>JAUMJL010000970.1:0-409492 GCA_033558185.1 Dromococcyx pavoninus
GGCGCAGCCGAGCGCCCATTGGCCCGGTGGCGCGCGGCGCGGTGCCATTGGCTGCGGCCGCGCTTGGCTCTGTCCCCCGGCGGCGCGTGCGCGGAGCGGGGCAGCCGGAGCGGGCGGCGAGGCGATGGCGGCCTTGGGGGCGATGGCGGCCATGGGGGCGCTGCCCGCGGGTGCGCTGCCGCCGCTGCCTACGCTGGGGGTGCCGGGCATACCCGAGCTGAAGCCGCTGACTCGTTACGAGGCGATGCGGCTCGGCCCGGGATGGAGCCACTCGTGCCACGCCATGCTGTACGCGCCCAACCCGGGCATGCTGTTCGGCCGTATCCCGCTGCGCTACGCCGTGCTGGTGAGGGGGGGCCGGGGCTGCGGGGCCGGGCCCGGAGCGGCTCGGGCGGGCCCGGGCCTGCGGGGCCGGGGCGGGAGCCGAGAGCACCGGGCCTGGACTGGGAGCACCGGGTCGGGCCTACGGGGCCAGAGCTTGGGAACGCCGGGCTGGAGCCGGGATCGGTTTGATCAGGCCCAGGGTTGCGGGACTGGGGCTGGGAGTATCGAACCGGGGCTGGGTGTACGGAGCGGGCACGAGGGCCGGGTCCAGAGCGGCTCGGGCGGGGCCGGGGACAGCGGGTCGGGGCCTGGACTGGGGCTTCGGGGCCCGGGCCGGGCCGGGTCGGGTCGTACAGGCCCGGGGATGCTGGGTTGGGGGCACCGGGCTGGGGACGTTGATCGGGAGCCGGGGAGGCGCCGGGCCGGGCCGGGGGATGCGGGGGCGGCTGCGGCTCCGGTGGTTCGCGTGCAGGCGGTAGCGTCAGGCTCGGCCGAGGCAGCGAGTCCGGATCCCGGGGGCAGCGCCCGCCCCTTCCCCCCTTTTCCCCCTGCGAGGCTGCGTTTCCCATTCCTGGGGGCAGCAGGCACTCCTCGTTCCCTCCCCGCCCGGGCTGTGCCGGGGGTTTCGGGGAGCCCGAGGCAGAGGGCTCAGATTCCGAGAGCAGTGCCCGCCCCCTCCCTCCTTTCGCTGCTGCGAGGCTGCGGGTCCGTATCCCGGGGGCAGCGCCCGCCCCGCCCCCCCTTTGTCCCCCCAGAGGCGGCAGCGAGTGGTGCCGGATGCTCTGGAGCTTGGCAGGGCCTCCCCGCCCCCCAGGGGCTTCCCGAGCCCCATTAATCCCGTGCGCCTCTATTGCAGATGCAGATGCGGTTTGACGGACTGCTGGGCTTTCCCGGGGGGTTCGTGGATCGGCGTTACTGGTCCCTGGAGGACGGTCTGAATCGGGTGCTGGGCTTGGGTTTGGGCTGTGTGCGCCTGACGGAAGCAGATTATCTGTGCTCGCACCTGACAGAGGGGCCACATCGCGTGGTGGCACACTTCTACGCCAGGCAGCTGACCCTGGAGGAGCTGCACGCCATCGAGATCAGCGCGGTGCATTCCCGAGACCACGGGATGGAGGTGGGACATCCAGGGAGGGGCCGCGTCGTGCTCCCAACCTTAATTCCCCAGGGAAGGCGAAGAAGCTTCCCTCCCCGCTCTGCCCGGCTGCCCTCACGCAGCCCGGTGGGGGAATGCACCGCACGTAGAGCTGCCGGCGGCGAGTGCCACGCACCGCCCCGTAGCACTGGCGTTAGGAGGTCTGTCCGATGCCTGGGGTTGTGGCTCAGGCTGTGGAGCGTAGTGAGCTCAAGCTCTGGCCTTTCCTGGCGACTGCCCGCGTAGGGAAGAGCCCTATTTACCCGCTCAGGCTCAGGACGTGGGCGAGGTCCGTCTGGCATCTGGTGGGCATCTCCCGCCGCCCGGGCTGAGTAACCTGGACTGGACTGGCGACCCTCGGTGTGGTGACGTGTTGCTCTAACCCCAGTTCTCCCCGGCTTGCACGGAGGCAGCCTTCCTCCCGGATAGCTGGGTCCGGCTGACGCCCCGGGGTAGAGGCGAGAGCTAGGGTCTCCCCGAGGCGCTCCGCAGGTTTCGGCAGCTGCGTGAGTGGAGGCAGTTGGCCCTGGGGTGTGGCATGGTTGAGGGAGACGTGGGGGTAAGCTGTGGTGTCCCCAGGCAGGGCAGGGTGCGGAGGGGAACGTGGGGCTCCCCATAGCGGCCTGGGGCAGCGGGATCCCCTGAACGGGGCAGCGGGGGAACAGAGCCAGGGCTGGGCTGGGCAGGGAGCGCAGGGGCTCGGGGAAGGGCAGCGCAGGGGCTCGGGGAAGGGCTAAGGGCAGGGGCGGTGCGGGAGGGACGGGCAGGGCCTGGCAGCTGGGGCGGGCCTGGGCCATGGGCCGAGGGCTGAGGGTGCCTGGGCAAGGGTGTGGGGCAGAGGGTGGTGGGGGGCAAAGGGTGGGAAAGGGCAAAGGGTGGTGGTGGGGGACAAGGGTGGTGTGGGGGGGCAGATACTGACGCAGCCTCCACTGATCCGTGGTCTGTCCCATTGCAGGTGATGGGCATGGTCCGTGTCCCCCTCTACACCCAGAAGGACCGCATGGGCGGGCTGCCCAACTTCCTGGGCAACTCGTTCGTCGGAACCGCCAAATTCCAGCTGCTTTTTGCCCTGAAGATCTTGAACATGGTGCCGGAGGAGAAGCTGGCCGAGGCGGTGGCGGCCACGCAGAAGCCGAAGAAGCCGGCCATCGACCATGGTGCAGGGGCGATGGGAAACGCGGCTGCTGTTAGGTCAGCAAACGAGCTGGCGGCGGCCGCTAAATCGGGCAGTGATTTTGCAGATAGAGCAGAGCAGCAGGCGGCTGCGCAGGCAGCGGCCGAGGTGGCAGAGCAGGCGCTGGCAGGGCTGGATAGCGGGGCAGCGGCGGAGCAGCTGGCAGCGATGCAGGCGGCTGAGGCGGAGCAGCCGATGGGGCTGGGGGCAGATGCTGTGGCGGAGCAAGCGGTGGCTGAGGCGATGGAGTGATGCCACCCTGTTTGTGCTTGATTAAAAGTGGGTGAGATTAGAGACTTTTAACTTTCCAACCCGTCACTGGCTGCGTTGCTGCCCACGCGATTCCACCGCCCAGCCAGGAGGGTTTGGGTTTGTCTGAAGCAGGGGACAGCTATGTATTTTTATGGCCATTAAACTCTAGCGAGCTTCCCCGATCAACCTGCACAGCCCCTGCAGAGAGTTCATGTGCTTAACGTGAGGGTGCTGAAGACCCACAATTATGCTTTGATTTCAGGGACGCTGCAGCTGTCATGTCCCCCTTTCATTTTTAAGGAACAAAATGTCTTTATTTTTTAAATGCCCCGTGTTGATTTGGATGTGGCTGTGTGTGCGGTGAACACACAGCTGAGGGATGGGGCTGCTGCCGTGAGCACCTCTGCCAGCATCTGCAGGGTCCCCTGTGCCGGCAGCGGTGCAGCCAGGCTCCTGGTGTGCCGTGAATTCCCTCTGGGGTGTGCTCGTGTGGGTTTTTACCTGGTGATCTGTGGGAGCAGGAAAGTGGAATAAATGGCTTTGCTGAACACCTGGCAGTTGGGATCATTGTTGCTTGCTGGCATGGAGCCTGCAACAACGCAGGGCTGTGGGGTGCAGGGTCCAGGCAGCGCAGCACCCGTGGGTCCCTCGGCCCCGTTCTTCATGGGGCTGGAGGCACAGGGAAAGCACAGCCCCTCGGCTCGGGCAGAGGGGCCTGATGGGGCATGTGCTGCACCAACCCAAACTTGTGTTAAGCTGGGTTACCCCATGTGCTTCCTGCACCCAAGGGAGTCAGGCAGGGGCCTGGGAGAAGCTGGCTGTGCTACTGCAGGTGTTGGCTCTGTGTGTGTGGCCTTTGTCCTGTCCACACCACAGCGGCTGCACAAGGCCCCGTCGCTGCAGGGTGAGGTGTTTCAGCTGGGCCTCAGTTCCATCCTCCCATGCTGCAGCCCCCCCTCCCCGTGGCTGCTCTGTGCCCTGCTCCTGCCCTGTCCCCAGGCTGTCTGCTCCGAGCTGATCCCTGGCCTGGGCAGCAGCAGCTCCCAGCTGGAGCCAGCCCTGCCCTCAGTGAAGAGAGGCTGCAGTCACATTTCTCATTGCAGAGCACAAGGTCAGGTGAAGGTGTTTGAGCAGTCAGTTAGCAGCAAGCTCCTGCACAGAGCAACCAGGGACTCGGAAAAGATGTCTGGTTTAATGAAAGACATGTGGAGAGGCTGACAGTTGGCAGCACAGTGCTCTTTTATAAGTAAGGGGTGGGAAGGCAGGGATGTGGCCAAGACCATGGAGGATGGGGTGGCAGGAGGACGCACAGGCCAGTCACAGAACCCCTCAGGATGAGCTCGAGTGCTGCAGTGCTGGAGCAGGATAGGGAATGGGGGACATCAGTCCTAGGCAGCCAGGAAGGAGAGATTCAGTCTGGTACACAGAAAGGAATTACTGAAGAAAACCAGAGGGGTGAGTTGCTTAAGAAACTCGTATGAATCGATAGCGGGGGTTTAAGTAAAAAGTGGATAAGATAAAAAAAAATCCCAAATGACAAGCCCCAAAAACTGGTAACGGGGATGGGGGTGGAAGGGTGCATCAGGTCTGGGAAAGCACTGGGGCTTGGAGGGATGGCAATAGCCCCTGCTGCTCTCTCCCTGGCAGTGGGAGCCAGCTGGATGCAAGAGGAGCAGCAGGGGAGTGCCAGAGCCTTTCCACCAGTGCTGGGCAAAGCCAAGGCACCTCCTGCTCCCCATGGGCTGGCAGTGAGCACAGCTGCTGGGCTGGGCAGGGGAGCACGGCCAGGGCACCCACTCTGCCAGCCCGGTGAGCTGGCAGCAGCTGGAGCGCAGCCAAAGGAGCCAGGCGGCTCCATGGCACGGGAGGGGGACACAGGGATCCCCTGAGCGTTCCCAGGTTGGTGCCACGAGTGGCTCAGCCAAGCAGACCTGCCCTGCTCTTCTGCACATGGCTCCACCACATCTGTCACAGGAGGAGTGGGCTGTGACACCACCACACTGTGTCGGAGCAGAGCTCCTCATCCACCATGTGGCCCAGCTAAAAACCCAAAGGAGACACTTTGGCCAAAGCTGTGAGCACCAGCCCTGGATCAGTCTGCAGCTCCCTGCCCCATGACGTGCTGTCTGCCTCACAGAACAGTCAGGGTGGGAAGGGCCCTCTGGAGCTCCTCCAGTCTATCCCTGCTTTAGAAGGGTCACCTCCAGCAGGATGCACAGAGCCACAACCAGGCATGTTTGATCTCTGGAGAAGGAAACACCACACCCTCCCTGGGCACCCTGTTCCTATGCTCTGTTGCCTGCACAGTGAAGTTTTTCATGTCCAGGTGGAACTGCCCATGCTCCTGTCTGTGCCCATTGTCCCTTGTCCTGTTGTTGGACACCACTGAACAGAGCCTGGCCCCATCCTCTTGTCCCCTCCCTTTGGATATTGATGAGATCCCATCTTGGTCTGCTCTTCTCGCAGCCTCTCCTTCCAAGAGATGCCCCAGTGCCTTCATCATTTCCATGCCCTCTGCTAGACTCTCTCCAGTTGTTCCTTGTCATTCCAGAATTGGGGAACCCAGAATTGCAACTTGGATCTTTACTAGGGCAGAGCAGAGGGGGAGGAGAATCTCCCTTGCCCTGCTGGTCACACTCTTCTCCATGTGCCCCAGGACACCCTTGTTCTTGGCCACACGGGCCCAGTGCTGGTCATGGGGAGCCTGATGTTAACCAGGGCTCCCAGGTCCTTCTCTGCAGAGTCAGACCCAACCTGTACTGGTGCAGGGGTTGTTCCTCCTGAGGCGCTGGACTCTACGCTTGCCTTTGCTGAACCACATGAGGTTCCTCTCTGCCCAGCTCTCCAGCCTGCCTGCACTCCGGGGCTTTCTGTGCCAGAGCCTCTCTGGAGCTGAGCAGCAGCTCACAGTGCCAGCCCCACAGCTGGAGGGCAGAGCAGGGAGCTGGTCCCAGCCCCCCTTCTGGGGACGCAGCACGGTACCACGCACAGCACGCTCGCCTCCTGCACCCTTTTATTAATTAACTCCCACCTCCGGGGCTCACAGACACTGAAAGGGCTTTGCATGATCAGCTGGGCTGCAAGGTCTTCCCATGCTTTCTCATAATTCCAAATCTAAGCCTGACCCGTGTTGTTTCTCATCCCCAGGCCCTGCCCACACCCGGCTCTCCTGCACATCCAGACCAGTCACCGGCTGTGGCTTCAACCTCCTTTGTTCAAATCCCAGTTTCAAAGTGAGAGGGGAATGAGGAACCAGGTGCAGAGCAGGGAAAGATCCTTGGCCAGGGAAGTGGGATTCGCAGCGGGACTCTGGCTGGGCACAGGGATACCTGCACCTGCAGCACAAGCCCAGTCTGGGCGAGCTGCAGAGACTCCCACCCTAAAATCAAATCGCTTGCCCAGCCTGCTCTGAGGCACAGGACAGGTGCCTGGCCTGGCTGCAGCACGTGGCTCATTGGGGCTTCCAGGCTGGACATGAACTGCCAGTGAGCTGGCACAAAGCTCCAGGCTGGCACAGCCACAGCGTCCCACAGGCAGGCCAGGAGTCTCCTGGCTGGCCACCAGCATAGCCCTGTGGTGATGCCCACAGCACACCACTGAGCAGCTGAGCAATCACAGAATCATCTGGTTGGAAGACGCCTTTGAGATCATTGAGTCCAACCATGTCCCTAGGAAGCTCATCAATCCTTCTTTTAAACCCTTCCAGGGATGGTGACTCAACTACTTCCCTGGGTAGCCTGTGACAGTGTCTGATCACCCTTTCAGTGAAGAAATTTTCCCCACTATCCATGCTGAACGTTGTGCCCTGATGCAACTTGTGGCCATTACTGCTTGTCTTACCACTTGTCACTTGCCAGGAGAGACCAACACCCACCTCACTCCAACCTCCTTTCAGGCAGCTGTAGACAGTGATGAGGTCTCCCCTCAGCCTCCTCTCCTCCAGGCTAAACAACCCCAGTTCCCTCAGCCACTCCTCTTAAGGCTTGTTCTCCAGCCCCTTCCCCAGCCTCATTGCCTTTCTCTGGATGTGCTCCAGCCCCTCAATGTCCTTCCTGTAGCGAGGGGCATGGAAAAGCTGTTGTGATGCATGCATGGAGCTTCCACCTAAAGATCCTGCAATAGCCCAGCCCCAGTGCCAAGGGAGGGAGCATGCAGGGGAGGAGAAGAGCTCTGGTCCAGACTCTGCAGGGCTCTGGGCCCCCTGCTCCCCTCCCCTGCTGTGTTCCAACTTGGACAAAGGCAGAGAGATCTATACAGTATAATATTTATATATTTCACTATGAAATAGCAATTTCATTCCCTGCCTTCTGCTTGATGCATTCCAAATTAAATGCTGCTTTTTAAGTCACTCCAGAGGGCTGGGGCTGGGTAGTTGCTCATGCCAGGCAGTTTCCTCCCTGCTACCAGCAGCAGCAGCTGCCTTGGCAGGACCCCGCCACGATCCTTGCTCCCCTCTTCCCTTTCCTGAGCAACAAGGGCAGGACTGTATATTCTGCCAGAGCGCTTACGGCTCATTAACGTGCTTGGTCAGCGCAGATTCATTAACCTCATTAACCCTGCTTTCAGCAGCCGGGGTGCAGGAGCAGCAACAGAACCCCCCTACATCACGTGTAGGAACAGGAGCAAACCGGAGGCAAGGGAAGTGGCGGGGACAGTGCAACATGCACACAGCCCGGTGACGCCGAGGGCCCTCGGCTACAGCACGGCCCGGCCTGCCCGGGCAGCGCTCGCCGGGCCCGGGGTCAGTCAGGGCTGAGGCCCATCGGGTTTGGAGTCTGCCAAGTCTCGGTCAGCCTGTGGAACAAGGAGTCCCCTCCCGGGGCTGGGTCACTGACCAAGGGCCGTCATCGCTGGAATCGGGGCAGAGCCAGATGGTTCAGGAGATGGAAGGAAGAACAATCCTACGGAAAGAGAAGAGGGCAGTTGGCTTAGGGAGGCCAGGTGTATGGGTCTCGTCAAGCCTACTGGGGAGACCTTGTCATTAGAGACCTGCAACACAGCTGGGAGCAAATGGACTACAAGTTACTGTGCTGGGATAGAGCTGGGGAAAAGAGAGAAGGCTCAGTCACTCTGGGAAGCTGGTCTGGCAGAGCTGGGAAAAGGAGAGACAGCAGGAACAGATTCAACCCACTGTCACACTCCGGGTTCTGGTTTTCAAGATCAAATTCCCTTCAGATATCAATAGGAGTTTGGAAACGGGACCGCAGCGATTCCCCAACACCTTACACAGCAGCAGAGCTGCAGCTTGGGCAGCCCCTGCTCGAGCACAATCTCAGCTGCCCCAGGACAGCAGCTGAGGGACATCGCCTCCACATGGGGAGGGGAGAGGGGAGGGGGGAGAGAGGGGAGGAGAGAGGGGAGGAGAGAGGGGAGGAGAGAGGGGAGGAGAGAGGGGAGGAGAGAGGGGAGGAGAGAGGGGAGGAGAGAGGGGAGGAGAGAGGGGAGGAGAGAGGGGAGGAGAGAGGGGAGGAGAGAGGGGAGGAGAGAGGGGAGGAGAGAGGGGAGGAGAGAGGGGAGGAGAGAGGGGAGGAGAGAGGGGAGGAGAGAGGGGAGGAGAGAGGGGAGGAGAGAGGGGAGGAGAGAGGGGAGGAGAGAGGGGAGGAGAGAGGGGAGGAGAGAGGGGAGGAGAGAGGGGAGGAGCCGTGGCCTTGGGCAGAGAGAAGAGCTTTCCCCCAGGTACCTGTCACATCGTCCGGCTGTATTCGATGCCGCTCTTGGCAGAAATGCCAGACCAGGGCAGAAGGCTGCAGAGAAGGCTCTGGGCTTGTCGGTATATCCTCTGTGGAATTGAGCACGGGCTCAGGCTGGCGAGTGTCGATCCAATGTGCTGTAGGTAGTCAGTGGCCATAGGTTAAGGACAACAACACTTCCACTGTAACTTAAGACATAACTTCAGCTGCTCTGCTCAGGCAGACAGAGCAGACCTTGCATTAACTGCCTGCTCCTTTCTATCAACAGCATGTCTGCTTTGCACCATAAAAGAAGGCAATTTGGGGAGCACTGCCTCCAGCTTGTGTGGGAAATGCGTCCTGTAAGCACTTCCTAGTTTTCTTTGTGTTCCACAGCAGGTTCCTGTGGGGAAGGCAATCCATCCACCTGCCTGGAGAGGTTTGGACTGACTGGCTACACCTGGCAAAGATCAAATTTCTTCTCCACGATTCAATGACCTCAAATGAAATAAACTCCCCAAGTCAGTTTGAGCACAGCCTGCTGAGATTCAGGCTGGCCAGGGCTACAGGCGACCCTGGGCCACAGGAAACAAGAACCAGGATTTCTCTGCCATGTTGGTGGACAAACCTTGCACCACACAGGCCAGAGCACGCCCAACACTCTGGATTAACACCAGCATTTGCCATCAGTGACATCAAACTTGCTCCAACTTAGAGTTTAATGCACCATCCTACACTGCCTTCCTGAACTTCCAGAGGAGTCGGGGGAGTGTGGGCACCGATGGGTCCCTGTCAAACCCCTCCTAACATCACCTTCCTTCCCACTCCAGATTAAACTCATATCTGATCCCCAGACCCAGCCAGGCCACACTTTGCTGGATTGCTATTTTTAACCCAAAACACGGTGTGGTGTCTGCTTAGCACGCTCCGCTGCTGATCAGGCTGAAGGTAAAGGATATAAGATTGTCCAGGGTGGATGCCCCCCGTTGATGTACAGGACGTAGGTAAAGCCATCTTTGAGGACCCCTCTGATGGAATAATAATAGGGAAGATAGTGGTGCTGTTTAAAGTCTCTGTTTTCATAGAAGTTTATTGCTGTGTTGTTAGTGGTGAGGACGTGCAGGTAGATGGCTTTGCAGTGGTCCTGGGCAGTCGTTGATATATGGTCTTTCAAACTTTCAAGCAAGAGCGAACCTGTTGAAGGGAAGAGCAGCAGAATCACAGAGTGCAGCTGCCTTCTCAAGGACAGCACGAGGGTTCGTAGGTCCCACCGAGATCTCCTCCACCCCAGCATCTAAGCCATCGCTTGAAAACCCCAGATCCCACCCAGCTCCCAAAGATCCTGGTGAGGAATTTAACAGGACCAGGCTGCACGGTTTTAATATGAACCTCACCTCACCTTTGAGCATGACTCCACATAGACACCAACTTCTGATTCCACAAGGATGAGCCAGACAAGGGAATCTGCCAGTAATGCCCAACCCCAGCCACAAAGCTCTCTGCTTTGGGGAAGGTCTGTGAGTCATTTTCAATGGTATCAGTTCCATCACACTGACTTTACAGCCACTTGAAAGAGCAGAGTGTCAAAACAGGACTCCACAAGCAGGTTATCGCATTGTTTCTGCTGAATTTAATTAAAATCCCAGAACAGGAAGGATTTTAAGATCCCTTCTAAGGAAAAGGGCTGAGGCATAGTCTCATTCAACCTGGAATCACTGCAGCCACTACTCAGCAGATAAACCAGAGCAGGGCACAGCCGATACTCCACCCTGAGAGATGAGACCTGAAAGTTCATCCAAACCACCTCACCACAGCATGAAGGACCCAGAAGGACCCAGAACCTGCACGGGAACTTCTTGCACCAGGTGTGGTAACACCAGGCTAAAGAAATAGCACATACGAACACACAGATGAGGTTTACGCTGCTGTTTCACAATCCCCAGGGCTTGTAAGACTTTCAAGCAGGATCCTCAGGATTTCCAAGCAGAAGTCAGCAGCACTGACTTCACTGTCACTTGACCCATAGTGGGAATTTATATCAGCCAAGTACAAAAAGACCTGAGAGACATCAACAGGAGAGTGGTTTAATTTTGTTATGGATATTCTGCTTTTCTATCTTGCAGAATCCAACTGCCCTCTGGTTTCAGAATAGCAGAGAACTAGAAACCACAACCTTTAACATCTGCCATAGAAAAATCATAGCTTTAGTGCTTAAAAATATGCCTGGGGTGAAAAGCCTCCACCTTCAAAAACAGGTAGAAAAATTCTCAAAAGAAAGGCCTCAGAAAAGGCAGCTGCAGGCAGCAGCTTCTCCAGGTTGTTTTGTTACAGGTACAAATCCAAAGTTTCTGAAAGCAGAGCAATGTGCTTCATAGATGGAGAAAATTCCAGCAAGATGGAGGTGGGAAAAAAAGTCAAGACTCAGAAACTCAAACCCACCACAATTTTAGCCACCTTGCCTATTTCCTTTGGCAGATGGAAGATACAGATCATGCTTCAAATTGCACCAGAGGGGCACTTAAGTGATGACGAAACACATCCTGCTCTAAATGGAGGTGAGCCCTTCTGACTGCAGGATTTTCAAATGGCTGCAAAAATGCTGCCTGTTGCAGCAGGCTTTCAGAGCTGGCTTTTACACACATTTAACAGATTTAACCAGGTCCAAGTCACACTTTTTCCAGTTCCCTTTGTCTTTTTCTAACTGTTTGTTCTATCTGTTGAAGCTGAAAGGTTAAAAGCAGCTGTATTTTCTGCCTCAGGGACCAGACTTGTGATACCCATAAAGAAAAGCTCTTCAAACCCTGCTCCACGGTGAAGTCCTAGTGTTTCAGCCAGCCTCAGCAGCAGGATAGCAAGTGAAAACATCCAGTGCACCCACATCAACACCAAGGGGATGTGAGTGCATCCCCTTCCCAACTGTTGGCACAGGCTTCTCTCAAAAGGGTGTTGTGGTGAAAAGGTGGAGCTCCTCTGGCCATGCCCACCAACCACACATGGCAAACAACAGCAACAGAGTTGTCACTTAGCAGCATCTTACCTATTCCATGTTTTCTGAACTCCTTCACCACTCCAAGACTTAGGATGTAAGCAACTTGAGTGTCTACAGGAAAATTGGAAGCTAGGATGTCTCCATCCTGAATAGAGATACAACAAATTATTTAGAGAATACCTGGGGAGGCACAGGGGAAGGCAAGACTTCTGTACTGGAACACGTGAAAATAAGGCTATAGCAGGAAACTTTTCATTCTTAGATGAAGCTTCTGGAAAGGAGATGTGGAGTTAAAAAAAGACAGGTTCCCTTAGGAGTTATTCCTACTTTCATATCATATTCCTAGATGGAGAACACAAATCATAATGTATCCTCACTATATACGTTATCTGTGGGCTTAGGGACAGAACACATTTTCATCCTTTACCAGGAAGGATTCAAAGTGCCAATTGTGGAGTTACACATCAATGTCTAGATCAATCCAGCAATGATACTCATTGCCTGTGTCTAAGCTTCCTGTCAGCTGGAGATCTCTGCACTGCTGCCGAGGACCAGGAGCATCTCCTACAGGCTCAGCCTGAATGAACCCCTGGCTTTCAGCTTGGCTGGAACAAGAACCTTTTGTCAGAGCTGAAGATGCAGTTTCTGACTTTGACTGGCTTTGAGGTGAAGCCAGACAGCCCAAGTGAAGACACCCAGGCCACGCCATGCTCTGGGTTCCTGCTAACATTAAGATCATTGCTCAGTCCTAACACTGATGTCCATTTAGAATGCACTCTCTGCATTGCCCCTGCTTTTTTTTTTAACCCTATGCTTTTCCCCCACACTAATCCAGTGTCTTCAGCAACCATCTCTTTACCTCCCTGCTGCACTGTGTTGTCTCTCCTGGCCTCCAAGCTGTTATCGCTGAAGCCTGAGCTTGGTGCCCTCTGCTCTGTGTTCAGGACAGCGACTGAGTAAACGAGAGAGTTTCTGCAGGAAGTCACAGGAGTGACTGGTCTGGCACAGCTGAGGAAGTCGTGCCCTTAAATAGGAAAGGAAGAGGTTTGTTCTCCCACAGCTGCTCACTCCTCGGTCACCAGCGATGACCAGGCACAGCCAGGCGGCAGTTACAGGGCTGCTGCACGGTCACTTTTGGATCACGCCCGCGCCATCGGATGTCTCTGCATAGCACCCCAGGTGGGAAGTTTCCCAGCAGGCCACAGCTGCTTCACCCCAGCAGGAAGGGACTCCGTGGTCCCAGGCTGCTCAGCAGCCCCCGTGCTCAGACACATCCCACCACCCACGCTCCGTTAGCTGGAAATCACCACCTTCTTGGTATCTTAAATTAATTCCTACAAATGCCTGGAGGGAGAGGGTAAAAAATACCCCGAGCAGGTCCCACCACAGTTAAGGATGGCAGGAAGTCAGTGACTTCATACTGCAGCACACGTACCTCTTTATGCACCTTCGTTCTGCTCTTGATCTCTGCCACTATCATTCCCACGATGGAGCCCCTGTATGTGGCTGCGAGGGAAAAGAACTTCTTGTTGGAAGTGATATCTCGGTACCATGAGTCGGGGTACCTGGGAAGGAAGGAAAAACAGGAATGTTCAGTGACACAGGGCCAAGATGCTGCTCAACTGGAAATGGCAGCAACATCTTTCAATGCCAGTGACTGGAATGCAGGCCAGTGGATTTCCCACAAGACTAAGGGAGGGAAGCTGTACACAGAAAGGGCTGTCTTCTGCAGAGACACACAGCCAAGTAGCTGCCATATGGCAACCTAAAGCTCTTTCTATCCTACTAATCTAGCTTATTCCATGAAATCTGAGTTAGGAAGTCATTCCTTTTCCTGTTGTATGGTGCCCATGAACACCAAACTGCTGCTGTGCCCCACTTAGTTGCACAGTTTCCTTCAGCTGCATCTCAGCAGCAGTGCAGGTCAATCGTGTAACGGCCTCCTGCCTTCATCTTACATTTATCGCCCAGAGGCTTCACTTCCATCTTTAACAAGTTATTTTTAAATGCAAGATCCATCTGCCCTCATCTAAGAGCGTAAGGATCTCATTAATTTGATAAGCATGTGAAAAAGATACTGCATATTGGTACAAAAAAACCCCAACATATTGCCAGCCTCCAGCTCTCCTCCCCCTTCTGCAACTACAAAAGGGAAACCAGCGTTTATTTCCAAGTGCAGTTCAGCACTCCTTGTGTTTAAAAGAGATCTACAAATCAAAAACATCCCAAGCACTTTTGCTGATTTGTTATATTTTATACAATCTTAATTATAATCTGCTAACATCCTCTATAAACCTTCACAACAAAACTAAAGGATCCTTGTTGTCTACCGCTGAAGTTTCCCTGGAAGCTTTAGGCCAGAAAGCTACCACTGTCCCCTAGAAAAGCTCTTTATTCCTGTGCTGTTGCACAGGCATTTACCAAATGGGGGGCTGGGGAACTGCCCTGGGACAGAGATCAGCTTTAAGCCAGAGCTTTGGGAGCTACAGTGATCCTGAGTACACAGGCACATACTGTTCTGTCTCCCACTCAGAAAGGCAGGCCCTGAACAGTCGCTCCGAGTCAGTCTGGCTCAGCCCTGAGTGCTTTCTCAGCACTCACTCCACAACACAGCTCCCTTGCACAAGCACAGGGACGCTGCCCTTTTCCTGCAGGTGTGTTCCTTCCCCCGGCTCAAAAACAGTCTTTCCCAAGAAGCTGATCCACACCCTTAATTACAAAGTTCATTTTTCTGCCAAAACCTGCATACTGGGACTTTTTGATGACTGTAGGACTGTGCAGGACAGGCAGCAAAGGAACACCATCAGACTCAGAACCTGCTGCTATTTTCACAACAGCCCAGACGGCTGCAGAGCCTTCAGTGTCAGCTCAGAACTGGACCAGTGAAGGTTCACACCACTTCCTTCTAGATTCCTCACCATCTCCCACCCAAACCAGTCACGTACTCTATTGGGAACCAGTCTCCACAGAGCTGTTTCACTGTGTCTATGTCATCGTGGCACAGAAGACGCAGGTTTACGTCTGTAAGTGCAGTCGGGGGCACCTCCTCTGTCATTCACACCTGCAAGAAAAGAAAGCACGTTAGGAATGATGAAGCACAGATTCTGACTGTCAGCTTCAGGCAGGCATCTGCACAAAGGCAGCAGGAGGATCTCAGTCTCAATAAAGCTGTTCTTCCCAGCAGAACGAGTTTTCAAAGGAGCAGCATTAACCTGGAAGCTCTGTTCCCCACAGGATAAGCACAGCTCACTCTCTCCCTGCGAGCATGGTCCAGGGAGGCCGCGTGGCAAGGAGTGTGAGGCACCAACCACTTCTGAAAAGAGCTCAGGATGCTGCATTAACTCATGTGCCAACGATGCGCCAAGCGTACCTTATGATGCACAGAGCTCTTCAAATGCCTGTGCAGGACCAACACTCTGTTACAACACAACTGAACAAACAGTTTACAGAGGATGCACTGCTGGAAGAGCATTTATAAAGTCCTCTTACACAATTCTGTCACCTCCATGCAGAGGATTCAGATTCTTAAAAATGTTAATTCTATTTAACTTGCGCCGGTGAAAGGAGATCTGGTTTCATTCTCCTCATTCCTACATGCTAAGAAGGCTGGCTTTCCAGCCCAACAGAGCGTGTTCAAACACAGAAATACCAAGATACCCTGTTCTTTCACCATAGCACGGCCTCAATCCTGCTAACAATGTCTTACTCCAATGCCTACAGCCTCTTTTAACAAGGTACCAGAGGGGAAAAAGCAATAACTAAAGCGGTTGTAAAAGCATGTGCAGCGCAGATGCCTGAACGAAGAACAGACCTTGAGCAGGCTTTAGGCAGGACAAAGCCCTCCTCAAGACTCTGAGCACACAGAGCAAACGTGGCAGGCAGAGACAGGGCAGCTGCAGGACTCTGTTCCCCTTCGGAGGCCACGTGCAGTTCTCCATCCATGGCTTTGTCTCTCTTGCTCCAGCCCTCCTAGTCCCAGGTTACAGAAATGGACCAGGATGCAAAGAAAAAAAACACTACTCATTTAAAAAGCTGGTTTCCTTTATTTCCCCAGTTTTAAGAGACTCAAATCTTGGGTTTGACATGTTGAGTTATAAGGAAATGCTGCACACAGCAGAGCTTCCACACACCCTCCTGGTGAAAAGGATGCTCAGCTCTCCTATGCTCTTGCTTTGAAGCACAGAGACTGGAGAAGGAACAGTTAAACTCACTCCTAAATGGACTGGATAAGCCAGCTGAGCAATTCCAATGCAAAAACCACATCACCTCCATAATAAACTCTAACTGGGAAAGGTGCACAAGATCAAGCACAGCAATGATCCTCATTTGTCATGTTTTGACACCACACAACTGAGTGCGACTGCACTCCTAAAAATTTGGAAACGCCTCCTTCCACTGTACCCCTAAGGAAAAAACAGGTTAAGTCTCAAAATCCACATTCTGTCCCCAAACTGCTCTTCCAAGGCACAAAATCCATCTATTTTTTTCTGCTGATCCCCTGGATGAAGTGGCAGAGAGCAACTCCCACTCTGCACAACATGATGATGTTCGGAGAGCAGAGTCTCCCCAGAAGCTGGGGTCCTTGGAACTCAGCATCAGTGTTGAAAGCACTGCTAATGAGAACAATATTCACCCTTGACTTTGGCCCTCTCCTGCAAAGCACACACTGCACGACTCCTTTGCACCTGCCTGAGTGGTGTGATTTCCCACCCCTCCATCCTCTGGGTCAGCAGCACAAAGACCCCACGCTGCATTGGACCGTCTCTCCTTGGGAGGGAGAGGGAACTCTGCCACTGCTTTGTGTACAACATGGAACATGGCAAACAGCCAATATATCAACAGGAGAAAAGTCCACTATTACCCAGAGAAATCTTCACCAGCCCTTCTCCCATGCAGGCAGAAAGAAGGGCAAAAAGCTTTAATAAAGCAGAGGTGCAAGGATGTTCTCCTACAGCCCTGGAAACAGATGGAATGAGGAGGGTTTCTTCAAGCAATGGATCCTTCCCAGCCACTGCTTTCCTCCCAGTGACTGGTCCCGGGTATTCGCTTGAGAAGGGCATCCGAGGGGATGCCTACATTGATACGGATTGCTTTTTCCTCTCCAAAAAGGTCCTTAAAGAGAATCAGAACTATTTCACCACCTGTTCTAGGACTGTGGCTGCATATTTACTGAGCAGCCCACAGCTTTCACAATCAGCCCAGATGCTAGTTTCAAAACAACTTTAAGCCTCTAGAAAACCCACAAACCCAGTGTTCCTTGCTGCTTTTAGAACTAATTTTACACACCAAGAATTGGCTTGAGCCCTCCGAGGGGTCTGTACCTGTCAAAGCAGTGAGCACACTCTCCAACACCAGCCCCTGGGGACTTTTTCATGCACCTCAGCTTTACCCTGTGGGGCCCTGACAGAAGTGTATGTTCCCTGGCTGTGGCTGATGGGATCCATGCCATTCCCTGGCTGTGGCTGACGGGATCCTGGTGCACAGCGGTGCGAGCCCCAGTTGCCCCAACACTCCTCCCACCCTTGCTGGACCCTCTGCTGAGTCATTTCAGAGTGGTGACCTGCCACAAGATCATGAAGAAAGGACAAAACTCTTGTTTGCAGGCCAACAACAGCTCAGGTAGCATAAGTCAGGCTTCCTGGGGTTGAAAAGAGGAGGGAGGAGTGAGCAGAGCCGCTTTGGCCGTGGCAAAGCTCCAAGCTCTGACGCATCGCTCCGTTAGTGGGCATGAAGTGGCACTCAGGCTGGCAACAGCAGTGCTCTTGCTCATACAGTTTATTATTCTTGAAAAGTTTCGATGCTCCTGAAAGGCAACACCACTTCTAAGTCAATACTCTCAGCATTAACAGATCAGAGATAAATGACACAATTGTGACAGAGTCATCTTTTTGCTAATGAGTTGAAAAGGCAGGGGCCTGGGAGCAGACGTCACCAGCAGCTGCTGCTGGAGGGGCAAAGCCAGCACAGGAGGCATTCCTGCAGGGATTAGTTCAAGTTTATTTAACACTATATTCTAAAAGAGCAAGGCAAGCATTACACATTATCCTGTAGCTGAAGCCAGCCTTAAAAAAAATAATCCATGCCTGTTTTGTTGAACAGGATATTTCCCCTCCCCTCAAATTCAGAGAGATTCATCCCAGCACTGTTGTGTTTGTGGGGACTCGCTCCCCCCACCTGGCATTACGTGACCCAGTCTGATGCTCTTGGTCATTTAAAGAAAGCTCAGGATACCTGCCTGGTAACATCCCCTGCCACGAGGTTTTAGGAGAGCTGGCCTGTGCACCCTCTTCCCTGGCCAGGTGCTACTGCTGCTGGAGGGGCTGTGGTGAGGGGCTGCTACAGCCAAGAGAGAAGAAAGAGAGTTGGGGTTGTTTAGCCTGGAGAAGAGAAGGCTGTGGGGAGACCTTAGAGCAGCCTCCCAGGACTGAAAGGGGCTCCAGGAAAGCTGGGGAGGGGCTCTTGATCAGGGAGTGCAGGGATAGGATGAGGGGGAACAGTTTTCAGCTGAAAGAGGGGAGACTGAGATCTTAGGGAGAAATGTTTTGCTGTGAGGGTGGGGAGGCCCTGGCCCAGGCTGCCCAGGGAAGTCATGGCTGCCCCATCCCTGGAGGTATTCAAGGCCAGGCTGGATGGGGCTTTGAGCCCCCTGATCCAGTGGGAGGTGTCCCTGCCCATGGCAGGGGGTGGGAACTGGATGGGCTTTGAGGTCCCTTCCAACCCAATCCCAGGCCAGCTGATTCTCCTCAAACCCAGGTGACAGCCGCTGGGCTCCTCACAGACACCTGGGTGAGCACCCAGGTCCCCTCCCTCTGCACAGCCTGAACCACACAGCCATGAACACAGCCAGAGTTTTGAACAAAAGCCTCTGCCAGCAGAGTTCAGACTATCACGTTTAGAGTCAACTTGGTTTTAGAGGACAACAGATATGTTTGGAAGCATAAAGAAACCATGTATCACATGACACAGCATTGGTGTTAAACACAACCCCAGGGCTCAGTTTAAAGGGCCTTTTGGGGTCGAGAGTAGCACAGCTCCACTCATGGACACATCGTGTTCTGCCCTTTGACACCAAGTGGTGCGAAGCAAAACACAAACCCCAGCCATGGGCAGTTAAATGAAGAAAAGTCCTCATCATTTTTAGACACCCAAAGGGAAGTTACCTTATTTAAGATCTTTTTCCCAGGTCTTTGTTTACGAGGTCACCGTGGGCTGGGAAGTGGTGTGGCTGACATCACCCCCTGCCTCTCCCCCCAGTGGGGCCCAGAGACCTCATCATTACATCAAAATGGGAAGTGCTCGCTTATAATGATTATAAAATGAGTCAACATTTTATGCTTATGAATGGATCAGGCAGTTAAACTTCTGAAAAAGCTCCGAGGCCATCCCCTTCCAAAATACTGAAGTTAGCAGTGAGGAGAACTAGAAACAAGCATTTAATTCCTTTTCCTTCCTAAAAATGCAGATGTCAACACGTAGGAAACTAATTTCAAGAAAACTACAGTAAAGAATAAAGGTTTGTGAGCATCTCTACTAGACTTCTGCCTGGTTTTATTGAAACAAATCTAGCAAAACGTTTTGGCCTTATGTGCATTGGGTAGCAGCAGAGGAATAATAACCACCAAAAATATTCAGCAGTAATGGAAGTGGGATGAAAAGTACATCACTAAATAAGCTGCTTTAGCATACAATTTAAAATTAAAGCACATTGTAAGGTCTGAACTCACTATTTCAAAATAATGTCATCAATCTTTGGCACCAATAAGCCCTAATGAGCTGAAGAACAGTATTTCACAACTCTGTCCAAAAGGCAGAGGAGCCTGTAGCTGCCAGGATCAGCCCAGCTGATGACTGGGACTCCCCGAATTCTCAAAGCCCGCTCGTACAACGAGCTGAGTGCGGGTACCGACACATTCCTTCCACCACACTACAGGTTCTACCGTGCAAGAGCAGGTCTTGATTTGAGTTTAGGTTAGCTACTGGGTGCAGGGCTGGTTTCTTTACTTGAACTAGATGCTTCCCAGCTGAGAAACCTCAATGCAGGTTTTTCTCAAGAGCAGGGTATTTCGTTTGCCCCTGAGATCCCTGTGAATGAAGCAAATCTACATAATAACGTATTTCCAGAGAAAGTGAGGCACTCGCACAGAAGCAGCACTCAGGGTGCTCACTGACCAGACAAAGCTTGATGCATACTAGAATTTGGCAGGCAGCTGCTTCGATGCTTTGGAAAATCCCTCGAGCACTTCCATACTTACAAAAGCCTGGCCAAGTGGTTCAACAAGTTAAGATTTCCCTTGTTTAGCACTACTAGACATGTTTTAACAAAGTTTCTGCCTTCTGCATCCTGCAAAAAATGAGCTGAATTTGAGCAAAGAACAATCTTAAGATACCATTTCTATGAATTTTTATTTGGACTCCAGCTTCCATCCAGATAAGCTCATGAAAATCCCAAATAAAGATTTTTATCATCTAGCAACAAATACCACTGGATTTTCTGGCAGAATAAAAGCAAAGTAATCTAAGTCTAAAGCTAAACAAATACTAACTAGAATTGAATATGTATGTGACTTACAGTAAGGGGCGTATTGGTTCAAATTGAGCGTTCACCTAAAAACCAACACAAAGGAATCTTCTCCGCTTGCAGAAACACGGCCAGACTAAAGTCCATTACTTTCCAATTGAAAAGCTAATTGAAATCAATTCATTCTGAACACAAAGAAGCAAACCTGCAGGAAAGAATAATGAAAAATACGCACTGGCGGGCTAGTGGATTTTCATAAAGCGATCCTGTGGCTCAGGAAGGACACATGGAACGATGCCAACTCCTGTTTACTTGGGCTGAAGATTTTCACCTTCTGGAATTCAAAGCACTTTCTTCAGACACACTGCTGCTAGATCATTAAGAAGGATTATCTGCTGTCGCTCCACAGCAGGAAAGGATTAAGTTCCTCCAGACAAGTACCAAGTACACGCCATGCATGGGCCAGGCCTGCCAGGCAATGCAGAACAAGCCTGCTCGGCACAGGCAGCACACGAGTTGGCCCTTCCTCCAGGTGTCAGGTCACGTCCCTCTGCCTACGGCTGCATCTTTCTACCCAGCATTCCAGTGACATCTGCACAGTAGCTGCATTTCACTGTACACGAGCAGACCATCTGCTTGGCACAAACATGGGCCAGCAGATACTCCCTGGAAGATCTGCTCGCACGCACAGCGGGCCAGAGCTGGGTTTCCTTACACCTGGCACTTCACCTCCAGCATCGCCACCAAAACTTGTCTGCAGCTTCTGTGCACACAATCCTCAAATCCCAGCAAGACTATACATTTCCAAGGAAAAAAACTTCTAATGACACCTGGCATCTTTTCTTGCTTGTAAATAGAAAGGATCAAACAAAGCCCAGGCAGAATTTTAAGAGCCACTCAAAATGCAGGATGGGTGCCCGTTAGCTGTGACTGGGCAGCGCAGGCACCCAAACCAGCCCCAAACTCTGCTATTGTCTGCAGAGATGCACTTTGAGACCACCAGTGGGAGTTTCCACAGCTTTAAGTCTCTGCCTTGTGCCATCTGGCACTGGGGATTTGATTTACCATCCGATCTGAAGCAGCCAAAGGTCTAATTCCAACAAAGCAGCAAAGATTCCCCTTCTGCATTTCATTGTAAGCTCGCTGCGTTTTTAGGTTACTGGTCTCGCAGGGAATGTTCCACACAGACACCCCTGTTACTAAGCTCTTTTTATTTAATACAATGAAATTGCAATTGGATTTGAAAACATCATTAATTCATTACTAAGAATCTCAAAGAGGCACCTCTAGGACTTAGGGCAACGTTATCAAAGCAACAGAAGCTTTTGAAGATATTTAAATACTTGACTTGATACCTCCCAGGTACTACTTCAAGACTGGTCACAAAATAAAACTTATCAGATAGGAAGGCCCTTTGGGCTTTAACCCAACTCAGATCAGGCTGCACAGTCCCATGTGATGCCACGGAGAAGGAATACTCTTCACCCTGCCTGGGCTCCTACCAGTTCCTCTGCACCCAATGGCACAACAGGAGAGCCAGGGTGTTAAACGTGCTGTTTACACCAACACAGCCATCTCTGCTACACGTGCGATGCAAGCTTACCTCTATGTGCTAATTGTTAAACTCTGCTTACCCCATCTCAGTCTCCTGCTCCTTCATGATCCCTATCCCGTGCAAGTTTATTTGGGAGAAGCCACAGACAACCTCCAGAAGACACTGCTCTCCTCACTCCTGGTATGTTGTACGAACTGACAGAGCTTGAAGTGATGAGCATAACAGTGATTGTTTCACCTCCACTCCCAGCCATGGTTTTGCATCCAACAGGAGTGCTGCCCAAAATTGCCATCACTTAATTCTCTACATTAGCAGAAGCAGATGCTTGGAGCCAGCCGGTCGCTTAATGGCAAATCTAGGACAAAACAACTGATTTTGTGCCTTGGTCTGAAAATAATGTAATAATCTGGCTGGAGACAGGCTCTGATGCTAGACCATGTTATTTCACAATAGTCCATAACATCTTTTGGTCCAGGTGCTTTCTTGTGATTTCTACCAGACCACAAGGACTGAGACACAACGCCCCTCGTGAACCCCTGGTCACTCAAGGACAAGAACAAGCTCAAGACTTTGAGCTCCTCTTTATTTACAGTCCTCCAACAGCAGCTTGCTTCTGTGCACAAAACTGCCCTCCTCAGCTGCTCCTCCTGCTCCATCTCCCAGGCCAACGGCTCCTGAAGAGGTGCCCTCAGCCCAGCCCTGCTGCACGGATCCCATTTGCCTCCCAAGCACCACAGGCACTAAGGAGCTTCTCTCAGGGCCACTGCTCCAGAGAAAGGAGTTTGTCAGCACCTGGACTTTCTCCTCCAGTAAATCTGCCACCTGCATTCCCCTGCAGCAGAGGAGGGCAGAAACCAGTGAGCTTGGGGAGGAAAGCTGAGTTTATCTCAACACCAGGGAGACTGAAGAGTAACCTTTAGACAAGACAGCTGCACCAGTGAACCGTCAGGTGCCTTGAGACTATCCACAAAACATAACATCTTCCTGAACTAGCCCGCCCAGCGACAGGGAAAGCATATACACAGCTGAGGCCAGGGTAGAAGAACTGGGCAATTAATGAACTCTGAAGAAGGCAAAGGGCCTGAGCTGGCTTCAGGCTGTTTTCCTGCCTGGTGGCCGTGTGCACTGAGCACCATGATGGTGAGCGTAGAGAGACCAGCAGCAGCATCCCGTCCGGATCTGGATCCCACTGTGTACTGAAACTGCTGTATGAGGCTTGTGCTGTGATTTCAGCACACAGATGCATCAACTGCTAAATCAAGCCCCCCTGTAACACCAATCACACACATCAGATATTAAACCCTCCTCGTGTGGAATACCTACAAGAGCCTGGCCAGAGCGCATTGGTCTTGGATAGCCAGGAAGGCAAACGCCCTGGAAACCCATCCTGGCCTTCAGCCCTCCTCCCAGGGCTCACCCTGCGCTGCTCAGCCCGATTTTCTTGAGCTCTGAAATTCTGAAATCATCATACTAGGAAATGCACTTGCACCTCGTGCCCAGCTCTGCACTTCAGTCTCCATTACACCCTGACTGAGGTGTTCACACCCCGAGACTAAAAGCCTGAAAGCCAAAACCACAGAGTCACAGTAATTAACAATCTGGCCTCCTGCCATAAAGGATCAGGATATGAAACAGACCCCAACAGGATAATTAAGAAATGAGGAGGCAAAATGTGGTTCTACCTGCACAGTAAGCAGGTCTTTAGTTGAAACTAAAGCACTTACTATTAGTGAAATCCTTTGATACTTGTGTCCCTGATCTGCTGCACACCTGAAGTTTGACCTGACAGATGCCCAGCAGTAGCAACCTTAACACTCCCCTTGCAATTCGCTTTCTGGGCTGTGCTTTTACCCCACAGCTCGAGGTTCACTGCTGAAGCCAGGAGCTGGTACCCAACAGAGTGCCTCTAACGCTGCAAAAGGCACTGCTTCCTGCAGCCCCAGATACAGCAGTTCCTCCAGGAACAGCAAACAAGGATCTCTAAGAGGGTTTTGCTGTTAAATCTTTTCTTCTTAAGATGCAGAAGAGAAAATCTGCTTTGTGACAGTAGCACTGCAGGGAGTTAAAGCTGAAGGGTCACAATAGAGGCACACTTAGAAGCTTGCTAGAGGAGAGATCTACTACCTTGCAAATGCCACACACGGCAAGTTTCCAACAGGCAGCTGTTCCTCCAGAAAACAAAACCCAACCCGAAACAACTCATCATGCATGCAGGCCCGCTGCCATTTCCAAATGAGAGTAAACAGCTACACAGAAAATGTATGTACTGACTTAAAAACCAGTCAGGAATTCAGCTGAGTGTACCACAAACACAGGGAGAGGGAATTCAAGCCTGCCTCCATTTCCTAGGCACTGTCCTCATTACCGAGCAGCACCACACGGCTGTCGATAAACCCATCCCTCCGCCTGCATCATTACAGTCAAAACGAGTCTGTTTTTAGAGGCTACTGCCAACAAGGGGCTTTAAAACAGCTTGGGAAGAACATTCCTTCCCTAGCTGGCAGGCAAGCGCCCCAAACTCACCCCTCTCCAAGATCCCCAATGTAACACTTGAGCCAACATGGCTCCTTTCCATCCTCAGCTGAGTTTTCCAGCATGAGACATCCAGGTTTGACTCAAAACCCCACGGCCACTGCTTCAGGCTAGTGACATGCAAAATGGATTCTGGCATAGGTGCCTGCTCCTGCATCCATGGGAGCAAGTTGAAAAGGAGAAATGAAGAGCTAATGCTGGAAAACTGAGCAGCTCCAATTCCTACATTTCTGTGGAAAGGGAGGTGTGAGTGGGGGGATGTAGTGTGAGACATGAAGCTTTGTGCAATACCCTGCACTGAAGCCATCAGACAGGCTGTGAGTGGTTAAACACCCGGAAAGGCAGGAGTGCTACCACCCCAATGAGAATTCCAGATAGCAAGTTTGAGACAAGGTGCTCAGAAAAGGCAGAACTTGCTGTGTTGTTGCACTGAACAGCTTAGCCAGATTGTTACCAGCATCAGAGGAACAAAGCATTAACAACAGCACTGGCACAGAGTCACTGCAGGGAATTCCTGACCGCTACCTCCAGCCCAGGATGAGTAGGAAGGCAGAGTCACCAGTACAAACCACTCACAGGGAAGTCCCAGACTGGTACCTGTCACGCAGGTATTTCCAACTGTGCCATCACTGAGACTCATCCTTTGCAGCCACAGTGTCACTCATCCTGCTCACACCATAAATCACACCGGGAGCGGCCACCAGAGAGGTGGGAAAGAGCCAGGAAGAGAGAGGATGGCTTCCTGTGTGGGAGGGCCAGTTCATACCAGTCGGTGGGCTGAGATACCAGCACTGACTCACTGACCAACTGATCAGACTATACTGGCCCAACACCCCCCAAAAAAACCCTCGGTGAATAAACCCACCCCCAGAGGCAAATAAAGATCGTCCTTAGGGGAAAAGAAATACCAGACTTCACGAACAAAAATACATACACGATCTATGTGAAAGGCTCTCTGAGCTCCCGACTACAGAAGACCATTTCCCTGAACCCACTGGCAGGTCCCACAAGGTTTCCTGACACCCGAGGGCAACCCAGATCCCAAAAGAAACAACAATTAAGAAGGGCACAGGCTTGGAGAGGGCATTCACACATTCACAGACAGCCTCCTACCACTCAGACACGTTAAGGCAACTTGCTTTAAATACACCAAGGAACCGAGAGAAGCCGAGAGAAGCAGCAGCAGCAGCCGCTCCAAAGATCAAAGCAATGACCCAGCTTTACAAACTGCTGTGTTTGTTTATTTGTGTAAAGACTAATTGAAGCACCACCTTACAAGACATACAGAACTACTTTAAAACCAGCTAATTTAAAAGCCCAGTGCCAGGCAGTTCCTGGTATCACTGCCCCTGACTGGGGTGAGGTGACACCAACATTATCTTCTAAACAAAGAGTTCAGGCTCTAATTACAGCATGGGGGGAGTGAGGAGGCAAGAGTGGTTTTTAAAAGAACCCCACTTCTAAGAAAATGAGGCCCTGGCCCAGGTTGCCCAAAGAAGTCGTGGCTGTCCCCATCCCTGGAGGTGTTCAAGGCCAGGTTGGGTGGGGCTTTGAGCCCCCTGATCCTGCAGAAGGTGTCCCTGCCCATGCCAGGGGGGTGGAACTGAATGGGCTTTAACGTTCCTTCCAACCCAAACCATTCCACGACTCTATGAAGAAATCCACTAGAATTTATTCACACAGTCAACTGATTTATTTCACAAAACCACCATGTACCAGCACTCCCAAAAAGCTAGCAGAAGTGTCCCTCATAAGGGGTTTTGAGGAAACTCAGCTAGAGTGAGGAGAGTCTATGGCAGATTAAAAGAAAGGAAGGAAACCTAGAACAAATTCATAGTGAAAACAGATTCCAGCTCTAATGCATTCAGTGGGGTCACAAAAACTACATGGGGAAGAGATGAATAGATATGCAACAAGAATAGATGATTCTTTGGGATAGGACAGATTTCCATGACAGTTAAATCTAAAGCAGTCACGGAAATCTCGCACAATGCCAGAAGAAGAATAAAATGACAGATAAAGTCTGTAAGTTGGCGGATGCAAATGGAACACAGGTTGGACACAGGGAAATATTTCCAATCTGTGTTAACCACTGCAAGGTGGGGTAAAAATCATAGAATGTCCTGAGTTGAAAGGGACCCACAAGAACCATCCAGTCCAACTCCTGGCCCTGCACAGGACACCCCCAACATTCACACCGTGGGGCTGAAGGCCTTGGCCAAATGCTGCTGGAATACTGTCAGGCTGTGACTGCTTCCCTGGGGAGCTGTTCCAGTGCTCCACCACCCTCTGGGGGAAGGACTTTCTCCTGACATCCAATCTAACCCTCCCCTGGCACAGCTTCCTGCCATTCCCTCGGGTCCTGTCCCTGGTCACCAGAGAGAAGAGCTCAGCCCCTGCTCCTACTCCTCCCCGTGTGAGGAAGCTGCAGAGCACAATGAAGTCTCCCCTCAGTCTCCTCCAGGCTGAGCAGACCCAGGGACTTCTTAGGGATATGGTTTAGCAGAGAGACAGGCATGGCTGGACTTGATGATCTCAGAGGTCTCTTCCAACCTTATGATTCTATGATTCAGCTGCTCATCACACAGCTTCCTCTCTAAACTCTTCACCAACTTTGTGGCCTCCTCTGCAGCAAATTCCCCAAGAACATTACTTTGTTGCCCAGCAGCAGTCAAACTGGGATACTGGGAATTATTGGAACCAACAGGAAGGGTAAAATACACACCTAGAAAGCCTTCAGTCTGAGCTGGTCTGCTTATGTTAGAGATATTTAATATGTGGGTCGATAAAAGTCAGACACTCATCCATGTTCACATGGTTCTTACAAGCAGAGGGAAGTGCTGGAATGCACAGCCAAGGTTTGGAGGAGCTCAGCACAGGCTGGGTGACAGCAGGAGGTGCTGGAGCACAACAAAACCAGGATAAATTTCAACACAACAGACACTGAGCAGGCCAATAAAATCCAAACTCACCAGCCTAAACATAATCAAGCATTTAAACAGCTTGCTGCAGACTATAATATTTTGGCACACATAATTGACAGTGAATGGCACAGGTTGGACACAACAATTTTGGTGGTGAGGATGGCAGCCCTGGCCACTCTGCCAGGACAAGGAAAGCAGGAGGAATATTGAAATGGAGATGCTGCTTTCATAAAATGATCAAATGGTTTGGGTTGAAAGGGACCTTAAAGCCCATCCAGTTCAACCTCCTCCCATGGACAGAGACACCTCCCACTGGATCAGGGTACTCAAAGCCCCATCCAACCTGGCCTTGAACACCTGTCCCATGCAGGGACAGGAGCTGGACTGGATGATCCCCGTGAGTCCATTCCAACTGAGGTCATTCTGTGATTCTGCGTCCTCAGAACCCTTTCAGTTCTCCCCGGAGCCTTCTCTTCTCCAGGCTGAACAACCCCAACTCTCTCAGCCTGTCATCAAAGCAGAGGTGCTCCAGCCCTCACATCATCTTTGTGGCCTCCTCTGGACTTACAAGTGGGGTGCTAAGGTGACATGAGCCCAGGATAAGCATTCCAGACCTGTGGATGGGCTCTAACGTCCCCTCCAACCCAAACCATTCCACAACTCTATGAAGAAATCCACTAGAATTTATTCACACAGTCAACTGATTTATTTCACAAAACCACCATGCACCAGCACTCCCAAAAAGCTACCAGAAGTGTCCCTCATAAGGGGTTTTGAGGAAACTCAGCTGGAGTGAAGAGAGTCTATGGCAGATAAAAGAAAGGAAGGAAACCTAGAACAAATCCGTAGTGAAAACAGATTCCAGTTATAATGCATTCAGTGGGGTCACAAAAACTACATGGGAGAAGAGATTATAGAATCATCTGGTTGGAAAAGACCTCTGAGATCACCGAGTCCAACTGTCAATGATGAAGAGATATGCAACAAAAAATGATGATTCTTTGGGATAGGACACAGATTTCCACAACAGTTAAGGCTGCTCACAGTCGTCCAAAGATCGCATGATGCCAAGACATGAATAAAATGGCAGAGAAAAATAGAATAAAGGCTCGAGACAGACATATCTTTCCAATTTGTGTTACACCCTGAAAGGCTGGACTTGATGATCCCAAAGCTCTTTTCCAACCAAGTGACTGTACGATTCTACAACCTTCAGGGCTGGGGCATCCATGCCTTCTCTGGGCAACCTGTGCCAGGGCCTCCCCACCCTCACGGTGAAGAATTGCTCCCTCAGATCTCACCCAAATCCCCCCTTCTTCACCTTAAAACCATCCCCCTTCATCGTCTCCCTGCACTCCCTGATGAAGACCCCCTCCCCAGTTTCCTGGAGCCCCTTCCAGGTCTCCCCAGAGCCTTCTCTTCTCCAGGTTGAATAATCCCAACTCTCTCAGCCTGTCCTGGTAGCAGAGGGGCTCCAGCCCTTGGATCATCCTCACGGTCTCCTCTGGACTCACTTACGAGCGGGGGAACGAGGGGTGCCACGGCGACGTGAGTCCGGGACGGGCCTTTAGGTCGGGTCCGGGCTCACGTCGCCCCGACACCCCGCGTCCCGCCGCTGGAGGCCCCGTTCCCCGCTCACCTCGTGGGGGCGGCGGTGGCGCCGCGGCCGGAGGAGCTCTCAGCGCATCCCGGGACCAGCGGAGCGGAACGCGGAAGCGGAAGTGGCAAACGAGCACAGCGGAGGAGGCTCCGCACAGGCTGGTGGGCTGCACGTGACCGGAAGGCGCTGCGCCTGCGCAGTCCCCCTTCGCTGAGGTCACGTGGGCAGAGCGGGGCGCGCACCGGGAGGTGCTGATTGGAGGGTTGTTTAAATTAGCGATGCTGCCTGGAGCACTACGGGTCGGGGAACGGGATGCAGGGTTGGGCGCGGCACGCGTGTGGTTCGTTTCCTCCGTTCTGTGGTGCCGGGGTTGATACCGAAAGGATTCTAATGCTGAAATGAGACATTCTTAAGGGGGTTTTCCTAGTCCTTGAGGTTCTAGAAAGGAGAAAGACAGAAAGAGGAAAGAAGGAAGGAAAAGAAGAGAACATTTCCATTGGAAAGGATCTACAACGATTATCCTGTCCAACTGCCTCGCAAATTCAGGGCTGACCAGAAGTTACAGTGCGTTATTGTTTGCCTTCCCTTTCAAGAGAAGGGCAAACACTGTTTCCTTCTCACGTTACAGTGTGTTATTGTACTATTTGTCTTCCCTTTTCAGAGAAGGGCAAACACTGTTTCCTTATCACATTACAGTGTGTTATTGTATTATTATTATTTTTATTAATTGCCTTCCATTTCCAGAGAAGGGCAAACACGGTTTCTTCCTCCCCCAGTTTGTTCAAACTGGATTTTCACTGCTTCCTTCTCACCAGTCTGGTTTTTGCAGCCAGGTAACCACAGCCACCACGTGCCCTCCGATGAGGACAGTAGTGGAGGCCTTTATTAGAAAGTCACCAATGTGTAGAAAGAACCCTTCTTCCTTCCACTTTCAGCCAGATGAAGGTGGTTTGGAGCATCATGGCATGACAACAGAGAAGCACTGGAGTACAGGGGCAGATGGTGTGTTTTTGGCAGTCTGCTGCCCTTCCCAAGATGCTCCAGTGCTTCACCCAGAGCTGACTGGCACCTTTGGCCAGTTTTACCAGCCAGCACCAGTTAAAACCCACCAAATATCACCCCAAAGTTCCCTGAGTGACTGATCAGGGTGTGCATGGGATTTGCCAAGGCAGGAGGATCGGGGTGGCTGCAGCAACAACAGGTTCTGTTCTCTCCCCGGTATAGGCCTAATGAGCTGGACCTTCTGATTGCTATTTGGGGCCTACAGCAAAGCTCAGGAGGGGCTCTTCATTAGGGAGTGTAGGTATAGGATGAGGGTGAACCGTTTTCAGGTGAGAGGGGAGATTAAAATCTTGGGAAGAAATGTTTTCCTGTGGGGATGGGGAGGCCCTGGCCCACATTGATCAGAGCAGTACTGGCTGCTCCATCCCTGGAGGTGTTCAAGGCCAGGCTAGATGGGGCTTTGAGCCCCCGATCCAGTGGGAGGTGTCCCTGCCCATGGCAGGGGTTGGAACTGGATGGGCTTTAAGGTCCCTTCCAACCCAAACCATTCCATGATTCTGTGATTCTACCTGGAAGATAAAGCGGCAGAATTATTTTACGCTTCTTAAATCATTTACTGTAATAGGAAGTGCTGCTTTACTCTACCTTGTGCTTCTGAAACAAACATTTGTGTTCCAAAAATATACAGTGTACAAGTACTCTGTAGCTATAGATACAAACATTTACAAAGGAATAAGCAGGTTGGAGTGGACTAGCTCAAAAAAAACCCCAGGCCTTTCCTTCTGGGCCTCCAAGAGCAGGAGGAGCTGCGCCCACCATGTTGTAAGCAGATCAGGGCTACAGAAAAAGACATGACCGAGAAAGAACACACCCTTGGTGACTACAATGTGGATCAAAAAAATCCCCACACACTGCAGAAGTTTGGAGTCTGTTGCTTTCTCCTACCCCCTACTTTCATCCCTATGATCTGCCTTAGCATCCGCATCCCGCATCCCCATCGCCTGTGTCCTCTCTACTGCCAAAGGGCTGATCCTGCAGATGGGCACTGCCCAGCTTTACACCAGAGGGAAAAATGTGGTTCCCAAGGCATTTGGTTTCATCTGCAAGGCTTCCTCAAACTAAAGGAAACTGGGAACACTCTACAGTCCTAGCATTTTAGCGAATGGGTCGGTACGGGAATGTCATTCCTGGTATAAATGTTTGTACGGGGTGAGCTGGGAGCGCCGGGTGAGCTGGTAGTGCCGGGTGTGCAGCGTGTGCAGGGTAGCCCAGAGGAGGAGTATGGATATGAGGATAGAATCCTGGTGGCAGAGCACTGTGGGTGGGTTGCTGCACTGGACCTGAAATCACCAGCTGCAGCAGGCTGTGGAGAGAAATACAGACAGGCGTGAGGGTTATTGAGAGGCGGCTTTGGTCACAGCCCTCCCCAACCCTTGGGGGCCTGGCTCTAAGGACACCTCATAACCAACACTCAGCACTGCAGAGAGGCAAAAGGACCTTCAAGTTCAACTCTTTACAGCCTCCAGATCCCTTTTTTCTTTCCTTTTTTTCCCCTTTTTTCTAAAAAAAACTTGGTTGCTTGTTGCAAAGAGGCAAGAAGCAAAGTGCCTTTAAGCTTGGTAAAATAAGCAGGGAGTCGGGGATGGGACAACTTTGGGACAGTTTCCACACTTGAATTCATTTTTCCCTTCTGTGTGTTTGTTCTAGCATAGGCTGGGCAAAATCATCTGTGTGGTGGGAGTTGCTGAAGCCGCCTTCAGTCAAGAGGGAAGTCAAGTCTCCTTTCAGCTTGCAAGGGAAAAAGGAGCCAGCACTAAGTTGTGTGTGAATAAAGGCCGCCTTCCAGAAAGGAAATATGAATTTTTAGAGGACATTTTGTCTCAGCTGCCTTCAGGTGTCTCTGGGAATGTGCATCAGCACCAACACAGCTGTAGAAAGGTGTCTTACTTGTTATGTGGTAGCCGGGAGCACACAGTTCTCAGGTCATCTGAAAGAGGACAGAAGACAACAATGAGGGTGAAGCAGAAATCAGAGTGATTTTCCTCTCCACTGTCCTTTCTAGGAAGATAGAACTACTGAAGAAGCTCCAGTCATCAACAGATCCAGAATCCCACTCTCAGGCCAAGCACTCCCACAGGAGAGAAAATGTTTCTCCATCTCACCAGTCATTACCTCAGCTTTCCACACCAGACACTGTATTATATACCCAACATTTAACCCACGCTGCCATGTAGAATCATAGAATTGTTTGGTGGGAAAAGATGTTTGAGATCAGAGTCCAACCATCCCTGTCTGCTACTGAACCAGATCCCTGAGCACCTCATCTACTTGTCTGTTAAACACGTCCAGGGATCGTGACTCCACCACCTCCCTGGGCAGCCTCTGCCAGCGCCCGAGAACACTTTTGGTGAAGAAATTTTTCCATATGGGAAATGCAGCTCCATTTCCAGCCAGCTCAAGCCTCAGTACAGGATTTGCAACACCAGGATATAAACAAGACGGAATTAAGGCAGAGCAAATACATGGTGAGACTCTGCCCACCGAATGCGGCATTTATGATGAGGAAGGCATCAGGGCAAGGCAAGGCAAAGCTTAACCAATATCTGGTTTGTATTGTTTGTGGTTTCTAAAGACTCTAATGTAAAGAAAGGGTTGTTTTGGTTTTTTTTTCCAGAGGTCTATAAACAGGGAATTGCACCTTTTTTACCACCTTCAAATTTCTGCTAGAGTGGAGCAGCTAGAACCAAGGTATTTAACAGTGCTAGAGTCCTTCTGGAACAGTCTGAGAACAAGCTCCTGCCTTTGTACTGATGAAGGCACCCCAGAACACTGAAAGAGCTGCTATTTCACCAGCTATTTATACTGAATCACCTTCCACTCCTACAGTAAGAGCAAGCACTCAGAATGAACAGCAAGGAAAAAACACAGTCAAAATAAGTCATTGGCTCAAAACCCTCCACTTTCCTGCTTGTCTTCCTTACACTCAGAGCTACTTTCTGAAAGATCAGAAAGAAGAACGTTGAGATTTGACCAGCAGCACTGGTTCAGCCAAGGAAAAAGCCCCAGATGCACTCTGCTGTCAGGGTCTGCACTAACTGTCTGGGCTTTGGGCAGCTTGGAGACTTCTGGTTGCACCAAAAATCACCTGTTTTCAAGAGAACATATCCAAAAACCAGTCTGTCTGGCTGACCCTGCACTGTGTTAAGGCAGTTCCCATTTTCATCTCTGCAGGTCTTTCAGAAAGAGCTGGTTTTGGAGAGGAAGGTTTCTTTACTAAGCCTAATTGAAATCATACACACTCATTACAGGAGAGCTGAAGGCCCCAGGAGCTCCAGGTGAACAGTTTTTGCTTACTTCTCAAATTCCTTGCCTAGCACGCCCACCCCATGATTTATCTGCTCCACGGTCTCTTCTCCTGCAGGTAAACTGGGAGAAGTCAAACCAAAACACAATGAAACAAGTGCTTTTGAAACAGCTACAAGCAATTCCAAGGGGAACAAATCTGTCCCCGTGCCAGACACCCAGCTATAACCCCGCTGTGCACACTGCATGGTGGGAGATCAGTTCTCCAGCCCTGCAAACAACACGTCAGTCACCTGCATCAATGACATTTACTTTCTTACTCCCCATCCAGTTATTTTTCCTGAACTATTTCCTGCACTAGGGCTTCCTAAGAAGCTTCCTGCTGTGCACACGTTGATCTTTACTCCCCTAACCTCAAAACTCCCTCTCACAACATCCTCACCTTGGAGGGAAAAGAACCCTGTGCCAGGGTCTGTGCCAGCCCCACCGACACTTTACCTCTAGTGCACAGGAGCGCTCCTGATGCCATGGCCACTTGCAAAGCCTGAGCCAGTCTGTCCAGAGCCAGTTCAATCTCTTTGGATGCGTTCAGAGGATTGAGTTCGTCAGACAGTCTGTTAATTTCCTCAACAAGAGGAACCACGTGGTCAAAGGGTATGAGCCCCAAGCGCCCATAAAGGTTCTTCTCCGTTAAATGCCCCTGAAGCATCATAAGAACCTGCAGGACACTGAGATGGAGTTTTGAATATAGCTGGTGGCAATCTCTGTCTTCTGAAGTCGAGTCCTTGGCAATTTTGCTGGGGGGGTGTCCATTTGAGAGAGAGGCCTTCTTCTTCCTTTTGTAAGCCAAGGGGGCCTTCACACACCAACGGATCAGTCCGGTCAGCGGGGTGAGCTCCAAAAACCCTATTGGCAGGTTGGCTGCGATAGGAGTGTTTAGGAAGGTGATGAGGATCAAGCGAGGGTCTTCAAAGATCCAGGAAACAATCAACTCCAGCAGATCTGAAGGAGGGATGAGGTCATCTGAAGATAGAAAAGATATTGTTGGGTAAGCTGAGCCTGGCACAGGACAGCAGTCTCTCACACATACCCTTCCTGCACTGGCACAATTACAATTACAAAACATCCCCAACTCTGCTGTTTTTCCAAGACAGCAAACGTCGGTGTTCATTTCTCCCAGGGAAGGCACAACCATGTTCCTGTCAACTTCACCTTCTCCACCACCACATGCCAATATTCATCCCCTTTCCCAGCAAAGCTGCTTCTGTTGTTTTCTTCTCTCCCACCCACCCTCTGCTCGCTTTCACTCTAAACTCATTCTCCACTCATCCCTGCCCACAAGAAGCACAATGGGCAAGGGAACAGGAAAAACTTGTGGCCACTTTTTTTCTCCTCACTTCAATCATTCAACTCATTTCTCTTCAGGCTTGCCTTAGCAAGCACGTCTTCATGGAAAAAATAAACACACCATCCCAATCACATCACAGGTAAAGGATTAAAAGATTATGTAAAGCTTCAAGCAAGAAGTGAAATGTTTTCATGAACTGAAGCTTGGTACAGACAAGAAAAACACCGACTTCCCAGTAATCGTGCCTCATCCCATCACCGGGGCAGGCAACCGGATTGAGTGCCAAGGAAGCTTCATTGCGAGCTGTGTACAGTGCCAAAGGGCTCAGCACACAACTCTCTGCTCAGGGCTTTTGTGTCTGAAATGACTTATAGGACAAATCTCACCTGCACTAGTGAACTGCTGATGTGCACTGCATATAGAATCGGTATTTTCCAGTTTTCAGTCTTTCTGAGACCTCCAAGCATCACACAAACTGCTGGTCGTGTGATCGAGTCCTGTCCTCAGGACATGGTGCAGACTGCCCAGCTACAGATCATGGAATCATAGAATCGTTACGCTTGGAAAAGACCTCTAAGCTCATCCAGTCCAACCATCAACACAAACCCCACCGTGCTTACTAAACCATGTCCTGAAGTGCCATGTCTACGTGGTTTTTTGAAACCCTCCAGGGATGGAAACTCTACCACTGCCCTGGGCAGCCTCTGCCAGGGCTTCACCACTCTGTCAGTAAAGAAATTCTTCCCAATATCCAATCTAAACCTCCCCTGGTGCAACTTGAGGCCATTTCCTCTCGTCCTAGCCCTTGTTACTTGGAAGAGACCAGCACCCACCTCACTACAACCTTTCCAGGAGCTGCAGAGAGCGATTACGTCTCCCCTCAGCCTCCTCTTCTCCAGGCTAAACAGCCTCAGGTCAACCCCTGTTCTCCAGTCCCTTCCCCAGCTCCGTTCCCTTCTCTGGACACACTCCAGCCTCTCAAGGTCTTTCTTGCAGTGAGGGGCCCAAAACTGAACCCCGGATTTGAGGCATGGTCTCACCAGTGCTGAGCATAGAAGGACGATCCCTTCCCTGCTCCTCTTGGCCACACCATGGTTGATCCAAGCCAGATGCTGGTGGCCTTCTTGCCCACCTGGGCCACTGCTGTTTCACATTCAGTCGCAGTTAACCAACACCCCCAGGTCCTTTTCTGCTGGGCAGCTTTTCAGCTGCTCTTCCCCAAGTCTGGAGCTCTGCCTGGGGTTGTTGTGACCTAAGAGCAGTACCTGGCACTTGGCCTTGTTGGACCTCATCCTATCGGTCTCAGCCCATGGATCCAGCCTGTCCAGGTCCCTCTGCAGAACCTCCCCGCCCTTGAGCAGATCAACACTCCCACCTAACTTGGTGTCATCTGCAAGCTCACTGAGGGAGCACTTCATGCCTTCATCTGGATCATGAATAAAGATATTAAACAGAACCAGCCCTGGCACTGTGCCCTGGGAACACTGCTTCTGACCAGCTGCCAAATGGATTTAACTCCCTTCACCACAACTCTCTGGGCCTGCCTATCCAGCCAGTTTTTACCCAGAGAAGAGTTTGCCTGTCCAAGCCATGGGCTGCCAGCTTGTCTAGGAGAATCCTGTGGGAGACAGTGTCAAAGACTTTAGTGAAGTCAAGCTAGGTGACAGCCCTAAGGAAGAACTCTAGATGTTGATGTTATCTACGAGCCAATGGATGTTATCCACTAAGTGGGTCACCTGGTGATAGGAAGAGATCAGGTCGGTCAAACAGGACCTGCTCTTCATGAACCCGTGCTGGCTGGGCCTGATCCTGTGGTTGACCTGCCTGTGCCTGGTGAGCGCAATCAAGATGATCCACTCCATAATCTTTCCTGGTATCAAGTTCAGGCTGACAGGCCTGGATTTCACCAGCTCCTCTTTCTGGCCCTTCTTGTAGGTGGGCAAGCCTTCAGACATCTGGAACCTCCCTTGTTGACCAGGACTGCTGACAAATGATGGAGTTTCGCTTGGCAAGCTCCTCTGCCAGCTCCCTCAGTACTCCTGGGTGGATGCCATCCAGTCCCATAGACTTGGGAGTGTCAGGTGGCGTAGCAGGTCATTGACCAGTTCCTCCTGGATTACGGGGGGGGGGCTTATCCTGCTCTCTGTCCCTGTGTTCCAGCTCAGGGTGCTGAATACCCTGGGGATAACCGCTCTGACAATTAAAAGACAGAGGCAAAGAAGGCATTAAGCACCTCAACCTTTTCCTCATCCTTAGTAGCAATGTTCCCCTCCATACCCAGTAAAGGATGAAGCTTCTTCTTGGCACTCTTTTTGCTGTTCATGTATTTGTTAAACCACTTTTTGTTATCTCTTACAACAGTGGCCAGATTGAGTCTGAGCTGGGCTTCTGCCTTTCTAGTTTTCTCCCTGACCTAACGAGATCCCTGTGCTCTTTTAGAGTTGCCTGTTCTTTCTTCCAAAACTGATAGACTATCTTTTTTCTCTTGAGTCCCAGCAAAAGCTCCCTGTTAGCCAGGTTGGACATCTTCCCTGCTGGTTCATCTTGTGGCACATTGGGACAGCCTGCTCCTGTGCCCCTAAGATTTCCTTCTTGAAGAATGTCCAGCCTTCGTGCACCTCTTTGCCCTTCAGGACTGTTTCCCAGGGGATTTAACCAGTGACCTAAACAAGCCAAAGTCTGGCTTCTTGAAGTCCATGATAGTGGTTTTGCTGACCCCTCTCTTTACTTCACCAAGAATCAAGAATTATCATCTCGTGGTCTCCAAGCTCAAGATGGCCTCTGACCACATCTCCCACCATCTTTTCTCGTTGTAAACTGATGGTCAAGTGAGGCACCTCTCCTGGTAGGCGTGACTACCAGCTGTGTCAAAAATTATCTTCTACATATCCTCTGGGAATTTCCTAAACTGTCTCCTCTCTGCTGTGTTGTATTTCCAGCAGATGTCAGTTAACTTGAAATCCCCCATGAGAAGAAGGGGTAGTGACTGCAAGACTTTTGCCAGCTGCTTACAGAGTGTTTCATGAACCTCCTCATCCTGGCCAGATGGCCTACAACAGACTCCCAGCAGGAAATCTGTCTTGTTGGACTTCCCTCTCACAAGCACTCAACCTTATCATCACAATCATTGACCCCAGTTCAATGCAAACCCTCCCTAACACACAGAGCCACTCCACCATCTCTTCTTCCCTGTCTATTCCTTCTGAAGAGCTTAGAGTCATCCATTGCAGCATTCCAGTCATAAGAGTCACTCCACCACATTTCTGTGATGGCAACCAAGTCACAGCTATCCTGCTGCACAAAGGCTTCCAGCTCCTCCTGTTTGTTGCCCGTGCTGTGTGCGTTGGTGTAGATCCACTTGAGCTGGGCTATGGGTTTCGCCCCCAACACTGGCACAATACCCCTAGGCTTATCTCTAGTGAGCCTGGTTCTATTCCCTTCCCCCTTCAAACTGAGTTTAAAGTCCTCTCAATGAGCCCCACCAACTCATGAGCAAGAATCGAATCCTTTCCTCCTTTGAAACAGCTGAATTTTGTTGCCAGCAGGCCCAGAGCTGTGTAAACCTCCCTATGATCAAAAAAACAAAACTCCACTGATGCCACCAGCCTCCGAGCCACGTGTTAATCATTGTTCCTTTCAGTGTTCTTCTCTGCCACTGCTGGGATTGAGGAGAACACTACCTGTGCTCCTGATCCTTAAACCTATCGCCCCAGCGCCCTGAAGTCCCTTTTGATGGCTTTTGGACTTCTCTCTGCAACCTCATCACTGCTTACCTCCATAACCAGTAGTGGGTAATAACCAGAGGGCTGAACCAGACCAGGGAGCTTCCCAGTAATGTCTCTAACCCGGTGTCCGGGGAGGCAGCAGACCTCCCTGTGGGAAGGGTCTGGTTGACATATTGGGCCCTCAGTTCCCCTCAGAGATGGGGGGACCTTCACCTGTCTCCTCATTGGCCTGATCCACAAGTTTCAGAGCCAAGTTCACACTGTGTAAAGTCAAAGGTGAGTGGAGGTGAGGGAGGCTGGGAGGGCAATCGCCTGCTGCCCCAAGCAGGGACCTGTTACCATTCTCCCCTGTCTCTTAGATTCTCTCATTCTGATGGGTGGTGAGAGAGTAGGGGATCCTCAGCTTCTTATGGAGCCTCCACTTGCTGCCTTGGCCTCAGCAATGTTAAGCTGTTGACTCCACCAATCTATTTCCCTGTGAGACTCCCTGATACTCCTTAACCTTTCGGCTTCCTCCTTCAGCTCTATCACCAGGCTGAAGAGACCATTCAACTGATTGCACCAAAACCAGCTGTAGCCTCCACTGCTTTCCACAACTGGTGACTGGCTCAGGCATTCCCTGCAGTCGGAGACCTGGACAGCCACATGTTTGCATAGGAGCTCTTCGCAGAGCAAGCTTCCCTTCCTTGTGTCACCGATAACATCTCAAATAAACCAAGCAATTAAAAAAAAATTACTTCCTGTAACTCACATTATTTCCTTTCTGACATGTCTTTTAATTAGTTGGATGTGCAAAACATTTCCTTTATTGATAACAAACCCTATTTGCTTTATCAGATGATAAAGGGTGTTGGTAGTTTGCATGTGATTGCTCCCCGGTCTACCACAACCTCTCTGTCTCTCTCACTACCTGGCCACACACACAGTTACAGAGCGCACCCGAGGCACTGCATTTCTCATCACTGCTCAACAGAAACTCTGTTCCTGCTTGCAAAAGTTTGGAGTTTGCATTTTCTCCCTTTTTTGAAAGGAATTGGACTAACAGAGCTGCAGGTGATGCACAACAGGGAGGCCAAACTCCCAGCCCTGGCAGATCAGCTTTCACTCCTAGAGCTGCTCAATCAATAAGGTCCCCATGTCCTTTGCCCTCTGTGCAGGATGGTGCCCTTTGTGTCAGGCATTATCAGGCTGCTTCTCCAGCAAAGACTCTCCCTTTAGCCACTGAGGGATTATTTTTATTCTCATTCCAATGAGCAGAGGATGAAACAGCCATGCCCCCGAGCTGCCTCTGGCAACAATTAAGCTGAAAGAGGGGAGACTGAGATGAGATCTTAGTAAGAAATGTTTTCCTGTGAGGGTAAGGAGGCTCTCGCACAGGATGCCAAGAGAAGTCATGGCTGCCCCATCCCTGGAGGTGTTCAAGGCCAGGCTGGATGAGGCTTTGAGCCCCCTGATGCAGTGGGAGGTGTCCCTGCCCATGGCAGGGGATGTTGGAACCGGATGGGCTTTGAAGTTCCTTCCAGCCCAAACCATTCCATCATTCTACAATAATTACACGATAATGAGCATCTTTAGAATTGCAGCAGTTGATTTGCTTGCAACACTCCATGTGTGTTGCATTATCTTGCATCTCCTACTTTGAAAGACAGAAAACCAAAGACAGTTAAGGCAAACGCTTACCTGAAGAGAGGTCGTAGAGCGCTGTGACCGATGTAATGAACTGGCAGCAGAAGCGAGGACTGGCACTGAATATCTGCTTCAGAGTCTGGATGGACCCTGGCACCAAGTTGCAGTAGTCATCCACCAGGGCTCGGGCGAGTCTCACGCAGTACACGGCCGGGGTTCGCTGCAGCAGCACAGGGCAGCACACAGGGAAAAGCAGAACAAACCCAATCACAGCCGACATCAAAGTTCACGTTGCCCGAACGCTCTGCCTGCCCACCTCACCCAGCCACTTCGCTGCTTCAACACTGGTGCTTCCACTTTCCCAGAGCTTTAACTTGCTCACTCTCAAATTACTGTTTGATGGTATTAAAATAGAGGGCGATATTGAATCCCCAACATAAGAAAGACATGGAACTGTTGGAATGGGTTCAGAGGAGGGTTACGAAGATGATCCAAGGGCTGGAGCCCCTCTGCTATGAGGACAGGTTGAGAGATTCGGGGTTGTTCAGCCTGGGGAAAAGAAGGCCTTCCAGTACTGAAAGGGGCTCCAGGAAAGGTGGAGAGGGACTTTTTACGAGGGCCTGGAGTGATAGCATGAGGGGGGATGGCTTTAAACTGGAAGGGGGAAGATTTAGATTAGACATTAAGAAGAAATACTTCACATTGAGGATCCTGGCACTGGTTGCCCAGGGAAGTCATTGCTGCCCCCTAATTGCAGCTGTTCAAGGCCAGGTCAGATGGGGTTCTGAGCCCCCTGATCCAATGGGAGGAGTCCCTGCCCATGGCAGGGGGGGCTGGAACTGGATGGGCTTTAAAGTCCCTTCCAACCCAAACCATTCTATGATTCTATGATTTTTATGATTTCATGTTTACAACACCTGCAATTTAAAATTAAAACCTTTTACATCAATATTTTGACTTAAGAGACATTTTTAGTACTTCAGCAACATAGTTGCAGGACTTGAAGGTTTGATAACCAAGTCTGTCAATGAAACAAAACTGGGGGAGCTGTTGGTACTCTGGAGGGCAGAGAGGCCCTGCAGAGGGTTCTGGACAAACTGGAGAGCTGAGCAATCGCCAACAGCGTGGGGTTTAACCAGGACAAGTGCTGGGTTTGCACCTGGGACACAGCAACCCTGGATGGACAGGCAGACCAGGGAGTGAGAGGCTGGAGGGCAGCCCTGTGGAAAAGGACTGGGGGCTCTGGTAGACACCAAGATGAACGTGAGGCAGCAGTGCCCTGGCAGCCAAGAGGGCAACCATGTCCTGGGGTGCATCCAGCATGGCATCGCCAGCCGGGTGATAGAGGGGATTGTCCCGCTCTGCTCTGCACTGGGGAGGCCCCATCTCAAATATTGTGTTCAGTTTGGGGTGCCACAGTATAAAAAGTACATCAAAGTACTGGAGAGTGTCCAGGAGACCAAAAAGCTGGTGAAGACTCTAGAGGTGAAATACGAGGAGAGGCTGAAGTCACTTGGTCTGTTCAGCCTGAAGGAGACTGATGGGAGACCTCAAAACTGTTAATGCTTCCTCACACGGGGAGGAGGAGGAGCAGGGGCTGAGCTCTTCTCTCTGGTGACCACGGACAGGACCCAAGGGAATGGCAGGAAGATGTGCCAGGGGAGGGTTAGGTTGGACATGAGGAGAAGGTTCTTCCCCCAGAGGGTGGTGGAGCACTGGAACAGCTCCCCAGGGAAGCAGTCACAGCCTGACAATATTCCAGCAGCGTTTGGCCAAGGCCCTCAGCCCCACAGCGTGAATGTTGGGGGTGTCCTGTGCAGAGACAGGTTGGACTTGATGGTCCTTGTGGGTCCCATCCAACTCACATCATTCTATGATTCTATGACAGATCAATGAGTTCAGTACTGGAACAATGAGTACAGTAACCTGTTAGTTATGCTTGAAATCAGAAATATGGAAGAAACTGAGTGCAATCCTCATGCCACTGAAGAGCTGCCGTCTGCAAAAAACTACTCCTCCTTCTGCTGACCAGGCTACATTCCCTCCTCCCCTACCCAGGCTATGATGGGAAAGGAGGGAGCCACAGAAACCATATAGGGCTGCCTCCTCCTGCCCTCCCCTCCTTGCACAGTCTTTCTGCTCTTCCCTTCTTTAAAGCAGGTGAATTCTACACAGTCTGCCAAGGCAGCAGGAACAAAAACGCACTTCCCAGGGTCTGCAGTGTGGAATCTCAGTGGGAAAGGAGGAGATACACGAGATCCCCAACAAAACTGTGTTTGCAGAGGACAGACAAAGGCATTTCATGCCCAGATCTTAAGAGAGAGGTTTGCCCCTTCTGCCATGTGCAAAATTGCACATCACACACGGTTTATTTCCCAGACTCCAGAGTCGACTTCTTTGGGCAATGTGACCACAGGCTACCATGGTTTTGTTCTCACTGATCCCTTCTGACATGCCACAGGGGGTGGAAAAATCAATAAAATCTTCATCAACATTTAAAACCCCCCCAAATTTTCTTCTGCCAATGCAGCACATAAATCATAGAATTTTCTGGTTGGAAAAGACCTTTGAGATCATCGAGTCCAACCGTACCCATCCTCGGCTAACCCATGTCCCTCAAAAACTCATCTACCCGTTTTTTAAACCCCTCCAGGGATGGTGACTCAACCACCTCTCTGGGCAGCCTCTGCTAGTGGTTAAGCACCTTTTCAGTAAAGACATTCTTCCTAATATCCAGCCTTAACCTCCCCTGGCACAACTCATGGCCATTTCCCCTTGTCCCATCACCTGGCACTTGAGAGAAGAGATCAACACTCGCTCTCCCACAGCCTCCTTTCAAGCAGTTGTAGACAGCAATGAGGTCTCCCCTCAGCCTCCTCTTCTCCAGGCTAAACAACCCCAGGTCCCTCAGTCGCTCCTCATTACCCCTGTTCTCCAGCCCCTTCCCCAGCCTCGTTCCCCTTCTCTGGACACGCTCCAGCTCCTCAATGTCCTTCTTGTAGTGAGGGGCCCAGAACTGACCCCAGTACTCGAGGTGTGGCCTCCCCAGTGCCCAGTACAGGGGCACAATCCCTGCCCTGCTCCTGCTGCCCACGCTGTGTCTGACACAGGCCAAGATGCCATTGGCCGTCTTGGCCACCTGGGCCACTGCTGGCTCATGTTCAGCCTCTGTCAACCAACACCCCCAGGTCCTTCTCTGCCAGGCGAGGTTTGGCAAAAGCTCTACCTTCATGCTGTAGCAAAGGAGCGGGCAGGAGCACAGACATCGGATGAGCGTGAGACAGTGGTTACTCAGCTGAAACAACCACAGAGATGGTAACCAGCTGCCACCAAGAGTGAGGTGACACTACCTCGGCACACAGCACATCCCTCCCTCCTTCCCTGCCACTTCCCTGCCTGCACAGTACCTGCAGCCAGAAGGCAGCACACTCCAGGACAGGAACTCTGCACACAGCCACCGCCATGGAAACCAGCTTTCCTAGTAAAGCCATCCTGCTGTCATCAGCTTTGTTTCCTTGAGGGCTGAAGAGAGATGAGAAAATGATCTGCCGGACAGAATCCTTGGTCTGCTCTTGGAAATAATTGCACATGATCTCAAGGAGCTGAAGTTCCTGAAGAGAATTCAATCTCTGAAAGAAAACAAAAGCAAAGCTGCAAAACATACTGGGGCCCTTAAAGAATCGAAAGCTGCTTTGGTGAAAGACAGGAACGGCAAAGGCCAAGAGCTTCTCTCAGGTGTCAGAAACACAGTCTTTGTGCATGGTGCACACATTCAAGCTTCCTGAACTTCTGTTGCGTTTACCTGCTTACACAGAAAAGCTCTAGGTTGTATTTGAACACCTGGACACCCAAGACTGGGGCCTGCTGTACCAGCAAGCGCTACCCATGAACTAAGAGATAAGACCAATAGCGACACTGGGTTGAAATAAATTCCTCCTTCTCTAAATAATAGCACTACAAGAACCACTGGGCAGACTGAGGGGTGCTGAAGCTGGGCCCTGCAGGACACCAGGCCCACGCATTCCGACAACCACCACCAGCTGTGACTTCTGGCCCTGTTTCTCTAGGAGGTCTCCACCTTGGCTCTAGCACATGTCCACCATCTAAAAACCTTGGTGCAGCCCAGCCACAGCACTGTGAAGCTGTGGGCAGGACCCAGGGGCCTCGCAGCCCCCACACCTCCCCAGCGTCCTAACTGGTCTCCCAGAGTCCTGGCCAGTCCATCGGGGCCTTGGCAGCCAGACCTCTCCCAGCAAAAAATAACCCTCAGCGACCAGCCCCCCGGGGACCCGGTCCTATCCCTCTAAAGCCTCAGCCTCCAGCAGCACCCCGGGGACCCTGTCCTGTCCTTCTAAGACCTCAAGCTCCAACAGTAGCCCCTCCAGGGACCCCGTCATTTCCTCCCTGGTCTCTCCCAGGAATTACACCCGGCCTCCCAGGCTGTAGCCCGGTCTTACCGTGGCCAAACCCTGCTCATGCCTTGCTTCCCCTTGACCACGGCTTCCTGTCCCCACCCCATCCCCCTCGCGGTCTCCTGTCCCCCGTCCCATCGTCCCCCCATCCTTGCCCCCGATCTCCTCTCCCCGTTCTCCCCATTCTCCTCCTCCCCCCCCCGGTCTCCCGTGTCACCCCCGGCCTACTGTCCCCCGCCCCTCCCAACCTCCTGTCTCCCTCCCCAGTCTCCTGTCCCATCCGCTAGACCCCCTTCACTCCTCTTTCAGCCTCCCGTCCCCCGTTCCCCCCTCTTGTCCCTCGCCCCCTCCTCCAGTCCCCGTGCCCCCCACTCCCTCCCTCCGGCCTCCTGCCCTCCCGTCCCCCTCTCCCCCTTTCCTCCTGCCCCCGCCGTCGCCCCCAGACTCCCGTGTTCTCCCCCTCTCCCCCGCCTCCTGTTCCCCGTGTCCATCCGTCGTTCCCACCCCCGCCTCCTGTCCCCCGTCCCCCGGAGCCCTCAGCCAGGTCTGGCCGCCCTCCCCCCCCGCACCCCGGGCCCACCTTGGGGGGGGCACCTCGCTCCTTGGGCACCTGGAAGAGGAACTCCTCGAGGAGCTCGGCGGGGCCCTTGTCTCCGAGGGGCAGCGGGGAGCTCTGCAGCTGGCTGCTGAAGTAGATGTCCAGGTGGTACAGCACCTCCTTGGCGGCGCTCAGCGCGTCCCGCCGCAGCAGCGAGTGCCGGATGTCGCTCATGGCTCGGCTCCCCCCGGTGTCTCCCCCCCCGGTCCCCTCCGCCCCTCGCGGCTCCCAGCGCGGTGGGAAGCGGGGCCAGCGCGCTACGGTGGCCGTAGCGCTCAAAAAGGGGCCGCGCGCGAACGCCGCCCGTAGCGCCCCCTGGTGGAGCCGCCCGGCATGGCTGGGGGATTGAGATTGGGGACTGGGGAGATTAGGGGACAGGATGAGACTGGGGGGGAGGACGAGATTAGGGGTGGCTGAGATTAGGAGAGTGAGATTGGGGGGGGTTGAGGTTGGGAGGGGGTGAGATTGAAGGGGATGAGATTGGGGGTTGAGACTGGGATAGGGCTGATATCGGGGGGATTTTGGGGGTGCTGGGAAGGAGGGGATTGGGGAAGACGGCTGAGACTCGGGGATGAGAGTGGGAAGGTTGAGATTGGAGGGGGTGAGATTCAGGGTGTCTGATATTGTGGGTGGCTGAGATTGGGGGGGTGAGATTGGAAGGATGATATTGGGGGTTGAGATTGGGGTAGGACTGAGATTTAGGGGGCTGGGAGGGAGGGGGCTAGAGGGGAGAGGCCTGAGATTAGGGGAGCTGAGAGTGGGGAGACTGAGATTTGGGGTCTGGGATTGGGGGATGGAACTGTGATTGAGAGGTTGAGACTGGAGACATGAGATTAGGAAGGTTGTCTGAGATTGGAGTAGGGCTGAGATTGAGGGGTGAGGTTGGGAGGCTGGGATTAGGGGGGCTGAGATTGGAGAGGTGATATGGAGGGCTGTCTAAGACTCGAGTAGGGCTGAGATTGGGAGGGTGATATTGGGGGAATGAGACTGGGGGGAGCTGAGATTAGGGGGAGTGAGGTTGCGGGACAGGGCTGAGATTTGGGAGTTGAGATTGAGGGGGTGGCTGGGTGGGGGAGCCTGACCATGGTGGAAACTTAGCCCAGGAGGAACTGGCCCCAGAGGGGTCTTGGTCCAGGGAGGGCGTTCAGGCCCTGAATGGATCTTGGCCTGGTGGGGAGGGGGCTGTCCCTGAGACATTCATGGCCTGGGGAGCCCAGGATCTCGGATGGGAGGGAGGGAGTCAGATCCTGAGGGGTCATTTCCCACCTTCCTCCCCATCCCCCCCCAGCACCACATGGGCCCCCCATGACCTCCCAGCCTGGTGTGGGCATGGACACTGTGGCAGGGACCCGGCGGCTTTCAGGACTCATGGCCAACAGGCCCCTCTCCACTGGGCTCCTGCCGGCCCTGGCATGCTCACCTGGAACTGGCTTGGGGGAAATGTTGCTGGGTGTGGGAATCATAGAATCATGGAATTGCTTGGTTGGAAAAGACTTTTGAGATCATTGAGTCCAACCGTCCCTGTCCACTACCGAACCAGATCCCTGAGCACTTCACCTACCCATCCTTTGAATCCCTCCACGGATTGGGACATAGAATTGTAGAGTGCTTGGTGTTGGTGAAATAAACACTTTCTAAGAGAAATTCTACCTGGTCATGCGTGAGAGCTGCCCGCGCCCCGCACTGGGGAGCTGCTCTGCCCATGAGTGGTCTCTGGGATTCCACCTCCACCTCACCACCTCTCATCGGCGATTTTATTGATGCAGGAATATTGTCAGCCTCACCTGTGGTGGGAGGTGTTGGCAGTGATGAAAAGGTTGGTTTTGTCTGCTGAACAGACCTTCATTTCCGTGATAGATGTCACGTGGAGCCTGTGGCATCATGAGCTGGCTGGGCAAGGTGAGCATGTCCCTCCCCATAAATGCAGGTGCAGCTCCTTCCCCTTCCAGAGACTTCAGACACAGCAAAGGTAGGTCCTACTCCGGGCTCCTCCTGTGTCCCACGAGCTCCACTCTCCAATGTCTCCTTCTCCAGGTCTGCTTAATTTTGCCAAGGCTTTTTGCCAGGACTGAGCCTGGGTGCAACTTTTGAGCATTGCCCAGGATGGATCCACTCCTCTAGAGGTGCCTCTGCTGGGGAGGACTCGTGGGTCTTTCCCCATGGTTGGGGCCACGGTGCTGCCTTGGTGAGGGTCCTCGGGGACTCCAGCCTGGGTGAGGAAGGTCAGGGGCAGTGATGGGGGTCAGTGGGGAGGATATCCCAGAGGAGAGTATTCTGCGGTGCCAGAGGGGGATCCATCCTTTGCTCTGTCCCAGCACAGCTGCTGTGGGGTTCTTGGGTCTCCAGCACAGACCCTGGGAGGGGTGCAAGAGGTGCAAGCCCAGGGACCTTGGTGTCCCTGGTGGCTGCTGCCCATCCCAGGCCAGGAGAGGTGACCAAATCCCCCTGCCAAATCCCCCTCCCAGGCAGTGGGGCTGAGCCCACTCCTGTCCCTCTGCACACAGGATGGCGGCCTCGAAGCTGGTGCTGTCACTGCTGGTTGCAGCTCTCCTGCTGCATGTGGCCGTTACACTGAGGATCAGCGCCTTCAACATCAAGTCATTTGGGGTCAAGAAGATGTCCAACCAGACTATTGCAGATATCATCGTTGAAGTGAGTATTGGGGGAGAGGAAAATTCCTGACCACTCTTTGCTCTCTGGAATCAGCCATTGTGGGGCAGTATGGCACAAGCTTTCTGCAGGCATCCATCCACTCATCTGCTCTTCCCCATCACTATCTCCAACTTTTGGCCCTGTCCAATCTTCCTGGGCCCCTACCAGGAATGATGCTTGGTGGTGCCCAGGTTCCTCACTCAGAGTAACCTGTGAGGGAGGAGCTGCTGGGATGGTGGGCAGTAGACAAATGGGTTTTAGGCACAATGTACAACCCAAGGGTCTTTCCAAGCCAGAGGACACCAGCAGAGATGCTCCCTCCCTGGCTCTCAAGTGCCTTCTCATCTATTGCTGGCCTGGGAGCAATCCCAGCCCATCCTAGGCCCCCATGGGCCACCCATGAGCAGCTTCCTGCCAAAGGAGAGCAGCTCTGAGCTTGTCCCCCCAGATCCTGAAGCAGTACGACATCAGTGTGGTGCAGGAGGTCCGGGACACAGAACTGGTTGCCGTGAATCAGCTGATGGACAAGCTCAACAGGTGGCCCCAATGGGACAGGGTTGGGGGGACCTGCAAATGGGATGCCGGGACAGATCCTGGCTGGTGTCTCTCCATGCCAGGGCACCTATGGCTTGGCTGGAGTGAGCTCCCTGGGTGCTGCCGGGCACCAGGAGTCTCCTCTCACCCTCCCACATCTCTCTCCAGAGAGAATAAAGTCAAATACAGTTTTTCGTCCAGTGAACCCCTGGGTTGGAGCAGCTACAAGGAGCAGTACCTCTACATTTACAGGTAAGGGATGCCACCTGGGGTCAGTGTCTCCCATGTCACCTGATGTGCCCCCCCCCCCCGGTGGCCCCTGAGTACAGATGGGTACCTTTGGGGCCCCGGCTGAGTTGGGAGAGGTGCCAGAGTCTGCTCCACTCTCCTCCCTCAGGTTAGACAAAGGGATCTCCATGTTAGAGACCTACCAGTATCTGAACCAGAGTGCCTTCAGCAGGGGGCCCTTCATTGCCAAGTTCTCCGCAAACACCACAAGTGAGCAGAGCCAAAGCTTGGCAGCCCCTCAACCTCTCTCGGGGTCCCCTCCGCACGGGGCTGAGCCCAGAGCTGTGCCTGCCAGCCTGAGGGGAGGCTGCTTGCCCCCTGGGGCCCAGCTCAGGGACTGCACTGGGATCCTTCAGTGTTGTGAGGCTTTCTCCCACCCGTGGGTGCTCGGGGGTCTGGCCCCTCTGCCCAACATGGCGAGCACTGCCTGATGTTTCCCACCATGGGCCATCTCCCACCCTCGCCCATCTCCTCCCATTGCCTGTCCTCTACCCCGGGCGCTCTCTCCAGTTGTGAACCTTGGAACAGCTCCAGCTGCTTCCCATCCTGTCCCACATCCCATCGCCTGCAACCTCCCAGCTTGTGCCATTCCCCACCATCTGCTTCCTTCAGTTGTGTGCCATCTCCAATGATGTGACACCTGTCACCCCTTCCCATCTCCCACCCTTTTCCATTTCCTAACCCTGTACTATCAATTCCACCTCCCCGACAGCTCCCCGGGGTGCACACACTCTCCCATCTCTCTCCCATCCCCATCTCCTTCCCAAAACCACAGTGGCTTGGATGGGAAGCAAGAAGCTGGGGCTCGGCCCGGGGTGGTCTCCTGGGGTTCCCACTCCCTTCCCGGGTGCAGCACCCGAGCCGGGAGCTGATGGCTGCCTGTCTGGCAGAGGTGAAGGAATTTGTGATGGTGCCCCTACATTCCAAGCCCACGGCTGCAGTAAAAGAGATCGATGCGCTCTACGATGTCTATAATCTTCTCATCAAGAAGTGGAATAATAAAGTAAGTGGTGTTGGGGGTCTCGGCTCCTGCCCGGGGCAGCCGCAAAGGCTGGGGTGTGGTCACCGCACATCCCGTCCTCCGTCCCGGGCTGGACGTGTCCCGCGGGAGACCTCTCACACCCATCAGAGTGGGCCCACCCTGGCCGTGTCCTCGCACGGAGCTGCTGGGTGCCTCCGCTGCCATTCCTGGGGGTTGTCCTTTTGTGCTGGCGAGACCCGGGGGGGTCGGTAAGATTTTAGGGAGCCCTCGGTGCCTGTGAGGTGCGTGGGCAGGGACAAAGCACACTCCCTGCAGAACATCTTCTTCCTGGGCGACTTCAACGCTGACTGTGACTACGTGAAAAGCACCGACTGGTCCAGAATCCGCCTGCGCAACCTCAGCGCTTGCGAGTGGCTCATCCCTGACAATGCTGATACCACGGTCACTGCCACCACCCACTGCGCCTATGACCGGTGGGTGCTGCGGCGGTGGCGCGGGGGCTGGCATGGGGGGACCGGTGGGCACTGACACCCCTGTGATGCCCCGACAGCATCGTCGCCTGTGGCACTGATCTGCGAAAAGACATCAAGTCTGATTCTGCCAAGATCTACAACTTTGAGCTGGCTTTCCATCTCAAGAACAAGGATGTGAGTGAGGGGCTGGGCACACAAGCCTGCTGGCACTGGGATCCTAACCTGGAATGGGGATGGGCTCCCTGTTCCCCAGGGCACCCCCAGGGGTGGCTCAGCCCCAACTTCTACTGCAATGCTACCCTCAGCCTGGGCTCTGGTGTCAATTTTGGGATCAGAGCAGAGTGTTTGGGTCCCAGGCACCCACGACAGTGCTGGCAGGTCCAGACGAGCTCAGCTGCCTCTCTGCTTTCCCCCCATACCAGGCTTTGGCAGTCAGTGACCATTTCCCAGTGGAGGTCACCCTGAAATCCTGAGGAGCCCATCCCCTTGCCAGTGGCTACGAGGACACCTCATGGAGTCCACGCATCAGGAGCACCAGCCAAGCTGCCATCTCTGCAGGCAGCCACTCTTCGGGGTCTTGTGGGAGTGGGATGCTCTCTGCTTCCATTAAACAATGCGCATTTTCCAGTCCTTGCAGTTCTGGAGGAAGGGTCCCTTCATTACCCCCAGCAGAGCCCTGCGCCTGGACCCCTATTCCCGTGCAAGGGGCAACACCCCTGGTGCCAGCACAGCACCGGGGGACACCAGACTCATGCAGTGACTGGGGCTGAGGATGGAAATCCCACAGAGCTCATCAGGGCCTGGCAAGCCCTGACAGGAGCAGCCGTCACCTCCCCAGCTGCCCCAGCACCCTGGCAAAGACATCCTGTCCCTGTGCTGGGTGACAGCACATGCTGGGGTGACAGCGGGTGTGGGTGCAGGGGATGTCGGCTCTGCTGGGGCTGCTTGGGGGATCTGGGTCACCAGAGGGGCTGTTCTGGGTACAAGGGGTCGCTGTGGGGGTTTGCAGCTGCCTCGTCTTGCTGAGGTTGGTGCTGTTCAGCCTGCCTGGCTCGGGGCACCCCACCAGTTCCTTCTCTCCCCTCCAATTACACCGTCTCAATCACCCACATTAAGGCCATCGCCCTTCACCCCCTGCCAGGCTGCTGTGCCCCGCGCTGTGACCGAGGCGGCCACCCCGGTGACAGCCCCTCGAGTCCTGTGTGCCCACCCAGCCCCACCAGGAGAACCCGGCACCACTGCGCTTCCCCAGCTGGTGCCAACCCCACAGCCATCCAGCCCCTGGCCATGCCCACCCCAGCATTGCACCAGCGATCTCTTCGCGTGGCTGCTCCCCGACACCACCGTGGGGAAGCCGCACAGCGCCTCGACAGGGGTAAAGGTCGACCTCTTTACGTGTATTTTGTACGCCTTAAGCATTGTGTGGGTGAAAGGCCTGAGGGGCCTTTGGGTGGCTCCTGGTTGGCAAAGGGACAGCAGAGGGGGGAGGTGTAGGGGCAGGCACTGCTCTCCCATCCCCCACGCCCGTGGGGGGGCTCCACCAGGATCTGTCCTGGGCGGCTGCAGCACAGCAGTGAGGGCAGGAGCAGGCGCTCCCCACGCTCACACATCCCTGACTGCACTTTGTGCCCAAGGGCTTCGTGCAGGGGTTACCCTGGCCAGGGCCCATCGAGGTGCCAGTGACCCCGGGAGCGCCCAGCCCCAGCTCCACAACTTTCCTGAAGGAACTTCTGCACACGCCCCACTTCCAGAGCTTTCCACACAGAGAAGTAAACACAGGCACTGCATGACCCCTCCTCACGTGCCAACAGGGCATGGACCCGCCCCAGAAATGATTCCTGCTGAGAAGCACATGGTGTGCCCACCACCCGAGGGACCACGATTCCTGAGGAACTGCTGCTGGGCCATGTTTTGCTGAAGAACTGCTGCCTTCCACTGACATGGGGACTATTCTTGATTGTCGTGCTCCTCTGCAACTCTTCCTCTCTGCCTTATTATCTTCTTATTCTCTCCCCTTGTTCTACCCCAGCCTTTCTCTCTTTGCACTTTCGGGTGTGTTGGATTGAACCCGAGTTTTCTTTCAGCAGCTGTGATGTGCGTTCAACTGTAACGAGTGCAGAGTGAGATCTGCTTGGCCATTCTGAGAAGTCACCTCAGACCACATCTGAGGTTTGTGCTGGTAAACTTTCGATTGAGATTTGGCTTGAGATTTTGGCAGTGCCCAAAATAAATATTAGATTTGAATGTAACCTGGGGGAGGTTGTTGTCACTCTGGACTCGCAGTGCAAATATTCAAAAGAACCGTAGCCCCCGCATTCTGCTGAGTAGGTCGGTCGGGTCTGGGTTGTAGCAGACAGGTGAGCGGCACCGCGGTTCCTGCCGGCTCCCTGGGCCCCCCCTGCCCATCCCGCAGCACCGGGCACAGGGGCCGGAGCGGGACCCACAGCCCCCATCTCCCTGGCAGGATCGTGGTGTGCGGTGCCAAGCTGAAGAGAAGCCTCGTGCCAAATTCAGCTGCCATCTACAATTTCCAGCGCGCTTTCCAGCTGCAGCAGGAGGAGGTGAGCGGGGCTCGCAAACCCCGGGGTCAAATTGGCTCCAAAGCTGAGCTGCCCCGGGCAGTGCCGGCTGCGGGGCTGCCGATGCCTGTTGGGGATTAGCCCGGTGCAGCCATGGAGCTGCTGCATTGAAGCATCAGCTCAAATATGGAGCCAAAGGAGCTCCAGCAGCAGCCTGAGCTGGTTCCGGCCATGGCACGCGTGTCTCTCCCTGGCACCGGCCTCCCAGATGCCAGCACAGCCCCTGCCTAAGGCAGATCCCCGCTGGGACATGGCAGCCTGCAGCCAGCTAACGGGGAGCTCGGGCTGACAGGGGACACCTGGGTGGAAACAGGAGAGGGGATCTGGGGTCATTGCCTGTCTCTGTGGGGAAGAGATGAGGTGCACTGGGCTTTTTGGGGATGTTTCATGGGCAGGCACTGCCAGGACTGCAGGGCTTGGGGCAATCTGAGCCCATCTTCCAGCACCCAGAGCTGGCACAGAGCTCCCAAGGGAGACCCGAAGCTCTCGGGGGGGCAGTGTCCCCCTGCCAGCCTGGGCATTGCTCCATCGGAGTTGTGTCAAGTGTCCTGGGGTTGGAGACATTGCAGACAGAAGGTTCTGCCAGGGCAGTCACAGCCCCTCTGCTGAGAGGCCGTGGGGAGCTCTGCAGCTGCCTGCTGAAGTCCACGGCCAGGTGATACAGCACCTCCTCGGTGGCGCTCAGGGCACCCTGTCACAGCAGCGAGCGCCGGATGTTGCTCATGGCTCCAGCCCCAGCAGGAATGGACTCCTTTTCCCCTCCACCTCCCCCTCACAGCCCAGTGGACCTGCCCGCCACGGATGGAGGTCATTGAGCCTCTAGGAGCATTCATGGAATGTCCTGAGTTGGAAGGGACGGATTAGGACCATCAAGTCCAACTCCTGTTCCTGCACAGGACAACCCCAACATTCACACCGTGGGGCTGAGGGCCTTGGCCAAACGCTGCTGGAATATTGTCAGGCTGTGACTGCTTCCCTGGGGAGCTGTTCCAGTGCTCCACCACCCTCTGGGGCAAGAACTTTCCCCTGATGTCCACCCTAAGCCTCCCCTGGCACAGTTTCCTGCCATTCCCTTGGGTCCTGTCTGTGGTCACCAGAGAGAAGAGCTCAGCGCCCGCTCCTCGTCCTCCCCGTGTGAGGAAGCTGTAGACCAGGGTAAGGTCTCACTCAGTCTCCTCTTGTCCAGGCTGAACAAACAAAGTGACTTCAGCCTCTCCTCACACAGCTTCCTCTCTAAACTCTTCACCAATCGTGTGGCCTCCTCTAGACCCTCTCCAGTACCTTTAGATCCTTCTAATCCTGTGACATTTAGAAATGCCCCCAGTGCTCAAGGTGGAGTCGTCCCAGTGTGGAGCAGAGTGGGACAATCTCCTCCCTCTCCCACCCGGCGATGCTGTGTTGGATGCACCCCAGGACACAGTTGCCCTCTTGACTGCCAGGGCACTGCTGTGCTCATGGTCAACAAGACCCCCAGGTCCCTTTCCGCAATGCTGCTCTCCAGCCTCTCGCTCCTTGACCTGTCTGTCCATCCAGGGTTGCCGTGTCCCATGTGCAAAACCCAGCACTTGCCCCAGTTAAACTCCACGCTGTTGGCGATTCCCAGCTCTCCAGTTTGTCCAGATCCCTCTGCGGGGCTTCTCTGCCCTCCAGAGTACCAACGGCTTCCCCCAGTTTTGTGTTGGCTGCAAGCTTATTTTTTAAACCTTCGAGTCCTGCTACCTGGACATTTGTGAAGACATTAAGGAGCTGGCCCCCAGCTGGCTCCCTGTGGAACCCCGCTAGGGACCGGTAGCCAGCCCGATGTGACCCCTTCCACCGTGAGCCTTTGGGCCGGGCCCAGCAGCCAATCGCTCATCCACTGCGTTGTGTGTTTATCCAGCTGGGTGCTGGACAGTTTGTTTAGGAGGATGCTGTGAGAGACAGGATCGAAGGCTTTACCGGAATCCAGAACGATTCCAGCAGCTCTGTGGATGACCTTGACATAGAAAGGAATCAAGCTGATGCAGCAAGGCCTTCCACTTGTGAGCCTGCGCTGGCTGGGACCAGTGACTGTCTTGTCTGCGGGCGTTTTTCAACAGCTCCCAGAATGATCTTCTTGGGCTGGGGAGAGGGCACGGCCTGGGGAGCTGGGGGTGGGGAGAACCTGGGGCTGGGGCTGTCCCTTGGGGGTCTTGGCCCAGGGAGGGCATTCACGTCCTGAACGGATCTTGATCTAGGAGTCCCTGGCCCTGGGGAGGTCATGGTCCCCGCAGCCCTGTACCTGGGGGGCCTCATGTTGGTTCAGGGGATCGAGACCCAGCTCTGATTGCACTGTGGGGAGCTCGGGGCAGGCCCTGGTCCTGCTCTGCAAGGGCTTGACCCCAGGGAAGGGGAGTTGGCAGGGACCCCCAGCCCCGAAGGACTCCTCATACGTCAGGGACCCAGCAAGGCTCTCCTGGGAAATGCAGCAGCTGCCTTGGGAGGCCCAGGAGCACCGGGACAGCAGCCAAGGGCATGGGAGCAAGGCTGGGGCGAGATGTGGGAGTGTGTGGGGTGGGTGTGGGTCCTGCTCCACTCTCCTCCTGCGCCTCAGGAGCTCCCCTCTCCAATGTCGCCTTCTCCAGCTCTGCTTAATTTTGCCAAGAGTTTGTGCCGGACCTGAGCCTGGTTGCAGCTCTCAAGCATCGCCCAGGATGGATCCACTCCTCTAGAGCTGCTCTAGAGCTGTTGCTGGTAGTGGCGAGGACTCGTGGGGCTTTCCCCATGGTCTGGGGTGACAACGTTGCTCTGGGATGTCCTAGGGGGATCCATCCCTTGCTTTGTCCCAGCACGGCTGCTCTGGTGTTCTTGGGTCTCCAGCACAGACCCAGGGAGGGGTGCAAGAGGTGCAAGCCCAGGGACCTTGGTGTCCCTGGTGGCTGCTGCCCATCCCAGGCCAGGAGAGGTGACCAAATCCCCCTGCCAAATCCCCCTCCCAGGCAGTGGGGCTGAGCCCACTCCTGTCCCTCTGCACACAGGATGGCGGCCTCGAAGCTGGTGCTGTCACTGCTGGTTGCAGCTCTCCTGCTGCACGTGGCCGTTACGCTGAGGATCAGCGCCTTCAACATCAAGGCATTTGGGGTCACGAAGATGTCCAACCAGACTATTGCAGATATCATTGCTGAAGTGAGTACCAGGGGAACGGAAACTTCCTGACCACTCTATGGCTCTTCCCCCATCACTATCTCCAACCTTGGGCCATCTCCACTCTTGCTGGGCCCCAACCAGGGACGGGCAATGCTTGGTGCTTCCCAGGTTCCTTACTTGGAGCAGTCTGTGAGGGAGGAGCTGCTGGGATGGTGGGTAGTAGACAAATGGGTTTTAGGGGCACCGTGTCACCCGAGGGTCCTTCCAAGCCAGAGGACACCAACAGAGATGCTCCCTGCCTGGCTCTCAAGTGCCTGCTCACCTATTGCCAGCCTGGGAGCCTTCCCAGCCCATCCTAGGCCACCATGGGCCACCCATGAGCAGTTTCCTGCCAAAGGAGAGCAGCTCTGAGCTTGTTCCCCCAGATCCTGAAGCAGTACGACATCAGTGTGGTGCAGGAGGTCCGGGACACAGAACTGGTTGCCGTGAATCAGCTGATGGACAAGCTCAACAGGTGGCCCCAATGGGACAGGGTTGGGGGGACCTGCAAATGGGATGCCGGGACAGATCCTGGCTGGTGTCTCTCCATGCCAGGGCACCTATGGCTTGGCTGGAGTGAGCTCCCTGGGTGCTGCCGGGCACCAGGAGCCTCTTCTCACCCTCCCACATCTCTCTCCAGAGGGACTTCACACCAATACAATTTTTTGTCCAGTGATCCTCTGGGTTGGACCTGCTACAAGGAGCAGTACCTCTACATCTACAGGTAAGGGATGTCACCCAGTTCAGTGTCCCCATGTCACCTGATGTGCAACCCGGTGGCCCCTGACGGGAGATGGGTACCTTTGGGGCCACGGCTGAGGCGGGAGAGGTGCCAGGGTCTGCCCCACTCTCCTCCCTCAGGTCGGACAAAGTCTCCGTGTTGGATAGCTACCAGTATCTGGATGAGGTTTCCTTCAGCAGGGGGCCTTTTGCCGTCAAGTTCTCCTCACCCACCACACGTGAGCAGAGCCAATGCTTGGCAGCCCCTCAACCTCTCTCGGGGTCCCCTCCGCACGGGGCTGAGCCCAGAGCTGTGCCTGCCAGCCTGAGGGGAGGCTGCTTGCCCCCTGGGGCCCAGCTCAGGGACTGCACTGGGATCCTTCAGTGTTGTGAGGCCTTCTCCCACCTGTGGGTGCTCGGGGGTCTGGCCCCTCTGCCCAACATGGCGAGCACTGCCTGATGTTTCCCACCATGGGCCATCTCCCACCCTCGCCCATCTCCTCCCATTGCCTGTCCTCTGCCCCGGGCGCTCTCTCCAGTTGCGAGCCCTGGAACAGCTCCAGCTGCTTCCCATCCTGGTCCCACATCCCATCGCCTGAAACCTCCCAGCTTGTGCCATTACCCACCATCTGCTTCCTCCAGTTGTGTGTCGTGGCCAGTGATGTGCCACCTCTCACCCCTTCCCATCTCCCACCCTTTTCCATTTCCTAACCCTGTACTATCACTTCCACCTCCCCGACAGCTCCCCGGGGTGCACACACTCTCCCATCTCTCTCCCATCCCCATCTCCTTCTCAAAACCACAGTGGCTTGGATGGGAAGCAAGAAGCTGGGGCTCGGCCCGGGGTGGTCTCCTGGGGTTCCCACTCCCTTCCCGGGTGCAGCACCCGAGCCGGGAGCTGATGGCTGCCTGTCTGGCAGAGGTGAAGGAATTTGTGATGGTGCCCCTGCATTCCAAGCCCGCGGCTGCAGTAAAAGAGATCGATGCGCTCTACGATGTCTATAATTTTCTCATCAAGAAGTGGAATAATAAAGTAAGTGGTGTTGGGGGTCTCGGCTCCTGCCCGGGGCAGCCGCAAAGGCTGGGGTGTGGTCACCGCACATCCCGTCCTCCGTCCCGGGCTGGACGTGTCCCGCGGGAGACCTCTCACACCCATCAGAGTGGGGCCACCCTGGCCGTGTCCTCGCACGGAGCTGCTGGGTGCCTCCGCTGCCATTCCTGGGGGTTGTCCTTTTGTGCTGGCGAGACCCGGGGGGGTCGTTAAGATTTTAGGGAGCCCTCGGTGCCTGTGAGGTGCGTGGGCAGGGACAAAGCACACTCCCTGCAGAACATCCTCCTCCTGGGCGACTTCAACGCTGACTGTGACTACGTGAAAAGCACCGACTGGCCCAGAATCCGTCTGCGCAACCTCAGCGCTTGCGAGTGGCTCATCCCTGACGATGCTGATACCACGGTCACTGCCACCACCCACTGCGCCTACGACCGGTGGGTGCTGCGGCGGTGGCGCGGGGGCTGGCACGGGGGGACCGGTGGGCACTGACACCCCTGTGATGCCCCGACAGCATTGTCGCCTGTGGCACTGATCTGCAAAAAGACATCAAGACTGACTCTGCCAAGATCTACAACTTTGAGCTGGCTTTCCATCTCAAGAACAAGGATGTGAGTGAGGGGCTGGGCACACAAGCCTGCTGGCACTGGGATCCTAACCTGGAATGGGGATGGGCTCCCTGTTCCCCAGGGCACCCCCAGGAGTGGCTCAGCCCCAACTTCTACTGCAATGCTACCCTCAGCCTGGGCTCTGGTGTCAATTTTGGGATCAGAGCAGAGCATTTGGGTCCCAGGCACCCACGACAGTGCTGGCAGGTCCAGATGAGCTCAGCTGCCTCTCTGCTTTCCCCCCATACCAGGCTTTGGCAGTCAGTGACCATTTCCCAGTGGAGACCACCATGGAACCCTGAAGGACCTGTCCCCTTGCCAGTGGCTACGAGGACACCTCATGGAGTCCACGCATCAGGAGCACCAGCCAAGCTGCCATCTCTGCAGGCAGCCACTCTTCGGGGTCTTGTGGGAGTGGGATGCTCTCTGCTTCCATTAAACAATGCGCATTTTCCAGTCCTTGCAGTTCTGGAGGAAGGGTCCCTTCATTACCCCCAGCAGAGCCCTGCGCCTGGACCCCTATTCCCGTGCAAGGGGCAGCACCCCTGGTGCCAGCACAGCACCGGGGGACACCAGACTCATGCAGTGACTGGGGCTGAGGATGGAAATCCCACAGAGCTCATCAGGGCCTGGCAAGCCCTGACAGGAGCAGCCGTCACCTCCCCAGCTGCCCCAGCACCCCGGCAAAGAGAGCCGCTCCCTGTGCTGGGTGACAGCACGTGCTGGGCTGACAGTGGGTGTGGGTGCAGGGGATGTCGGCTCTTCTGGGGCTGCTTTGGGGATCTGGGTCACCAGAGGGGCTGTTCTGGGTCCAAGGGGTCGCTGTGGGGGTTTGCAGCTGCCTCGTCTTGCTGAGGTTGGTGCTGTTCAGCCTGCCTGGCTCGGGGCACCCCACCAGTTCCTTCTCTCCCCTCCAATTACACCGTCTCAATCACCCACATTAAGGCCATCGCCCTTCACCCCCTGCCAGGCTGCTGTGCCCTGCGCTGTGACCGAGGCGGCCACCCCGGTGACAGCCCCTCGAGTCCTGTGTGCCCACCCAGCCCCACCAGGAGAACCCGGCACCACTGCGCTTCGTGCAGGGGTTACCCTGGCCAGGGCGTGTCGAGGTGCCAGTGACCCCGGGAGCGCCCAGCCCCAGCTCCACAACTTTCCTGAAGGAACTTCTGCACACGCCCCACTTCCAGAGCTTTCCACACAGAGAAGTAAACACAGGCACTGCATGACCCCTCCTCACGTGCCAACAGGGCATGGACCCGCCCCAGAAATGATTCCTGCTGAGAAGCACATGGTGCGCCCACCACCCGAGGGACCACGATTCCTGAGGAACTGCTGCTGGGCCATGTTTTGCTGAAGAACTGCTGCCTTCCACTGACATGGGGACTATTCTTGATTGTCGTGCTCCTCTGCAACTCTTCCTCTCTGCCTTATTATCTTCTTATTCTCTCCCCTTGTTCTACCCCAGCCTTTCTCTCTTTGCACTTTCGGGTGTGTTGGATTGAACCCGAGTTTTCTTTCAGCAGCTGTGATGTGCGTTCAACTGTAATGAGTGCAGAGTGAGATCTGCTTTGGCCATTCTGAGAAGTCACCTCAGACCACATCTGAGGTTTGTGCTGGTAAACTTTCGATTGAGATTTGGCTTGAGATTTTGGCAGTGCCCAAAATAAATATTAGATTTGAATGTAACCTGGGGGAGGTTGTTGTCACTCTGGACTCGCAGTGCAAATATTCAAAAGAACCGTAGCCCCCGCATTCTGCTGAGTAGGTCGGTCGGGTCTGGGTTGTAGCAGACAGGTGAGAGGCACCGCGGTTCCTGCCGGCTCCCTGGGCCCCCCCTGCCCATCCCGCAGCACCGGGCACAGGGGCCGGAGCGGGACCCACAGCCCCCATCTCCCTGGCAGGATTGTGGTGTGCGGTGCCAAGCTGAAGAGAAGCCTCGTGCCAAATTCAGCTGCCATCTACAATTTCCAGCGCGCTTTCCAGCTGCAGCAGGAGGAGGTGAGCGGAGCTCGCAAACCCCGGGGTCAAATTGGCTCCAAAGCTGAGCTGCCCCAGGCAGTGCCGGCTGCGGGGCTGCCGATGTCTGTTGGGGATTAGCCCGGTGCAGCCATGGAGCTGCTGCATTGAAGCATCAGCTCAAATATGGAGCCAAAGGAGCTCCAGCAGCAGCCTGAGCTGGTTCCGGCCATGGCACGCGTGTCTCTCCCTGGCACCGGCCTCCCAGATGCCAGCACAGCCCCTGCCTAAGGCAGATCCCCGCTGGGACACGGCAGCCTGCAGCCAGCTAACGGGGAGCTCGGGCTGACAGGGGACACCTGGGTGGAAACAGGAGAGGGGATCTGGGGTCATTGCCTGTCTCTGTGGGGAAGAGATGAGGTGCACTGGGCTTTTTGGGGATGTTTCATGGGCAGGCACTGCCAGGACTGCAGGGCTTGGGGCAATCTGAGCCCATCTTCCAGCACCCAGAGCTGGCACAGAGCTCCCAAGGGAGACCCGAAGCTCTCGGGGGGGCAGTGTCCCCCTGCCAGCCTGGGCATTGCTCCATCGGAGTTGTGTCAAGTGTCCTGGGGTTGGAGACATTGCAGACAGAAGGTTCTGCCAGGGCAGTCACAGCCCCTCTGCTGAGAGGCCGTGGGGAGCTCTGCAGCTGCCTGCTGAAGTCCACGGCCAGGTGATACAGCACCTCCTCGGTGGCGCTCAGGGCACCCTGTCACAGCAGCGAGCGCCGGATGTTGCTCATGGCTCCAGCCCCAGCAGGAATGGACTCCTTTTCCCCTCCACCTCCCCACTGCACCCCACTGCCCCTCACAGCCCAGTGGACCTGCCCGCCACGGATGGAGGTCATTGAGCCTCTAGGAGCATTCATGGAATGTCCTGAGTTGGAAGGGACGGATTAGGACCATCAAGTCCAACTCCTGTTCCTGCACAGGACAACCCCAACATTCACACCGTGGGGCTGAGGGCCTTGGCCAAACGCTGCTGGAATATTGTCAGGCTGTGACTGCTTCCCTGGGGAGCTGTTCCAGTGCTCCACCACCCTCTGGGGCAAGAACTTTCCCCTGATGTCCACCCTAAGCCTCCCCTGGCACAGTTTCCTGCCATTCCCTTGGGTCCTGTCTGTGGTCACCAGAGAGAAGAGCTCAGCGCCCGCTCCTCGTCCTCCCCGTGTGAGGAAGCTGTAGACCAGGGTAAGGTCTCACTCAGTCTCCTCTTGTCCAGGCTGAACAAACAAAGTGACTTCAGCCTCTCCTCACACAGCTTCCTCTCTAAACTCTTCACCAATCGTGTGGCCTCCTCTAGACCCTCTCCAGTACCTTTAGATCCTTCTAATCCTGTGACATTTAGAAATGCCCCCAGTGCTCAAGGTGGAGTCGTCCCAGTGTGGAGCAGAGTGGGACAATCTCCTCCCTCTCCCAGCCGGCGATGCTGTGCTGGATGCACCCCAGGACACAGTTGCCCTCTTGACTGCCAGGGCACTGCTGTGCTCATGGTCAACAAGACCCCCAGGTCCCTTTCCGCAATGCTGCTCTCCAGCCTCTCGCTCCTTGACCTGTCTGTCCATCCAGGGTTGCCGTGTCCCATGTGCAAAACCCAGCACTTGCCCCAGTTAAACTCCACGCTGTTGGCGATTCCCAGCTCTCCAGTTTGTCCAGATCCCTCTGCGGGGCTTCTCTGCCCTCCAGAGTACCAACAGCTCCCCCCAGTTTTGTGTTGGCTGCAAGCTTACTTTTTAAACCTTCGAGTCCTGCTACCTGGACATTTGTGAAGACATTAAGGAGCTGGCCCCCAGCTGGCTCCCTGTGGAACCCCGCTAGGGACCGGTAGCCAGCCCGATGTGACCCCTTCCACCGTGACCCTTTGGGCCAGGCCCAGCAGCCAATCGCTCATCCACTGCGTTGTGTGTTTATCCAGCTGGGTGCTGGACAGTTTGTTTAGGAGGATGCTGTGAGAGACAGGATCGAAGGCTTTACCGGAATCCAGAACGATTCCAGCAGCTCTGTGGATGACCTTGACATAGAAAGGAATCAAGCTGATGCAGCAAGGCCTTCCCCTTGTGAGCCTGCGCTGGCTGGGACCAGTGACTGTCTTGTCTGCGGGCGTTTTTCAACAGCTCCCAGAATGATCTTCTTGGGCTGGGGAGAGGGCACGGCCTGGGGAGCTGGGGGTGGGGAGAACCTGGGGCTGGGGCTGTCCCTTGGGAGTCTTGGCCCAGGGAGGGCATTCACGTCCTGAACGGATCTTGATCTAGGAGTCCCTGGCCCTGGGGAGGTCATGGTCCCCGCAGCCCTGTACCTGGGGGGCCTCATGTTGGTTCAGGGGATCGAGACCCAGCTCTGATTGCACTGTGGGGAGCTTGGGGCAGGCCCTGGTCCTGCTCTGCAAGGGCTTGACCCCAGGGAAGGGGAGTTGGCAGGGACCCCCAGCCCCAAAGGACTCCTCATACGTCAGGGACCCAGCAAGGCTCTCCTGGGAAATGCAGCAGCTGCCTTGGGAGGCCCAGGAGCACCGGGACAGCAGCCAAGGGCATGGGAGCAAGGCTGGGGCGAGATGTGGGAGTGTGTGGGGTGGGTGTGGGTCCTGCTCCACTCTCCTCCTGCGCCCCAGGAGCTCCCCTCTCCAATGTCGCCTTCTCCAGCTCTGCTTAATTTTGCCAAGAGTTTGTGCCGGACCTGAGCCTGGTTGCAGCTCTCAAGCATCGCCCAGGATGGATCCACTCCTCTAGAGCTGCTCTAGAGCTGTTGCTGGTAGTGGCGAGGACTCGTGGGGCTTTCCCCATGGTCTGGGGTGACAACGTTGCTCTGGGATGTCCTAGGGGGATCCATCCCTTGCTTTGTCCCAGCACGGCTGCTCTGGTGTTCTTGGGTCTCCAGCACAGACCCAGGGAGGGGTGCAAGAGGTGCAAGCCCAGGGACCTTGGTGTCCCTGGTGGCTGCTGCCCATCCCAGGCCAGGAGAGGTGACCAAATCCCCCTGCCAAATCCCCCTCCCAGGCAGTGGGGCTGAGCCCACTCCTGTCCCTCTGCACACAGGATGGCGGCCTCGAAGCTGGTGCTGTCGCTGCTGGTTGCAGCTCTCCTGCTGCATGTGGCCGTTACGCTGAGGATCAGCGCCTTCAACATCAAGGCATTTGGGGTCACGAAGATGTCCAACCAGACTATTGCAGATATCATTGCTGAAGTGAGTACCAGGGGAACGGAAACTTCCTGACCACTCTATGGCTCTTCCCCCATCACTATTTCCAACCTTGGGCCATCTCCACTCTTGCTGGGCCCCAACCAGGGACGGGCAATGCTTGGTGCTTCCCAGGTTCCTTACTTGGAGCAGTCTGTGAGGGAGGAGCTGCTGGGATGGTGGGTAGTAGACAAATGGGTTTTAGGGGCACCGTGTCACCCGAGGGTCCTTCCAAGCCAGAGGACACCAACAGAGATGCTCCCTGCCTGGCTCTCAAGTGCCTGCTCACCTATTGCCAGCCTGGGAGCCTTCCCAGCCCATCCTAGGCCACCATGGGCCACCCATGAGCAGTTTCCTGCCAAAGGAGAGCAGCTCTGAGCTTGTTCCCCCAGATCCTGAAGCAGTACGACATCAGTGTGGTGCAGGAGGTCCGGGACACAGAACTGGTTGCCGTGAATCAGCTGATGGACAAGCTCAACAGGTGGCCCCAATGGGACAGGGTTGGGGGGACCTGCAAATGGGATGCCGGGACAGATCCTGGCTGGTGTCTCTCCATGCCAGGGCACCTATGGCTTGGCTGGAGTGAGCTCCCTGGGTGCTGCCGGGCACCAGGAGCCTCTTCTCACCCTCCCACATCTCTCTCCAGAGGGACTTCACACCAATACAATTTTTTGTCCAGTGATCCTCTGGGTTGGACCTGCTACAAGGAGCAGTACCTCTACATCTACAGGTAAGGGATGCCACCCGGTTCAGTGTCCCCATGTCACCTGATGTGCAACCCGGTGGCCCCTGACGGGAGATGGGTACCTTTGGGGCCACGGCTGAGGCGGGAGAGGTGCCAGGGTCTGCCCCACTCTCCTCCCTCAGGTCGGACAAAGTCTCCGTGTTGGATAGCTACCAGTATCTGGATGAGGTTTCCTTCAGCAGGGGGCCTTTTGCCGTCAAGTTCTCCTCACCCACCACACGTGAGCAGAGCCAATGCTTGGCAGCCCCTCAACCTCTCTCGGGGTCCCCTCCGCACGGGGCTGAGCCCAGAGCTGTGCCTGCCAGCCTGAGGGGAGGCTGCTTGCCCCCTGGGGCCCAGCTCAGGGACTGCACTGGGATCCTTCAGTGCTGTGAGGCCTTCTCCCACCTGTGGGTGCTCGGGGGTCTGGCCCCTCTGCCCAACATGGCGAGCACTGCCTGATGTTTCCCACCATGGGCCATCTCCCACCCTCGCCCATCTCCTCCCATTGCCTGTCCTCTACCCCGGGCGCTCTCTCCAGTTGTGAACCTTGGAACAGCTCCAGCTGCTTCCCATCCTGTCCCACATCCCATCGCCTGCAACCTCCCAGCTTGTGCCATTCCCCACCATCTGCTTCCTCCAGTTGTGTGTCGTGGCCAGTGATGTGCCACCTCTCACCCCTTCCCATCTCCCACCCTTTTCCATTTCCTAACCCTGTACTATCAATTTCACCTCCCCGACAGCTCCCCGGGGTGCACACACTCTCCCATCTCTCTCCCATCCCCATCTCCTTCTCAAAACCACAGTGGCTTGGATGGGAAGCAAGAAGCTGGGACTCACCCCGGGGTGGTCTCCTGGGGTTCCCACTCCCTTCCCGGGTGCAGCACCCGAGCCGGGAGCTGATGGCTGCCTGTCTGGCAGAGGTGAAGGAATTTGTGATAGTGCCCCTGCATTCCAAGCCCACGGCTGCAGTAAGAGAGATCGATGCGCTCTACGATGTCTATAATTTTCTCATCAACAAGTGGAATAATAAAGTAAGTGGTGTTGGGGGTCTCGGCTCCTGCCCGGGGCAGCCGCAAAGGCTGGGGTGTGGTCACCGCACATCCCGTCCTCCGTCCCGGGCTGGACGTGTCCCGCGGGAGACCTCTCACACCCATCAGAGTGGGGCCACCCTGGCCGTGTCCTCGCACGGAGCTGCTGGGTGCCTCCGCTGCCATTCCTGGGGGTTGTCCTTTTGTGCTGGCGAGACCCGGGGGGGTCGGTAAGATTTTAGGGAGCCCTCGGTGCCTGTGAGGTGCGTGGGCAGGGACAAAGCACACTCCCTGCAGAACATCCTCCTCCTGGGCGACTTCAACGCTGACTGTGACTACGTGAAAAGCACCGACTGGCCCAGAATCCGTCTGCGCAACCTCAGCGCTTGCGAGTGGCTCATCCCTGACGATGCTGATACCACGGTCACTGCCACCACCCACTGCGCCTACGACCGGTGGGTGCTGCGGCGGTGGCGCGGGGGCTGGCACGGGGGGACCGGTGGGCACTGACACCCCTGTGATGCCCCAACAGCATTGTCGCCTGTGGCACTGATCTGCAAAAAGACATCAAGACTGACTCTGCCAAGATCTACAACTTTGAGCTGGCTTTCCATCTCAAGAACAAGGATGTGAGTGAGGGGCTGGGCACACAAGCCTGCTGGCACTGGGATCCTAACCTGGAATGGGGATGGGCTCCCTGTTCCCCAGGGCACCCCCAGGGGTGGCTCAGCCCCAACTTCTACTGCAATGCTACCCTCAGCCTGGGCTCTGGTGTCAATTTTGGGATCAGAGCAGAGCATTTGGGTCCCAGGCACCCACGACAGTGCTGGCAGGTCCAGATGAGCTCAGCTGCCTCTCTGCTTTCCCCCCATACCAGGCTTTGGCAGTCAGTGACCATTTCCCAGTGGAGACCACCATGGAACCCTGAAGGACCTGTCCCCTTGCCAGTGGCTACGAGGACACCTCATGGAGTCCACGCATCAGGAGCACCAGCCAAGCTGCCATCTCTGCAGGCAGCCACTCTTCGGGGTCTTGTGGGAGTGGGATGCTCTCTGCTTCCATTAAACAATGCGCATTTTCCAGTCCTTGCAGTTCTGGAGGAAGGGTCCCTTCATTACCCCCAGCAGAGCCCTGCGCCTGGACCCCTATTCCCGTGCAAGGGGCAGCACCCCTGGTGCCAGCACAGCACCGGGGGACACCAGACTCATGCAGTGACTGGGGCTGAGGATGGAAATCCCACAGAGCTCATCAGGGCCTGGCAAGCCCTGACAGGAGCAGCCGTCACCTCCCCAGCTGCCCCAGCACCCCGGCAAAGAGAGCCGCTCCCTGTGCTGGGTGACAGCACGTGCTGGGCTGACAGCGGGTGTGGGTGCAGGGGATGTCGGCTCTTCTGGGGCTGCTTTGGGGATCTGGGTCACCAGAGGGGCTGTTCTGGGTCCAAGGGGTCGCTGTGGGGGTTTGCAGCTGCCTCGTCTTGCTGAGGTTGGTGCTGTTCAGCCTGCCTGGCTCGGGGCACCCCACCAGTTCCTTCTCTCCCCTCCAATTACACCGTCTCAATCACCCACATTAAGGCCATCGCCCTTCACCCCCTGCCAGGCTGCTGTGCCCCGCGCTGTGACCGAGGCGGCCACCCCGGTGACAGCCCCTCGAGTCCTGTGTGCCCACCCAGCCCCACCAGGAGAACCCGGCACCACTGCGCTTCGTGCAGGGGTTACCCTGGCCAGGGCGTGTCGAGGTGCCAGTGACCCCGGGAGCGCCCAGCCCCAGCTCCACAACTTTCCTGAAGGAACTTCTGCACACGTCCCACTTCCAGAGCTTTCCACACAGAGAAGTAAACACAGGCACTGCATGACCCCTCCTCACGTGCCAACAGGGCATGGACCCGCCCCAGAAATGATTCCTGCTGAGAAGCACATGGTGCGCCCACCACCCGAGGGACCACGATTCCTGAGGAACTGCTGCTGGGCCATGTTTTGCTGAAGAACTGCTGCCTTCCACTGACATGGGGACTATTCTTGATTGTCGTGCTCCTCTGCAACTCTTCCTCTCTGCCTTATTATCTTCTTATTCTCTCCCCTTGTTCTACCCCAGCCTTTCTCTCTTTGCACTTTCGGGTGTGTTGGATTGAACCCGAGTTTTCTTTCAGCAGCTGTGATGTGCGTTCAACTGTAACGAGTGCAGAGTGAGATCTGCTTGGCCATTCTGAGAAGTCACCTCAGACCACATCTGAGGTTTGTGCTGGTAAACTTTCGATTGAGATTTGGCTTGAGATTTTGGCAGTGCCCAAAATAAATATTAGATTTGAATGTAACCTGGGGGAGGTTGTTGTCACTCTGGACTCGCAGTGCAAATATTCAAAAGAACCGTAGCCCCTGCATTCTGCTGAGTAGGTCGGTCGGGTCTGGGTTGTAGCAGACAGGTGAGAGGCACCGCGGTTCCTGCCGGCTCCCTGGGACCTGCTGCCCATCTCTCACCACTGGGCACAGGGGCAGGAGTGGGACCCTTCTCATCCAGATGGCAGTGCCGTGCTGAATGCAGCCTCGCGTACCTTTGCCTTCTTGGCTGCCAGGGCACACGGCCGCCTCATGTTCATCTTGCCTTTGACCAGAAAGAATCTCCAGGTCCCTTTCCTCAGAGTTGCTCTTCAGCCTCTTGCTCCTTGACCTGTCTGTCCATCCAGGGTTGCCGTGTCCCATGTGCAAAACCCAGCACTTGCCCCAGTTAAACTCCACGCTGTTGGCGATTCCCAGCTCTCCAGTTTGTCCAGATCCCTCTGCGGAGCTTCTCTGCCCTCCAGAGTACCAACAGCTCCCCCCAGTTTTGTGTTGGCTGCAAGCTTACTTTTTAAACCTTCGAGTCCTGCTACCTGGACATTTGTGAAGACATTAAGGAGCTGGCCCCCAGCTGGCTCCCTGTGGAACCCCGCTAGGGACCGGTAGCCAGCCCGATGTGACCCCTTCCACCGTGAGCCTTTGGGCCGGGCCCAGCAGCCAATCGCTCATCCACTGCGTTGTGTGTTTATCCAGCTGGGTGCTGGACAGTTTGTTTAGGAGGATGCTGTGAGAGACAGGATCGAAGGCTTTACCGGAATCCAGAACGATTCCAGCAGCTCTGTGGATGACCTTGACATAGAAAGGAATCAAGCTGATGCAGCAAGGCCTTCCCCTTGTGAGCCTGCGCTGGCTGGGACCAGTGACTGTCTTGTCTGCGGGCGTTTTTCAACAGCTCCCAGAATGATCTTCTTGGGCTGGGGAGAGGGCACGACCTGGGGAGCTGGGGGTGGGGAGAACCTGGGGCTGGGGCTGTCCCTTGGGGGTCTTGGCCCAGGGAGGGCATTCACGTCCTGAACGGATCTTGGTCTAGGAGTCCCTGGCCCTGGGGAGGTCATGGTCCCTGCAGCCCTGTACCTGGGGGGCCTCATGTTGGTTCAGGGGATCGAGACCCAGCTCTGATCGCACTGTGGGGAGCTCGGGGCAGGCCCTGGTCCTGCTCTGCAGGGGCTTGACCCCAGGGAAGGGGAGTTGGCAGGGACCCCCAGTCCCGAAGGACTCCTCATACGTCAGGGACCCAGCAAGGCTCTCCTGGGAAATGCAGCAGCTGCCTTGGGAGGCCCAGGAGCACCGGGACAGCAGCCAAGGGCATGGGAGCAAGGCTGGGGCGAGATGTGGGAATGTGTGGGGTGGGAAGCTGTTCCCCCACAGCACCACACAGGCTCCCCGTGACCTCCCAGCCTGGTGTGGGCATGGACACTGTGGCAGGGACCCGGCGGCTTTCAGGACTCATGGCCAACAGGCCCCTCTCCACTGGGCTCCTGCCGGCCCTGGCATGCTCACCTGGAAGTGACTTGGGGGAAATGTTGCTGGGTGTGGGAATCATAGAATCATGGAATTGCTTGGTTGGAAAAGACTTTTGAGAATATTGAGTCCAACCGTCTCCCTGTCCACTACCGAACCAGATCCCTGAGCACTTCACCTACCCATCCTTTGAATCCCTCCACGGATTGGGACATAGAATTGTAGAGTGCTTGGTGTTGGTGAAATAAACACTTTCTAAGAGAAATTCTACCTGGTCATGCGTGAGAGCTGCCCGCGCCCCGCACTGGGGAGCTGCTCTGCCCATGAGTGGTCTCTGGGATTCCACCTCCACCTCACCATCTCTCCATCGGCGATTTTATTGATGCAGGAATATTGTCAGCCTCACCTGTGGTGGGAGGTGTTGGCAGTGATGAAAAGGTTGGTTTTTCCACTGAGCAGACCTTCATTTCTGTGGAAAATGCCATATGGAGCCTGTGGCCTCGTGTGCTCACTTGGCAAGGTGAGCGTGTCCCTCCCCATAAATGCAGGTGCAGCTCCTTCTCCTTCCAGAGACTTCAGACACAGCAAAGGTAGGTCCTGCTCCAGGCTCCTCCTGTGCCCCAGGAACTCCATTCTCCAACGTTGCCTTCTCCGGGTCTGCTTAATTTTGCCAAGGCTTTTTGCCGGGACTGAGCCAGGGTGCAGCTTTTGAGCATGGCCCAGGATGGATCCACTCCTCTAGAGGTGCCTCTGTCAGGGAGGATTTGAGAGGTTTTGTGGCACGACCAATCGTAGCGCTACTAAATCATGGAGTTAGGGAATCATCGCGTTCTCAACTGGACAGGCTGGTAGTGTTTGCAGCCGTGGTGGGGATGCCAGGGGGGAAAGGTGAGAACTGAACTACAGAAGATGTGCAGAAGAAGCAGCGATGGCAGAGGATTGCAAACCCTTCCCCAGGGCAGGCTTCAGGGAAGGTTGCTGCTCCTCTATTCTCAGGGCTCCCAGGGAGCTGGGTGCCCAGGGTGTCAGAGCTTGGGCAGTGCTCACAGCTCATCTGCTGGTGAAATATTACCCTGTGGAGCTGAGCAATGCAGGAAACGCCAGCCAAATGCCTTTCCCCATGGTTGGGGCCACAGTACTGCCTTGGCGGGGGTCCTGGGGGACTCCAGCCTGGGTGAGGAAGGGCAGGGGCAGTACTGGGGGTCAGTGGAGCAGGATAAAACCAGGGGAGAGTCCTCTGGGACGCCAGAGGGGAATCCATCACTTCTCTGTCCCAGCACAGCTGTTGTGGGTTTTTTGGGTCTCCAGAGCAGACCCAGGAAGGGGTGTGAGAGCTGCAAACCCAGGGACCTTTGTGTCTCCTGGTGGCTGCAGCCCATCCCAGGCAGGGAGAGGTGTCCAGGCCAAGCATGGTGACTGAGGAAGTGACTGTTCTGCGTTGCCATGAAATGGCATTTGCTCCTTTACCAGTGCATTTTCAGCTCTGGCACTGCGGGTGGACTGGCCTCCCTCCAAAAGGAACAGGCAGGATGAGGCCCCATGTGAGGTGGGGACAGGGACCCAGCAGCCCAGGGCTGGAGCTGTATGACTGGACAGAGGTGCCACCATTCCCGGGTCTTGGTGGTTCACTGGAAAATAGACGCCTCCCAGTAAACCAGTACAGCCAGTGGGAATACCCTGGTCACTCTCCATGTCTGTGCCAAATCCCCCTCCCAGGCAGTGGGGCTGAGCCCACTCCTGCCCCTCTGCACACAGGATGGCGGCCTCGAAGCTGGTGCTGTCGCTGCTGGTTGCAGCTCTCCTGCTGCATGTGGCCGTTACGCTGAGGATCAGCGCCTTCAACATCAAGTCATTTGGGGTCACGAAGATGTCCAAACCGAAAGTCGCAAATATCATCGCTGAAGTGAGTACTGGGGGAGCGGAAATTTCCTGACCACTCTTTAGTCTCTGGATTCAGCCAGTGTGGGGCAGTAGGACACAAGCTTTCTGCAGGCATCCATCCATGCGTGTGTCAATCTGTGCAGCCAACCACGCTTCAAGCCATCTGTTGATATCTCCTCTCCATCCACCTGAGGCTCCATCCATCCCTCTGTCCATCCATCCATTTACCCATCCATCCATCCATCTGTTCAAACCTTCATCTACCTAAGGCTCCATCCATCCCTCTGTCCATCCATCCATTTACCCATCCATCCATCCATCTGTTCACACCTCCATCCATCTCTCCATCCACCCATTTGCTCTTCCCCCATCACTATCTCCAACCTTGGGCCATCTCCACTCTTGCTGGGTCCCAACCAGGGACGGGTAATGCTTGGTGCTTCCCAGGTTCCTTACTTGGAGCAGTCTGTGAGGGAGGAGCTGCTGGGATGGTGGGTAGTAGACAAATGGGTTTTAGGGGCACCGTGTCACCCGAGGGTCCTTCCAAGCCAGAGGACACCAACAGAGATGCTCCCTGCCTGGCTCTCAAGTGCCTGCTCACCTATTGCCAGCCTGGGAGCCTTCCCAGCCCATCCTAGGCCACCATGGGCCACCCATGAGCCGCTCCCGGCCAAGGGAGAGCAGCTCTGAGCTTGTTCCCCCAGATCCTGAAGCAGTACGACATCAGTGTGGTGCAGGAGGTCCGGGACACAAAACTGGTTGCCGTGAATCAGCTCATGAACGAACTCAACAGGTGGCCCCAATGGGACAGGATGGGGGGGAGGGCACAAATGGGGTGTTGGGACAGGTCCTGGCTGGTGTCTCTCCATGCCAGGGCACCTATGGCTTGACTGGTTGAGCTCTCTGGGTGCTGGAGGGCACCAGGAGCCTCCGCTCACCATCCCCACATCTCTCCCAGTGCGTCTCCAAACTTATATGATTGTTTGTCCAGTGATCCTCTGGGTTGGAGCAGCTACAAGGAGCAGTACCTCTACATCTACAGGTAAGGGATGTCACCCAGTTCAGTGTCCCCATGTCACCTGATGTGCCCCCCAGTGGCCCCTGATGGGAGATGGGTACCTTTGGGGCCCCGGCTGAGGCTGGAGAGGTGCCAAGGTCTGCCCCACGCTCCTCCCTCAGGTCGGACAAAGTCTCCGTGTTAGAGACCTACCAGTATCTGGACCAGAGTGCCTTCAGCAGGGGGCCCTTCATTGCCAAGTTCTCCTCACCCACCACAAGTGAGCAGAGCCAATGCTTGGCAGCCCCTCAACCTCTCTCGGGGTCCCCTCCGCACGGGGCTGAGCCCAGAGCTGTGCCTGCCAGCCTGAGGGGAGGCTGCTTGCCCCCTGGGGCCCAGCTCAGGGACTGCACTGGGATCCTTCAGTGTTGTGAGGCCTTCTCCCACCCGTGGGTGCTCGGGGGTCTGGCCCCTCTGCCCAACATGTCCAGCACTGCCTGATGTTTCCCACCATGGGCCATCTCCCACCCTCGCCCATCTCCTCCCATTGCCTGTCCTCTGCCCCGGGCGCTCTCTTCAGTTGCGAGCCCTGGAACAGCTCCAGCTGCTTCCCATCCTGTCCCACATCCCATCGCCTGCAACCTCCCAGCTTGTGCCACCTCCCACCCCTTCCCATCTCCCAACCTGTCCCATTTCCAGCCCCCATACAATCACTTCCACCTTCCCGACAGCTCCCTGGTGTGCACACACTCTCCCATCTGTCTCACCCGCCCGGGGTGGTCTCCTGGGGTTCCCACTCCCTTCCCGGGTGCAGCACCCGAGCCGGGAGCTGATGGCTGCCTGTTTGGCAGAGGTGAAGGAATTTGTGATGGTGCCCCTGCATTCCAAGCCCGAGGATGCAGTAGAAGAGATCAATAACCTCTACGATGTCTACACAGATCTCACAAAAAACGGGAAAAATGATGTAAGCAGCGTCCAGGGACTTGGCTCCTGCCCGGGGCAGCCGCAAAGGCTGGGGTGTGGTCACCGCACATCCCGTCCTCCGTCCCGGGCTGGACGTGTCCCGCGGGAGACCTCTCACACCCATCAGAGTGGGGCCACCCTGGCCGTGTCCTCGCACGGAGCTGCTGGGTGCCTCCGCTGCCATTCCTGGGGGTTGTCCTTTTGTGCTGGCGAGACCCGGGGGGGTCGGTAAGATTTTAGGGAGCCCTCGGTGCCTGTGAGGTGCGTGGGCAGGGACAAAGCACACTCCCTGCAGAACATCCTCTTCCTGGGCGACTTCAACGCTGACTGTGACTACGTGAAAAGCACCGACTGGTCCAGAATCCGCCTGCGCAACCTCAGCGCTTGCGAGTGGCTCATCCCTGACAATGCTGATACCACGGTCACTGCCACCACCCACTGCGCCTACGACCGGTGGGTGCTGTGGTGGTGGCGCGGGGGCTGGCACGGGGGGACCGGTGGGCACTGACACCCCTGTGATGCCCCGACAGCATCGTTGCCTGTGGCACTGATCTGCGCAGAGATATTGAGCCCAACTCTGCCAAGATCTACAACTTTGAGCTGGCTTTCCATCTCAAGAACAAGGATGTGAGTGAGGGGCTGGGCAGACAAGCCTGCTGGCACTGGGATCCTAACCTGGAATGGGGATGGGCTCCCTGTTCCCCAGGGCACCCCCAGGGGTGGCTCAGCCCCAACTTCTACTGCAATGCTACCCTCAGCCTGGGCTCTGGTGTCAATTTTGGGATCAGAGCAGAGTGTTTGGGTCCCAGGCACCCACGACAGCGCTGGCAGGTCCAGATGAGCTCAGCTGCCTCTCTGCTTTCCCCCCATACCAGGCTTTGGAAGTCAGTGACCATTTCCCAGTGGAGGTCACCCTGGAACCCTGAAGGACCCGTCCCCTTGCCAGTGGCTACGAGGACACCTCATGGAGTCCACGCATCAGGAGCACCAGCCAAGCTGCCATCTCTGCGGGCAGCCACTCTTCGGCGTCTTGTGGGAGTGGGATGCTCTCTGCTTCCATTAAACAATGCGCATTTTCCAGTCCTTGCAGTTCTGGAGGAAGGGTCCCTTCATTACCCCCAGCAGAGCCCTGCGCCTGGACCCCTATTCCCGTGCAAGGGGCAGCACCCCTGGTGCCAGCACAGCACCGGGGGACACCAGACTCATGCAGTGACTGGGGCTGAGGATGGAAATCCCACAGAGCTCATCAGGGCCTGGCAAGCCCTGACAGGAGCAGCCGTCACCTCCCCAGCTGCCCCAGCACCCCGGCAAAGAGAGCCGCTCCCTGTGCTGGGTGACAGCACATGCTGGGGTGACAGCGGGTGTGGGTGCAGGGGATGTCGGCTCTTCTGGGGCTGCTTTGGGGATCTGGGTCACCAGAGGGGCTGTTCTGGGTCCAAGGGGTCGCTGTGGGGGTTTGCAGCTGCCTGGTCTTGCTGAGGTTGGTGCTGTTCAGCCTGCCTGGCTCGGGGCACCCCACCAGTTCCTTCTCTCCCCTCCAATTACACCGTCTCAATCACCCACATTAAGGCCATCGCCCTTCACCCCCTGCCAGGCTGCTGTGCCCCGCGCTGTGACCGAGGCGGCCACCCCGGTGACAGCCCCTCGAGTCCTGTGTGCCCACCCAGCCCCACCAGGAGAACCCGGCACCACTGCGCTTCCCCAGCTGGTGCCAACCCCACAGCCATCCAGCCCCTGGCCATGCCCACCCCAGCATTGCACCAGCGATCTCTTCGCGTGGCTGCTCCCCGACACCACCGTGGGGAAGCCGCTCAGCGCCTCGACAGGGGTAAAGGTCGACCTCTTTACGTGTATTTTGTACGCCTTAAGCATTGTGTGGGTGAAAGGCCTGAGGGGCCTTTGGGTGGCTCCTGGTTGGCAAAGGGACAGCAGAGGGGGGAGGTGTAGGGGCAAGCACTGCTCTCCCATCCCCCACGCCCGTGGGGGGGCTCCACCAGGATCTGTCCTGGGCGGCTGCAGCACAGCAGTGAGGGCAGGAGCAGGCGCTCCCCACGCTCACACATCCCTGACTGCACTTTGTGCCCAAGGGCTTCGTGCAGGGGTTACCCTGGCCAGGGCCCGTCGAGGTGCCAGTGACTCCGGGAGCGCCCAGCCCCAGCTCCACAACTTTCCTGAAGGAACTTCTGCACACACCCCACTTCCAGAGCTTTCCACACAGAGAAGTAAACACAGGCACTGCATGACCCCTCCTCACGTGCCAACAGGGCATGGACCCGCCCCAGAAATGATTCCTGCTGAGAAGCACATGGTGTGCCCACCACCCGAGGGACCACGATTCCTGAGGAACTGCTGCTGGGCCATGTTTTGCTGAAGAACTGCTGCCTTCCACTGACATGGGGACTATTCTTGATTGTCGTGCTCCTCTGCAACTCTTCCTCTCTGCCTTATTATCTTCTTATTCTCTCCCCTTGTTCTACCCCAGCCTTTCTCTCTTTGCACTTTCGGGTGTGTTGGATTGAACCCGAGTTTTCTTTCAGCAGCTGTGATGTGCGTTCAACTGTAACGAGTGCAGAGTGAGATCTGCTTTGGCCATTCTGAGAAGTCACCTCAGACCACATCTGAGGTTTGTGCTGGTAAACTTTCGATTGAGATTTGGCTTGAGATTTTGGCAGTGCCCAAAATAAATATTAGATTTGAATGTAACCTGGGGGAGGTTGTTGTCACTCTGGACTCGCAGTGCAAATATTCAAAAGAACCGTAGCCCCCGCATTCTGCTGAGTAGGTCGGTCGGGTCTGGGTTGTAGCAGACAGGTGAGAGGCACCGCGGTTCCTGCCGGCTCCCTGGGCCCCCCCTGCCCATCCCGCAGCACCGGGCACAGGGGTCGGAGCGGGACCCACAGCCCCCATCTCCCTGGCAGAATCGTGGTGTGCGGTGCCAAGCTGAAGAGAAGCCTCGTGCCAAATTCAGCTGCCATCTACAATTTCCAGCGCGCTTTCCAGCTGCAGCAGGAGGAGGTGAGCGGAGCTCGCAAACCCCGGGGTCAAATCGGCTCCAAAGCTGAGCTGCCCCAGGCAGTGCCGGCTGCGGGGCTGCCGATGTCTGTTGGGGATTAGCCCGGTGCAGCCATGGAGCTGCTGCATTGAAGCATCAGCTCAAATATGGAGCCAAAGGAGCTCCAGCAGCAGCCTGAGCTGGTTCCGGCCATGGCACGCGTGTCTCTCCCTGGCACCGGCCTCCCAGATGCCAGCACAGCCCCTGCCTAAGGCAGATCCCCACTGGGACACGGCAGCCTGCAGCCAGCTAACGGGGAGCTCGGGCTGACAGGGGACACCTGGGTGGAAACAGGAGAGGGGATCTGGGGTCATTGCCTGTCTCTGTGGGGAAGAGATGAGGTGCACTGGGCTTTTTGGGGATGTTTCATGGGCAGGCACTGCCAGGACTGCAGGGCTTGGGGCAATCTGAGCCCATCTTCCAGCACCCAGAGCTGGCACAGAGCTCCCAAGGGAGACCCGAAGCTCTCGGGGGGGCAGTGTCCCCCTGCCAGCCTGGGCATTGCTCCATCGGAGTTGTGTCAAGTGTCCTGGGGTTGGAGACATTGCAGACAGAAGGTTCTGCCAGGGCAGTCACAGCCCCTCTGCTGAGAGGCCGTGGGGAGCTCTGCAGCTGCCTGCTGAAGTCCACGGCCAGGTGATACAGCACCTCCTCGGTGGCGCTCAGGGCACCCTGTCACAGCAGCGAGCGCCGGATGTTGCTCATGGCTCCAGCCCCAGCAGGAATGGACTCCTTTTCCCCTCCACCTCCCCACTGCACCCCACTGCCCCTCACAGCCCAGTGGACCTGCCCGCCACGGATGGAGGTCATTGAGCCTCTAGGAGCATTCATGGAATGTCCTGAGTTGGAAGGGACGGATTAGGACCATCAAGTCCAACTCCTGTTCCTGCACAGGACAACCCCAACATTCACACCGTGGGGCTGAGGGCCTTGGCCAAACGCTGCTGGAATATTGTCAGGCTGTGACTGCTTCCCTGGGGAGCTGTTCCAGTGCTCCACCACCCTCTGGGGCAAGAACTTTCCCCTGATGTCCACCCTAAGCCTCCCCTGGCACAGTTTCCTGCCATTCCCTTGGGTCCTGTCTGTGGTCACCAGAGAGAAGAGCTCAGCGCCCGCTCCTCGTCCTCCCCGTGTGAGGAAGCTGTAGACCAGGGTAAGGTCTCACTCAGTCTCCTCTTGTCCAGGCTGAACAAACAAAGTGACTTCAGCCTCTCCTCACACAGCTTCCTCTCTAAACTCTTCACCAATCGTGTGGCCTCCTCTAGACCCTCTCCAGTACCTTTAGATCCTTCTAATCCTGTGACATTTAGAAATGCCCCCAGTGCTCAAGGTGGAGTCGTCCCAGTGTGGAGCAGAGTGGGACAATCTCCTCCCTCTCCCAGCCGGCGATGCTGTGCTGGATGCACCCCAGGACACAGTTGCCCTCTTGACTGCCAGGGCACTGCTGTGCTCATGGTCAACAAGACCCCCAGGTCCCTTTCCGCAATGCTGCTCTCCAGCCTCTCGCTCCTTGACCTGTCTGTCCATCCAGGGTTGCCGTGTCCCATGTGCAAAACCCAGCACTTGCCCCAGTTAAACTCCACGCTGTTGGCGATTCCCAGCTCTCCAGTTTGTCCAGATCCCTCTGCGGGGCTTCTCTGCCCTCCAGAGTACCAACAGCTCCCCCCAGTTTTGTGTTGGCTGCAAGCTTACTTTTTAAACCTTCGAGTCCTGCTACCTGGACATTTGTGAAGACATTAAGGAGCTGGCCCCCAGCTGGCTCCCTGTGGAACCCCGCTAGGGACCGGTAGCCAGCCCGATGTGACCCCTTCCACCGTGACCCTTTGGGCTGGGCCCAGCAGCCAATCGCTCATCCACTGTGTTGTGTGTTTATCCAGCTGGGTGCTGGACAGTTTGTTTAGGAGGATGCTGTGAGAGACAGGATCGAAGGCTTTACCGGAATCCAGAATGATTCCAGCAGCTCTGTGGATGACCTTGACATAGAAAGGAATCAAGCTGATGCAGCAAGGCCTTCCCCTTGTGAGCCTGCGCTGGCTGGGACCAGTGACTGTCTTGTCTGCGGGCGTTTTTCAACAGCTCCCAGAATGATCTTCTTGGGCTGGGGAGAGGGCACGACCTGGGGAGCTGGGGGTGGGGAGAACCTGGGGCTGGGGCTGTCCCTTGGGGGTCTTGGCCCAGGGAGGGCGTTCACGTCCTGAACGGATCTTGATCTAGGAGTCCCTGGCCCTGGGGAGGTCATGGTCCCCGCAGCCCTGTACCTGGGGGGCCTCATGTTGGTTCAGGGGATCGAGACCCAGCTCTGATTGCACTGTGGGGAGCTCGGGGCAGGCCCTGGTCCTGCTCTGCAAGGGCTTGACCCCAGGGAAGGGGAGTTGGCAGGGACTCCCAGCCCCAAAGGACTCCTCATACGTCAGGGACCCAGCAAGGCTCTCCTGGGAAATGCAGCAGCTGCCTTTGGAGGCCCAGGAGCACCGGGACAGCAGCCAAGGGCATGGGAGCAAGGCTGGGGCGAGATGTGGGAGTGTGTGGGGTGGGTGTGGGTCCTGCTCCACTCTCCTCCTGCGCCCCAGGAGCTCCCCTCTCCAATGTCGCCTTCTCCAGCTCTGCTTAATTTTGCCAAGAGTTTGTGCCGGGCCTGAGCCTGGTTGCAGCTCTCAAGCATCGCCCAGGATGGATCCACTCCTCTAGAGCTGCTCTAGAGCTGTTGCTGGTAGTGGCGAGGACTCGTGGGGCTTTCCCCATGGTTTGGGGTGACAACGTTGCTCTGGGATGTCCTAGGGGGATCCATCCCTTGCTTTGTCCCAGCACGGCTGCTCTGGGGTTCTTGGGTCTCCAGCACAGACCCTGGGAGGGGTGCAAGAGGTGCAAGCCCAGGGACCTTGGTGTCCCTGGTGGCTGCTGCCCATCCCAGGCCAGGAGAGGTGACCAAATCCCCCTGCCAAATCCCCCTCCCAGGCAGTGGGGCTGAGCCCACTCCTGTCCCTCTGCACACAGGATGGCGGCCTCGAAGCTGGTGCTGTCGCTGCTGGTTGCAGCTCTCCTGCTGCATGTGGCCGTTACGCTGAGGATCAGCGCCTTCAACATCAAGGCATTTGGGGTCACGAAGATGTCCAACCAGACTATTGCAGATATCATTGCTGAAGTGAGTACCAGGGGAACGGAAACTTCCTGACCACTCTATAGCTCTTCCCCCATCACTATCTCCAACCTTGGGCCATCTCCACTCTTGCTGGGCCCCTACCAGGGACGGGCAATGCTTGGTGCTTCCCAGGTTCCTTACTTGGAGCAGTCTGTGAGGGAGGAGCTGCTGGGATGGTGGGTAGTAGACAAATGGGTTTTAGGGGCACCGTGTCACCCGAGGGTCCTTCCAAGCCAGAGGACACCAACAGAGATGCTCCCTGCCTGGCTCTCAAGTGCCTGCTCACCTATTGCCAGCCTGGGAGCCTTCCCAGCACATCCTAGGCCACCATGGGCCACCCATGAGCAGCTTCCTGCCAAAGGAGAGCAGCTCTGAGCTTGTTCCCCCAGATCCTGAAGCAGTACGACATCAGTGTGGTGCAGGAGGTCCGGGACACAGAACTGGTTGCCGTGAATCAGCTGATGGACAAGCTCAACAGGTGGCCCCAATGGGACAGGGTTGCGGGGACCTGCAAATGGGATGTCGGGACAGATCCTGGCTGGTGTCTCTCCATGCCAGGGCACCTATGGCTTGGCTGGAGTGAGCTCCCTGGGTGCTGCCGGGCACCAGGAGCCTCTTCTCACCCTCCCACATCTCTCTCCAGAGGGACTTCACACCAATACAATTTTTTGTCCAGTGATCCTCTGGGTTGGACCTGCTACAAGGAGCAGTACCTCTACATCTACAGGTAAGGGATGCCACCCGGTTCAGTGTCCCCATGTCACCTGATGTGCAACCCGGTGGCCCCTGACGGGAGATGGGTACCTTTGGGGCCACGGCTGAGGCGGGAGAGGTGCCAGGGTCTGCCCCACTCTCCTCCCTCAGGTCGGACAAAGTCTCCGTGTTGGATAGCTACCAGTATCTGGATGAGGTTTCCTTCAGCAGGGGGCCTTTTGCCGTCAAGTTCTCCTCACCCACCACACGTGAGCAGAGCCAATGCTTGGCAGCCCCTCAACCTCTCTCGGGGTCCCCTCCGCACGGGGCTGAGCCCAGAGCTGTGCCTGCCAGCCTGAGGGGAGGCTGCTTGCCCCCTGGGGCCCAGCTCAGGGACTGCACTGGGATCCTTCAGTGCTGTGAGGCCTTCTCCCACCTGTGGGTGCTCGGGGGTCTGGCCCCTCTGCCCAACATGGCGAGCACTGCCTGATGTTTCCCACCATGGGCCATCTCCCACCCTCGCCCATCTCCTCCCATTGCCTGTCCTCTGCCCCGGGCGCTCTCTCCAGTTGCGAACCTTGGAACAGCTCCAGCTGCTTCCCATCCTGTCCCACATCCCATCGCCTGCAACCTCCCAGCTTGTGCCATTCCCCACCATCTGCTTCCTCCAGTTGTGTGTCGTGGCCAGTGATGTGCCACCTCTCACCCCTTCCCATCTCCCACCCTTTTCCATTTCCTAACCCTGTACTATCAATTTCACCTCCCCGACAGCTCCCCGGGGTGCACACACTCTCCCATCTCTCTCCCATCCCCATCTCCTTCTCAAAACCACAGTGGCTTGGATGGGAAGCAAGAAGCTGGGACTCACCCCGGGGTGGTCTCCTGGGGTTCCCACTCCCTTCCCGGGTGCAGCACCCGAGCCGGGAGCTGATGGCTGCCTGTCTGGCAGAGGTGAAGGAATTTGTGATAGTGCCCCTGCATTCCAAGCCCACGGCTGCAGTAAGAGAGATCGATGCGCTCTACGATGTCTATAATTTTCTCATCAACAAGTGGAATAATAAAGTAAGTGGTGTTGGGGGTCTCGGCTCCTGCCCGGGGCAGCCGCAAAGGCTGGGGTGTGGTCACCGCACATCCCGTCCTCCGTCCCGGGCTGGACGTGTCCCGCGGGAGACCTCTCACACCCATCAGAGTGGGGCCACCCTGGCCGTGTCCTCGCACGGAGCTGCTGGGTGCCTCCGCTGCCATTCCTGGGGGTTGTCCTTTTGTGCTGGCGAGACCCGGGGGGGTCGGTAAGATTTTAGGGAGCCCTCGGTGCCTGTGAGGTGCGTGGGCAGGGACAAAGCACACTCCCTGCAGAACATCCTCCTCCTGGGCGACTTCAACGCTGACTGTGACTACGTGAAAAGCACCGACTGGCCCAGAATCCGTCTGCGCAACCTCAGCGCTTGCGAGTGGCTCATCCCTGACGATGCTGATACCACGGTCACTGCCACCACCCACTGCGCCTACGACCGGTGGGTGCTGCGGCGGTGGCGCGGGGGCTGGCACGGGGGGACCGGTGGGCACTGACACCCCTGTGATGCCCCGACAGCATCGTCGCCTGTGGCACTGATCTGCAAAAAGACATCAAGACTGACTCTGCCAAGATCTACAACTTTGAGCTGGCTTTCCATCTCAAGAACAAGGATGTGAGTGAGGGGCTGGGCACACAAGCCTGCTGGCACTGGGATCCTAACCTGGAATGGGGATGGGCTCCCTGCTCCCCAGGGGACCCCCAGGGGTGGCTCAGCCCCAACTTCTACTGCAATGCTACCCTCAGCCTGGGCTCTGGTGTCAATTTTGGGATCAGAGCAGAGCGTTTGGGTCCCAGGCACCCACGACAGCGCTGGCAGGTCCAGACGAGCTCAGCTGCCTCTCTGCTTTCCCCCCATACCAGGCTTTGGCAGTCAGTGACCATTTCCCAGTGGAGACCACCATGGAACCCTGAAGGACCTGTCCTCTTACCAGTGGCTACGAGGACACCTCATGGAGTCCACGCATCAGGAGCACCAGCCAATCTGCCATCTCTGCAGGCAGCCACTCTTCGGGGTCTTGTGGGAGTGGGATGCTCTCTGCTTCCATTAAACGATGCGCATTTTCCAGTCCTTGAAGTTCTGGAGGAAGGGTCCCTTCATTACCCCCAGCAGAGCCCTGCGCCTGGACCCCTATTCCCGTGCAAGGGGCAACACCCCTGGTGCCAGCACAGCACCGGGGGACACCAGACTCATGCAGTGACTGGGGCTGAGGATGGAAATCCCACAGAGCTCATCAGGGCCTGGCAAGCCCTGACAGGAGCAGCCGTCACCTCCCCAGCTGCCCCAGCACCCCGGCAAAGAGAGCCGCTCCCTGTGCTGGGTGACAGCACGTGCTGGGCTGTCAGCGGGTGTGGGTGCAGGGGATGTCGGCTCTGCTGGGGCTGCTTGGGGGATCTGGGTCACCAGAGGGGCTGTTCTGGGTCCAAGGGGTCGCTGTGGGGGTTTGCAGCTGCCTCGTCTTGCTGAGGTTGGTGCTGTTCAGCCTGCCTGGCTCGGGGCACCCCACCAGTTCCTTCTCTCCCCTCCAATTACACCGTCTCAATCACCCACATTAAGGCCATCGCCCTTCACCCCCTGCCAGGCTGCTGTGCCCCACGCTGTGACCGAGGCGGCCACCCCGGTGACAGCCCCTCGAGTCCTGTGTGCCCAACCAGCCCCACCAGGAGAACCCGGCACCACTGCGCTTCGTGCAGGGGTTACCCTGGCCAGGGCCCGTCGAGGTGCCAGTGACCCCGGGAGCGCCCAGCCCCAGCTCCACAACTTTCCTGAAGGAACTTCTGCACACGCCCCACTTCCAGAGCTTTCCACACAGAGAAGTAAACACAGGCACTGCATGACCCCTCCTCACGTGCCAACAGGGCATGGACCCGCCCCAGAAATGATTCCTGCTGAGAAGCACATGGTGTGCCCACCACCCGAGGGACCACGATTCCTGAGGAACTGCTGCTGGGCCATGTTTTGCTGAAGAACTGCTGCCTTCCACTGACATGGGGACTATTCTTGATTGTCGTGCTCCTCTGCAACTCTTCCTCTCTGCCTTATTATCTTCTTATTCTCTCCCCTTGTTCTACCCCAGCCTTTCTCTCTTTGCACTTTCGGGTGTGTTGGATTGAACCCGAGTTTTCTTTCAGCAGCTGTGATGTGCGTTCAACTGTAACGAGTGCAGAGTGAGATCTGCTTGGCCATTCTGAGAAGTCACCTCAGACCACATCTGAGGTTTGTGCTGGTAAACTTTGAGATTTGGCTTGAGATTTTGGCAGTGCCCAAAATAAATATTAGATTTGAATGTAACCTGGGGGAGGTTGTTGTCACTCTGGACTCGCAGTGCAAATATTCAAAAGAACCGTAGCCCCTGCATTCTGCTGAGTAGGTCGGTCGGGTCTGGGTTGTAGCAGACAGGTGAGAGGCACCGCGGTTCCTGCCGGCTCCCTGGGACCTGCTGCCCATCTCTCACCACTGGGCACAGGGGCAGGAGTGGGACCCTTCTCACCCAGCTGGCAATGCCGTGCTGAATGCAGCCTCGCGTACCTTTGCCTTCTTGGCTGCCAGGGCACACGGCCGCCTCATGTTCATCTTGCCTTTGACCAGAAAGAATCTCCAGGTCCCTTTCCTCAGAGTTGCTCTTCAGCCTCTTGCTCCTTGACCTGTCTGTCCATCCAGGGTTGCCGTGTCCCACATGTAAAACCCAGCACTTGCCCCAGTTAAACTCCACGCTGTTGGCGATTCCCAGCTCTCCAGTTTGTCCAGATCCCTCTGCGGGGCTTCTCTGCCCTCCAGAGTACCAACAGCTCCCCCCAGTTTTGTGTTGGCTGCAAGCTTACTTTTTAAACCTTCGAGTCCTGCTACCTGGACATTTGTGAAGACATTAAGGAGCTGGCCCCCAGCTGGCTCCCTGTGGAACCCCGCTAGGGACCGGTAGCCAGCCCGATGTGACCCCTTCCACCGTGACCCTTCGGGCTGGGCCCAGCAGCCAATCGCTCATCCACTGCGTTGTGTGTTTATCCAGCTGGGTGCTGGACAGTTTGTTTAGGAGGATGCTGTGAGAGACAGGATCGAAGGCTTTACCAGAATCCAGAACGATTCCAGCAGCTCTGTGGATGACCTTGACATAGAAAGGAATCAAGCTGATGCAGCAAGGCCTTCCCCTTGTGAGCCTGCGCTGGCTGGGACCAGTGACTGTCTTGTCTGCGGGCGTTTTTCAACAGCTCCCAGAATGATCTTCTTGGGCTGGGGAGGGGGCACGGCCTGGGGAGCTGGGGTTGGGGAGAACCTGGGGCTGGGGCTGTCCCTTGGGGGTCTTGGCCCAGGGAGGGCGTTCGCGTCCTGAACGGATCTTGGTCTAGGAGTCCCTGGCCCTGGGGAGGTCATGGTCCCTGCAGCCCTGTACCTGGGGGGCCTCATGTTGGTTCAGGGGATCGAGACCCAGCTCTGATTGCACTGTGGGGAGCTCGGGGCAGGCCCTGGTCCTGCTCTGCAGGGGCTTGACCCCAGGGAAGGGGAGTTGGCAGGGACCCCCAGCCCCGAAGGACTCCTCATACGTCAGGGACCCAGCAAGGCTCTCCTGGGAAATGCAGCAGCTGCCTTTGGAGGCCCAGGAGCACCGGGACAGCAGCCAAGGGCATGGGAGCAAGGCTGGGGCGAGATGTGGGAATGTGTGGGGTGGGAAGCTGTTCCCCCACAGCACCACACAGGCTCCCCGTGACCTCCCAGCCTGGTGTGGGCATGGACACTGTGGCAGGGACCCGGCGGCTTTCAGGACTCATGGCCAACAGGCCCCTCTCCACTGGGCTCCTGCCGGCCCTGGCATGCTCACCTGGAAGTGACTTGGGGGAAATGTTGCTGGGTGTGGGAATCATAGAATCATGGAATTGCTTGGTTGGAAAAGACTTTTGAGATTATTGAGTCCAACCGTCCCTGTCCACTACCGAACCAGATCCCTGAGCACTTCACCTACCCATCCTTTGAATCCCTCCACGGATTGGGACATAGAATTGTAGAGTGCTTGGTGTTGGTGAAATAAACACTTTCTAAGAGAAATTCTACCTGGTCATGCGTGAGAGCTGCCTGAGCCCCGCACTGGGGAGCTGCTCTGCCCATGAGTGGTCTCTGGGATTCCACCTCCACCTCACCATCTCTCATCGGCGATTTTATTGATGCAGGAATATTGTCAGCCTCACCTGTGGTGGGAGGTGTTGGCAGTGATGAAAAGGTTGGTTTTTCCACTGAGCAGACCTTCATTTCCGTGGAAAATGCCATATGGAGCCTGTGGCCTCGTGTGCTCACTTGGCAAGGTGAGCGTGTCCCTCCCCATAAATGCAGGTGCAGCTCCTTCTCCTTCCAGAGACTTCAGACACAGCAAAGGTAGGTCCTGCTCCGGGCTCCTCCTGTGCCCCAGGAACTCCATTCTCCAACGTTGCCTTCTCCGGGTCTGCTTAATTTTGCCAAGGCTTTTTGCCGGGACTGAGCCAGGGTGCAGCTTTTGAGCATGGCCCAGGATGGATCCACTCCTCTAGAGGTGCCTCTGTCAGGGAGGATTTGAGAGGTTTTGTGGCACGACCAATCGTAGCGCTACTAAATCATGGAGTTAGGGAATCATCGCGTTCTCAACTGGACAGGCTGGTAGTGTTTGCAGCCGTGGTGGGGATGCCAGGGGGGAAAGGTGAGAACTGAACTACAGAAGATGTGCAGAAGAAGGAGCGATGGCAGAGGATTGCAAACCCTTCCCCAGGGCAGGCTTCAGGGAAGGTTGCTGCTCCTCTATTCTCAGGGCTCCCAGGGAGCTGGGTGCCCAGGGTGTCTGAGCTTGGGCAGTGCTCACAGCTCATCTGCTGGTGAAATATTACCCTGTGGAGCTGAGCAATGCAGGAAACGCCAGCCAAATGCCTTTCCCCATGGTTGGGGCCACAGTACTGCCTTGGCGGGGGTCCTGGGGGACTCCAGCCTGGGTGAGGAAGGGCAGGGGCAGTACTGGGGGTCAGTGGAGCAGGATAAAACCAGGGGAGAGTCCTCTGGGACGCCAGAGGGGAATCCATCACTTCTCTGTCCCAGCACAGCTGTTGTGGGTTTTTTGGGTCTCCAGAGCAGACCCAGGAAGGGGTGTGAGAGCTGCAAACCCAGGGACCTTTGTGTCTCCTGGTGGCTGCAGCCCATCCCAGGCAGGGAGAGGTGTCCAGGCCAAGCATGGTGACTGAGGAAGTGACTGTTCTGCGTTGCCATGAAATGGCATTTGCTCCTTTACCAGTGCATTTTCAGCTCTGGCACTGCGGGTGGACTGGCCTCCCTCCAAAAGGAACAGGCAGGATGAGGCCCCATGTGAGGTGGGGACAGGGACCCAGCAGCCCAGGGCTGGAGCTGTATGGCTGGACAGAGGTGCCACCATTCCTGGGTCTTGGTGGTTCACTGGAAAATAGACGCCTCCCAGTAAACCAGTACAGCCAGTGGGAATACCCTGGTCACTCTCCATGTCTGTGCCAAATCCCCCTCCCAGGCAGTGGGGCTGAGCCCACTCCTGCCCCTCTGCACACAGGATGGCGGCCTCGAAGCTGGTGCTGTCGCTGCTGGTTGCAGCTCTCCTGCTGCACGTGGCCGTTACGCTGAGGATCAGCGCCTTCAACATCAAGTCATTTGGGGTCACGAAGATGTCCAAACCGAAAGTCGCAAATATCATCGCTGAAGTGAGTACTGGGGGAGCGGAAATTTCCTGACCACTCTTTAGTCTCTGGATTCAGCCAGTGTGGGGCAGTAGGACACAAGCTTTCTGCAGGCATCCATCCATGCGTGTGTCAATCTGTGCAGCCAACCACGCTTCAAGCCATCTGTTGATACCTCCTCTCCATCAACCTAAGGCTCCACCCATCCCTCTGTCCATCCATCCATTTACCCATCCATCCATCCATCTGTTCAAACCTTCATCTACCTAAGGCTCCATCCATCCCTCTGTCCATCCATCCATTTACCCATCCATCCATCCATCTGTTCACACCTCCATCCATCTCTCTATCCACCCAATTGCTCTTCCCCCATCACTATTTCCAACCTTGGGCCATCTCCACTCTTGCTGGGTCCCAACCAGGGACGGGCAATGCTTGGTGCTTCCCAGGTTCCTTACTTGGAGCAGTCTGTGAGGGAGGAGCTGCTGGGATGGTGGGTAGTAGACAAATGGGTTTTAGGGGCACCGTGTCACCCGAGGGTCCTTCCAAGCCAGAGGACACCAACAGAGATGCTCCCTGCCTGGCTCTCAAGTGCCTGCTCACCTATTGCCAGCCTGGGAGCCTTCCCAGCACATCCTAGGCCACCATGGGCCACCCATGAGCAGCTTCCTGCCAAAGGAGAGCAGCTCTGAGCTTGTTCCCCCAGATCCTGAAGCAGTACGACATCAGTGTGGTGCAGGAGGTCCGGGACACAAAACTGGTTGCCGTGAATCAGCTCATGAACGAACTCAACAGGTGGCCCCAATGGGACAGGATTGGGGGGGGCACAAATGGGATGTTGGGACAGGTCCTGGCTGGTGTCTCTCCATGCCAGGGCACCTATGGCTTGACTGGTTGAGCTCTCTGGGTGCTGGAGGGCACCAGGAGCCTCCGCTCACCATCCCCACATCTCTCCCAGTGCGTCTCCAAACTTATATGATTGTTTGTCCAGTGATCCTCTGGGTTGGAGCAGCTACAAGGAGCAGTACCTCTACATCTACAGGTAAGGGATGTCACCCAGTTCAGTGTCCCCATGTCACCTGATGTGCCCCCCGGTGGCCCCTGAGCGGAGATGGGTACCTTTGGGGCCCTGGCTGAGGCTGGAGAGGTGCCAAGGTCTGCCCCACTCTCCTCCCTCAGGTCGGACAAAGTCTCCGTGTTAGAGACCTACCAGTATCTGAACCAGAGTGCCTTCAGCAGGGGGCCCTTCATTGCCAAGTTCTCCTCACCCACCACAAGTGAGCAGAGCCAATGCTTGGCAGCCCCTCAACCTCTCTCGGGGTCCCCTCCGCACGGGGCTGAGCCCAGAGCTGTGCCTGCCAGCCTGAGGGGAGGCTGCTTGCCCCCTGGGGCCCAGCTCAGGGACTGCACTGGGATCCTTCAGTGTTGTGAGGCCTTCTCCCACCCGTGGGTGCTCGGGGGTCTGGCCCCTCTGCCCAACATGGCGAGCACTGCCTGATGTTTCCCACCATGGGCCATCTCCCAGCCTCGCCCATCTCCTCCCATTGCCTGTCCTCTGCCCCGGGCGCTCTCTCCAGTTGCGAACCTTGGAACAGCTCCAGCTGTTTCCCATCCTGTCCCACATCCCATCGCCTGCAACCTCCCAGCTTGTGCCACCTCCCACCCCTTCCCATCTCCCAACCTGTCCCATTTCCAGCACCCATACAATCACTTCCACCTTCCCGACAGCTCCCTGGGGTGCACACACTCTCCCATCTGTCTCACCCGCCCGGGGTGGTCTCCTGGGGTTCCCACTCCCTTCCTGGGTGCAGCACCCGAGCCGGGAGCTGATGGCTGCCTGTTTGGCAGAGGTGAAGGAATTTGTGATGGTGCCCTTGCATTCCAAGCCCGAGGATGCAGTAGAAGAGATCAATAACCTCTACGATGTCTACACAGATCTCACAAAAAACGGGAAAAATGATGTAAGCAGCGTCCAGGGACTTGGCTCCTGCCCGGGGCAGCCGCAAAGGCTGGGGTGTGGTCACCGCACATCCCGTCCTCCGTCCCGGGCTGGACGTGTCCCGCGGGAGACCTCTCACACCCATCAGAGTGGGGCCACCCTGGCCGTGTCCTCGCACGGAGCTGCTGGGTGCCTCCGCTGCCATTCCTGGGGGTTGTCCTTTTGTGCTGGCGAGACCCGGGGGGGTCGGTAAGATTTTAGGGAGCCCTCGGTGCCTGTGAGGTGCGTGGGCAGGGACAAAGCACACTCCCTGCAGAACATCCTCCTCCTGGGCGACTTCAACGCTGACTGTGACTACGTGAAAAGCACCGACTGGCCCAAAATCCGCCTGCGCAACCTCAGCGCTTGCGAGTGGCTCATCCCTGACAATGCTGATACCACGGTCACTGCCACCACCCACTGCGCCTACGACCGGTGGGTGCTGCGGCGGTGGCGCGGGGGCTGGCACGGGGGGACCGGTGGGCACTGACACCCCTGTGATGCCCCGACAGCATCGTCGCCTGTGGCACTGAACTGCGCAGAGATATTGAGCCCAACTCTGCCAAGATCTACAACTTTGAGCTGGCTTTCCATCTCAAGAACAAGGATGTGAGTGAGGGGCTGGGCACACAAGCCTGCTGGCACTGGGATCCTAACCTGGAATGGGGATGGGCTCCCTGTTCCCCAGGGCACCCCCAGGGGTGGCTCAGCCCCAACTTCTACTGCAATGCTACCCTCAGCCTGAGCTCTGGTGTCAATTTTGGGATCAGAGCAGAGTGTTTGGGTCCCAGGCACCCACGACAGCGCTGGCAGGTCCAGATGAGCTCAGCTGCCTCTCTGCTTTCCCCCCATACCAGGCTTTGGCAGTCAGTGACCATTTCCCAGTGGAGGTCACCCTGAAACCCTGAAGGACCCGTCCCCTTGCCAGAGGCTACCAGGACACCTCATGGAGTCCACGCATCAGGAGCACCAGCCAAGCTGCCATCTCTGCAGGCAGCCACTCTTCAGGGTCTTGTGGGAGTGGGATGCTCTCTTCTTCCATTAAACAATGCGCATTTTCCAGTCCTTGCAGTTCTGGAGGAAGGGTCCCTTCATTACCCCCAGGAGAGCCCTGCGCCTGGACCCCTATTCCCGTGCAAGGGGCAGCACCCCTGGTGCCAGCACAGCACCGGGGGACACCAGACTCATGCAGTGACTGGGGCTGAGGATGGAAATCCCACAGAGCTCATCAGGGCCTGGCAAGCCCTGACAGGAGCAGCCGTCACCTCCCCAGCTGCCCCAGCACCCCGGCAAAGAGAGCCGCTCCCTGTGCTGGGTGACAGCACGTGCTGGGGTGACAGTGGGTGTGGGTGCAGGGGATGTCGGCTCTGCTGGGGCTGCTTGGGGGATCTGGGTCACCAGAGGGGCTGTTCTGGGTCCAAGGGGTCGCTGTGGGGGTTTGCAGCTGCCTCGTCTTGCTGAGGTTGGTGCTGTTCAGCCTGCCTGGCTCGGGGCACCCCACCAGTTCCTTCTCTCCCCTCCAATTACACCGTCTCAATCACCCACATTAAGGCCATCGCCCTTCACCCCCTGCCAGGCTGCTGTTCCCTGCGCTGTGACCGAGGCGGCCACCCCGGTGACAGCCCCTCGAGTCCTGTGTGCCCACCCAGCCCCACCAGGAGAACCCGGCACCACTGCGCTTCCCCAGCTGCCCTTAGTCATGCCCCACCCTGCCGCCCTGTGTGGTTTTGGTTTCCCAATGTAGGAAGACACCCCAAGCCATGCCAAAACCCCCACGGGGTGTCCGACTCATCCTGCTTTGCCGGCACATCCACTGGGAATAAAGCTGCCCATCCTGCTGCCAGGAGAGCAGAGGTGCTTCACACTCGGGAAGGTAAGGATGGATCTGGGCTTAGCAAATGAGGAGGGACTGGGATGAGCTGGGATGAGTGGAGATGAGGAGTCAATCCCTTTCTCTGACTGTGGGGGATGCAATCGTGTTTAAGGATGGAAAGCAGCCCAGGGTGCCAGCGGCAGCAGCTGGTCCTGGTGGGCACTGGAGATTTCCTGATGAGGAGCGGAGCTGGGTGATCCCAGGAGCTGGCGGAGGTGCTGCTTGGCAGCTTCACCATGGCAGGATGGCTTTTAGCTTCCCCTTGGTCCAGTGAGGCAGTGGCAGACAGCCCATGCTGTCTCCACAGGTTGCTCTGGGAGGTGCCTGCCGTGGCACACTGTTGCACACCAGAACTTAGGAATTACCAACACAGATTTTTTTGTTTTGCTCTATCTTCAAATTCAAAGCAGTTTTCCAAGTTCATCTCCTGTCAGTGTACCCCTGTGGCTCAGCATCCCTCCTGGCAGGATGGGGGTTATGGCACTGTCACTGTCCCTGCTGGCTGTGGCTCTCCTGTGTCCAGCCACTGCCACACTGCGCATTGGTGCCTTCAACATCCAGGCATTCGGAGACACCAAGATGTCCAATGAGGAAGTGGCAGGCATCATCGTCAGCGTGAGTGCAGCTGGGGATGGGCTTTGCTCTGGGGCAGACTGAAAATGTGACTCCTGTGCCAGGGACACCTGGGGACGTGGCCGTGGATGGGATGGCATCTCAGTCCTGGGCATTTCTGGGTGGCTGAAGGAGCACGGCGGGATGTCAGGAACATCCTGCCCTCCATGGGGACATCTGGGCGGAGGCTGAGGGACGTGCGGGTCCCTGTGGTGCTCCACCCAGCATCATGCCAGTTTGGGAGATGGGTGGGAGACAGTGGCCCTGAGCCTCAGCAGGCTTCCTCTCGCCATCGCTGTCCCTCTCGCACAGATCCTGAGCCGCTATGACGTGGTGCTGGTGCAGGAGGTCCGTGACTCCGACCTCAGTGCTGTCACCCAGCTCATGGAGCAGCTCAACAGGTATGAGCGGGGCTGGGACGCTGGCATTAGCAGGGACAGTCAAGCTGGGCAAGGAAAGGACAAAAATGTGACCCAATGTCAGAGCGCTTGTTTTGGGAGAGGGGAGAAATGGGCTGGATGCTGTGAAAGCCACCAGGAATAATCTGAGGAGGGGAAGGGGGATACGAGTGGCGATCCTGCTGGAGCACATTGGATGGAAAGGAGCTAAAGATCTGGCAAGCTTCAGCTCTCAAACCCAACAGGACAGGGGAGAGGGGAGATGGGGAATGAAGGGGGCAGGGGCAGGCAGCTCCCCACACCCCAAGATCCTGAGAGTGTCAGGGGGACCCCGGGAAGGACCCAGTGTCAGATGATGCTGTGAACAGAGCAGCTCGCATATCCCAGGAAGAAAAGGGGCTGCTGGGGTGGGCTAAAACTGCAGCCCCTCCACCGAAGAGGTGCTGACCCTGCTTTGGATGAGGGCACGGGCCAGGGTGAGCATTCCAGAGCAGGTATGTCCATCCCACATCCGTGTTCCTTTCGTGTCACAAAGCAGCCGGGGCAGGGAGGGTGACGCCAGGCTCTGCGGGGCCCCAGGCTGCTCATTAACCTAATTTAGCTTTGCTGGAAATGGAGGTGGGGAGCGTCTCTGTAGGGAGAGGGGTGGCAGGAGTCACCCCACATCCTGCCTGTGGTTGGCTGTGACACCTCAGGGTAGTGAGGACAGGAGGGTGACTTGGAGCCACCACACCCCGTGTCACCGCACTGCTGGAGCATGGTGGCCCGCGGGGACAGAAGAGCGGGATCAGCTGATGCCAACTCCACAGCCACCCAGCCCTGGCCATGCCAGGGCCACCGCAGGACCGTGCCAGCTGTGTCACTCGTGCCAGCCATGTCACCATCCTGCCTTTGTGTCTCTGTAGTGTGTCCACATCCCCGTATGACTACAAGATCAGTGACCTCCTGGGACGGGACAATTACAAGGAGATGTACCTCTTCATCTACAGGTGAGGGGCTTAGTGTGTGCCACCTCACCTGTGGCCCCCACATGGAGGGGACACGGGGCCATACTGAGCCCTAGTGTCACCATTCCTTTGATCCCACAGGACAGACGTTGTGTCTGTGGTGGACACCTACCAATATGAGGACCCCCAGGACGTCTTCAGCCGGGAGCCGTTCATCCTGAAGGTCTCAGCACCCCACAGCAGTAAGTGGGGGGACAAGTAGCCCCGGGCAGTGGCACGGGGTGGCTGCACAGCTGACATCCCTCTCCCCTGGCAGAGGCACAGGAGTTTGTGCTGGTGCCACTGCACTCAGCCCCGCATGACGCCGTTGCTGAGATCGACGCGCTCTACGACGTCTACCTGGCCATCGTTGACAAGTGGGGGACTGATGTGAGTGCCACTGGCACAGGGGGTGGCACCGAGGGTGGGCACTGAGCCCTGGGAACCATTTGACCGATGCTGGAACCCTGCTCCAAGGCTAACAGGGCCGGTTCAGGGCTCGTGCCCCATTCCCTGCCACAGGGATGCCCCAGCAGCCAGAGCTGACCCTGGTGCGAGGGCTGGTGTCAGGGACAGCCCCGTTCCCCTGCCACGAGCCCCTTCATCTTCCCATCGCAGAACATCATGTTCCTGGGGGACTTCAACGCCGACTGCGCGTACGTCCAGCCAAGCGACTGGTCGGCCATCCGCCTGCGCACCAGCCATCTCTTCAAGTGGCTGCTCCCCGACAGCGCCGACACCACCGTGGGGAGGTCGGACTGTGCCTACGACAGGTGAGCGGCACCGCGGTTCCTGCCGGCTCCCTGGGCCCCCCCTGCCCATCCTGCAGCACCGGGCATAGGGGCCGGAGCGGGACCCACAGCCCCCATCTCCCTGGCAGGATCGTGGTGTGCGGTGCCAAGCTGAAGAGAAGCCTCGTGCCAAATTCAGCTGCCATCTACAATTTCCAGCGCGCTTTCCAGCTGCAGCAGGAGGAGGTGAGCGGAGCTCGCAAACCCCGGGGTCAAATCGGCTCCAAAGCTGAGTTGCCCCGGGCAGTGCCGGCTGCGGGGCTGCCGATGCCTGTTGGGGATTAGCCCGGTGCAGCCATGGAGCTGCTGCATTGAAGCATCAGCTCAAATATGGAGCCAAAGGAGCTCCAGCAGCCGCCTGAGCTGGTTCCGGCCATGGCACGCGTGTCTCTCCCTGGCACCGGCCTCCCAGATGCCAGCACAGCCCCTGCCTAAGGCAGATCCCCACTGGGACACGGCAGCCTGCAGCCAGCTAACGGGGAGCTCGGGCTGACAGGGGACACCTGGGTGGAAACAGGAGAGGGGATCTGGGGTCATTGCCTGTCTCTGTGGGGAAGAGATGAGGTGCACTGGGCTTTTTGGGGATGTTTCATGGGCAGGCACTGCCAGGACTGCAGGGCTTGGGGCAATCTGAGCCCATCTTCCAGCACCCAGAGCTGGCACAGAGCTCCCAAGGGAGACCCGAAGCTCTCGGGGGGCAGTGTCCCCCTGCCAGCCTGGGCATTGCTCCATCGGAGTTGTGTCAAGTGTCCTCAGGGAGGAGACATTGCAGACAGAAGGTTCTGCCAGGGCAGTCACAGCCACTCTGCCGGCCCCACCAGCACAGTAAGGGGCTCGGGGCTCACTAAACTTTACATCTTCCCACCTCCTGCCCTCCTCCAGGCCCTGACAGTCAGCGATCACTACCCGGTTGAGGTGAAGCTGATGGCTTGAGCTCCTCCTGAGGCTGCAGACCACGATCCAGCTCCAGCTCCCATCAACAGCCCCCGTGAAGGCGCTCCCGGCAGCCGTGTCCACGAGCCGTGCATGAGGCAGCTCCAGGCCCTGGTCTGAGGAAGGGTCACAGCCGGCTGCTGGCAATGACCAGGCCACCCCCAGCTCACCACTAAACAGAGCCTGGGGACAGGCCACCAGCAGTGACCACAGACAGGCTGGGGCGCAAAGCATCTATCTCCTACCTCATTGAAGGCTTTATTGACAAATCTCATTTCACAATTAGCCATTGGACAGGAGGGAGGATGATCCAAGGACCCCGTCCCAGTCTGTTCCTCGGGGCAGCCTAGCAGGCAGCACTCTCCACTCTTGGGAAAGGCACTGGCGGTGTCAGGCACGTGGGGACTAAGGGGATGGGATGGCTGGGGCAGCCCCGGGAGCTGGCAGCACATCACCAACTCCTGACACTGCAGACAGCTTCACTGTGGAAGTCTTCGGCTACTGCAGCATTTCGGAGGGTCACTCAAGCTCCTGGGACTGGGCCCGGCTGGTTCCTCAGCTCTTCTTCTTCTTGAGCATCTCCATGTACATGCGAAGTGACTTCTGGATGGACTCTTTGGAGATGAAGCTGATGAAGTTTTGAATGTCTTCCTCCCGGTGAGCAACCAGGCGGTCCAAAACCGCCTTCCTCATCATGGACTTGGTGAGCTGACGGGCATGGTCTGCGGAAAGGAGAGCGAGGATGGGCAATGCGTGTGGTCCCCATTCCCAACCAGCTCTCGGCCACTGCCACCACATGCAGGTGCCTCCAAAGGGGCAACACTGCACACAAAAGGGCTCTTTAAACCAGCAGGAAAAGGTGTTAGGAAAAATTCCATTGGCTGGAAGCTGAAAATAAATTCTAACACAAATAAATTGTGATCTGTACTGCTCAGTGGGGAAATGTCTCATCTACTGGGATAGATGACAAAAAAACTGCGCACTCTCCTTCTCTCTGCACCTTCCAGAGCCCAGCCCCACCCCACCCCACGCCACCAGGCTCAGGACAGCAGCAGCCAAACAGAACACTCTGCTATTTGAAACTGCTCTGGCTCTGAACTTCCTCAGCTCAACCCCTTTGACCTGTGGCAGGAGAGTCTGCTCGTGCCAGACGTGTCGTACAAAAGCAGCACTGTCCCCTCGAGCCCATCCCATGGGCAGGCTCTGCACCAGTTCAGGATGGATACTTGGATGCCACCAGAGCAGTGCTGGCTGCAGGAGCTGACCGAGCCCTCGAGCACACATCTGCTCACACACACAGAGTGATGCCGCAGCACAGCTGTTGCCCAGATGTTGCATACGTGCTCTGTGTGCTTCAAACCATGATGGTGAAATGATCACCAATCCTTCCCCATGCACTGGGAACTCCAAAGCGCTCCAGCACCTCTGTGCTAGAGACACCTCCACCCAGACAGACTTCCCCAGCTCTCAGGAAAGACCTGCATGGAAGTCAGGAGACAGCACAGCTGAAACGGGCTCCCCTAATGCCAGGACTACAGGGGTGAGAGCTGTTTGGAGACCCTCTTCCAAGGCTGGGACACAAAGCAGTAGTCCTGGGACACATCCGTTTCTGCCCAGTTCCACTCAGGTTTCCACAGAAAGAGCAGCTGGAGGATGATGCGTAGTTGCCCCTCTCTGGAAGTGGCATGGGATGGGATAGCTCTGATCTAGCCCTGGCTGCTAGAGAGCCCTCTCCCAGCCCAGGAACCATGTACTGCCCATCACAGAGCAGCCCAAACATGCACGTGATGCCTGTGTTTGCTCTGTTCTCATGGCCCCATCACCATCCCCAGCTCAGCAGAGAGCCAAGAGTTGATGTAGACCACAAAGGTGGACTGGCAGCCACCCAGGCACTCTCACCCAGGCCATTCCCTCAACCCCACAGCAGTTTTCCTCTCCTCCTAACAGAGCAGGACTAACTCATATGCAGGGTGGCGCCTCCACCGACACAGACAACGAGATTCAGTTTGTGTCTGGAGCTCAGGCATCTCTGAATCAACTCAGCTGTGTTGGCAGGGCGAGCTGGAGCCACATGCCCTGCACACCCAGCACTGTGTCAGGGCACTGGCAAGCACATCTCTCTTAGCCCAAGGCTGTCTGGATGCTGTGCTGAGCATTCCCAGCCATCCACACCTTCCCTTTAAACGGAAATCTGTTGCACAGCTCCCAGGTACCAGCCCAGATCAGATCATTCCTTTCCCCCTCCCCAGACCAGATCCTCCTTTCTTCCTCCTTCAGTCCCTGCCCAGAAGGCAGCAGCAGTCTGCCCGCGGTGCCATCCTTACCGGGAAGGGCCAGCCACTGTGCCATAACAGCCATGGCCTTCTCCTGCAGCTTCTCCTCTGGCACCAGCTCATCCACGAGGCCAAACTTGAGGGCTTCGGGTGCAGGGTGGAGGGAGCCCAGCTGGAGGGAGCGCTCAGCAATTCTGTGTCCCACGGTGTTCACAAATGTGTCCTTAAACCTAGAGGAGGTATGAGGAAAAGCCACAGTCATGGAAAACAACAACCAGTGGCAGCTGCATCCAGACATCAAAGCTGAGAGCACACTCGGTCCCACTCCCCAGGCACAGGTCTCCAAACAACAGCTACGGGCTCAGGCACGGCTGGATTCCAAGATCTCAAAGGTCTTTTCCAACCAAGAGATTCTATGATTCACCCTGTGCAAAGTCAGGTGAGCAGAGCCATTTTCTGTACTACCCCATCAGAGTTCCCCTCCTCTCCACAAGAGCTCCCCTCTTTACCCTCAGTGCATGGTCCCAGCCATGCCCACTTGCTGTGATGTGAAAGCTCCTTTCCAACAGCACATTTAGAATCATAGAATCATGGAATGGTTTGGGTCGGAAGGGACCTCAAAGCCCATCCAGTCCCAACCTCCTGCCATGGGCAGGGACACCTCCCACTGGATCAGGGGGCTCAAAGCCCCATCCAACCTGGCCTTGAACAGCTCCAGGGATGGGGAAGCCACCACTTCTCTGGGCAACCTGGGCCAGGGCCTCCCCACCCTCATCAATTTACACCTTCTTAGGGCAACTAAGAGCCTGTGTCTTAGTATACTGGTGTCCCCATGCTTCCAGAGCTCTCCACAGTTATGGGACTTTGCAGGAACAGTGTCTACCCAGAGAAAAGCAAATTCCCAAGCCTGACCAGGGAGATCTCCCAACACTAGTTTTGGAGTTGACTGCAGAGTCAGAACCAAGGTCCTCTCTAGATGAGGATGTGAGGACACTGTGCAGCCTGAAAGCTTTTCAGACACCTGCAGGACAGGACAGAGAAATGAGCTGCTGCCTCCTGCAACTACCTGGTCACTGACACATAACACTACATCTAAGGGGGCAGTTAAAGTGATTAACCAGCTCCTCACAGATGAATTCTTTTTTAGAGACCTACATGTGACACTGGAAGTGAGAGGCACTGGCCTACCAGAAGGGAGCCACAATGCCCAGCTGGGCTTCGTTCAGGCCGATGCTGAATTTGGGGTTCTCCACCATGATCCTGTAGTCACACGACAAGGCAATGAGACAGCCTCCCGCCGGGCTGGAGCCCTGGCAAAGAGAAGAAGGAGTGAATCCAGGTCATGGTTATAAACATCCCTGCAGCCCCAGCCTCGCTGCTTCCTCTGGAGCAAGGAAGACACAGGGTGACAGAGCAGACATCCCTCACATGTCCTGATTCAAAACAGCCCTAAAGAAGATTTCTAATAAGTGTGCCAGGATCAGGATTCATTTTTTCAATGCTCTGTTTCTTGCCTTCTCCAGCCTGAAAATCTAGTTGATTGATCTGTGTTACTTGGGTTGCAAATCCTGCAGCAGAAATTACATTTCCTTGTAACCCTACACGAGTTGTTAACCCCACCTGAGTCTGTAACCCTAAATGCCACAGAAACGGTTCTGTCCATGGGATTCACAACATTTTCTGTCTGTAAAACTTCCATTTGTCACCATCGTTGCTACAACTCGGTGCTTGCTTAGCCCTGCACAGGACTCGTGCAAAAAGCTGCTCAGAGACCCAGCTGTCCTCAAAGACAGATGAGGGACAGACACAGAGCAGGGAGCTGCTGAAGCAACACTGCACTGAACAATGAACACAAGACACCGAAGAGGTGACAATCCAGGCACTGAGAGCCAGAGGTCAGCTCCCTGCTGGCCAAGAACCATGGCTGGAGGAGCAAAACCTGGTGAAGGAAGGGCTTACGATTGGCAGTGCACGGCTGCCTCCCATCTCCTCCCCTCCAGCAAAGCAGGGCAATGGCCAAGCAAGTGACCCTGAGCAACTCCTACGAGTCTCACCAGTGAGAAAGCAGCTGGTGAGCAGGTGACAGGTGCCTTTTGGACTCCTACACCAACTGTGCAGCTTCTCTGGTTCCCATCTGCCATCCATACCCCGCCGGGCTTTCCCACTGGGCTACAGCCCTCCTCCTGGTCCTCCAACTCAAAGGACACACTCCCAGCCAAGTTCTTGGGGCAGGGTATGGTTCTTGCTGCACAAAACACTGCCGAGGGCACTTCAGTCCCCCTTGGCACAAGCTGAGTGCTGTGCAAGCTCTGCTACACCCCAGCAGCACCTGCAGCTGAGACAGAACCTGCACACCCCACCCTTCTGAGCCTTCTCACCCCCCAACGTGTGGAACCAACAGAGATGTACTTTGCCCAGACACCCCAACAAGTACATCCCTGTATTTGTTTCAGCATGGACAAGCTGGATTTTTTGGCTGTCCCTGCCCACACAGTGCAAACAAGCCACAGCGAGCGACAAGACCGCGCCGGGCAACAAGGAGGAGGATCTACAGGACATACATTGACTGCGGCGACTGTCACCATGTTGGAGCCGTACAGCCGGAGCCACATCTCCTGCACGGCTCTCCAGAACTCAGCATAGTGCTCCGTGCTCTTCCCACACATCTCCGTGATGTCCAAACCGGATGAGAAGATTTTGGGGACGGCCTGGAATCAGGAAAATGCAAATGACTGAGAGTCACTGCTTGGGAATGACCCTTCAGCCCTCTGACGCACTCAGCCTGGCAGCCCGAGGAGAGGGAAAGCGATGATTAAATACAACCTAAACTAGAATTTTTGGGGTTCTGAAACAAACTCGTCGCTGCTCACACAGCCTGGATCAACCCATCACCACAGCCTGCAGGGCTGGGGCTCTCTGCTTGCAGCACGATTTCTCACTATCAGAGTCCATCAGCCAATGCAGCACAAAACCCGCTCTGTCCCATTTGGAGGCACCACCTCGTACACACATCACGTCTGAAAACAAACATTAGGTTCCCTCAGCAGCTCCCTCCGGGCAGTTCAGGAGATCTCAAGGGATGTGTCAGGTTTGCAGATAAGCAGCTTTGATGATTTGAATACAAATTACAATACTCAGTTGTTATTTTTTAACTGGTAAAGGACAGGGAAGAGCACGGCCCTTCCAAGAACCCCCTCCTCTCCTGCCGGAGCTGATCAAAGCTGCCTCCTGGCCTCCCGTGCCAGTGACCACGGAGCCAAGAGACCAAACATGAGCAAGGGAATGGCCCAGTGGCCCTGCAGCTCACACCCCAAGCTTAGGACAACACATACGGATGTGAAGATCACGCCCCTGCAGGCCCGGTCATTCTCCAGCTTCTCCAGGCTTATGCAAAACTCAGTGAGGAAGTCCAGGCTGAGGCTGTTGACGGGAGGACTCTTGAGCTTCATTGTGGCGACACCTGTGCCATGGTGAACAGAGACATCAGACCCCTTTCCCCAGCAGCACACACTGCCTTGTCCAGGGGAGCTTCACCTGCCTCTGTTTCTAGATGGTGTCTTTCCACCCCTGGATCTTCAAAAAGTCCCCATAGAAGGTGGGGCCAAGACAGGGCCTTGTCTTGACCCAAATCTGCCCGCAAGCTGGGGCTCGCTCAGCCAGTGGTGAACCTGGAGCATGAACCAGCACATGTGTGATGGCCACCTGCGAGGTCACGCATCTCCCTTCTCTCTTGGCTCACCAGGTAATGTTGAGCCTCCAGCATCTCTCACAGCAAACAATCCATGCCCATGGAGATCACATGCTTTTCTGAGCCTGCCAGCAGTGCTGCCACTGTGGCCAGCATTGTGGGAAGGCCTCTGAGCCCTTGTCTCCTCCCAAACAGCACTACTCTACCGTAAAAGGTCCTCACTAAGGGTTCAGTCTGTGTTCTGCAGCCGTGCCCAGGTTGGGGACAGAGCGAAGATGCAGCCAGAGGCCCAGCAGCCACAGGCAGGCCCTGGGAAGACACAGGAAGATGCACCCGTTGTTTGCTGAGGGGACATGACAGCTATTCCTGGCAGCCAGGACACAGAAACACCTGACAGACAGCTGCTCTCTGAAGGAGCACCTGCCACTTGCCCAGGTCCTCAATGCAGGGATCCTGCAGAGGGGACAGGGCACAAGGTCTGCCCATGGTGACAGCTTGGGTTTGCCTGTGGCACTCAAGTGGCACCTGGCCACCTGAAATGCCCACAACCTGCCCCCAAATTCTTCTCCCCGAGGGTCCTAAGCAGCTGAAGCTGGAATATCTAGGGCTTTGGTGGCTTTCCACGCCCAGAGACACGTGTGCCTTGGGGCAGGCACAGGGCAGACCCCACATCGCCCCACGGCAGGTGGGTGATGCTGCAGAGGTGCCGCTCACCGTACCTGAGCTCTCATCCAGCTCCACCTGGATCTTGTTGTTGCTGAAGGCACGACACGGGACGAGAGGGAGGCTGGGGGGCTGCCGGGTGGCCCTGTCCCACACCTGTGGCTGGCGGCAGAGGGTCAGCACACCTAGGGGGACAGGAGCACATAGGGTTGGGCAAGGCACAGCTGCCACAGCAGTGGGGTGTGCACCCCAGAACTGCTCTGCACAGACAGGGTGGGGACACGGGGCCACCCCGACCCACGGAAGAAGGACATGGGGACACCCTGATCCTCTAGGGGGGCAGGACACGCAGAGACATGCTGACCCACTGGGAGGGGACACAGGGACACAGGACCACTAAAGGAAGGCACAGGGACAGCCTGACTCACAGAGGGGGACAGACACCCTGACACAGAGGGAGGGGACAGAGGGGAACCCTGATCCATGAGGGGCCAGGGAGACACCTTGACCCGCGGAGGGGAGACACGGGGACACCCTGACCCACGGAGGGGGGACACGGGGACACCCTGACCCACGGAGGGGGGACACGGGGACACTCTGACCCAGAGGAAGGGGACAGAGGGGAACCCTGATCCACGGTGAGGGGCCAAGGGGACACCTTGACCCACAGAGGGGGGACACCCTGACCCACAGAGGAGGGGACACAGGGAGGGTTGGCGTGGAAACGCTGACTGCCGGCGGAGGGACACTGCGGGACGCGGAAGGACGCGGGGCCGGGCGCGGGGCCGAGCGCACCTGAACGGGCCATGCGGCCGAGGACCCGCGCCGCGCCATCTTCTGCGGGGCCGAGGAGGCGGGGCTACCACACCCGGCACCGCCCTCGCCCACGGACAGAGGCCCCGCCCCTCTGTCTGAGGCTCCGCCCCCGCCCGGCCCTGCGGCGCGCGTGTGCTGCCACCACGTGGTGGACCGCGCGCGCTGATCTACCTGTCCTGCCCTGTCCTGTCCTGTCCTGTCCTGTCCTGTCCTGTCCTGTCCTGTCCTATCCTGCACTGCCTGCCCCATCCTGCACTGTCTTGCCTGCACCATCGTGTCCCACCCCATCCTGCCCTGTCCTATCCTGTCCTGTCCTGCCTGCCCGCCCTGCCTTGCCCTGCCTCGTCCTGCACTGCTTGCCCCATCCTGCACTGTCTTGCCTGCACCATCGTGTCCCACCTTATCCTGCCCTGCCGCATCCTGCTCTGTCTGTCCTGCCCTGCTCCCTCCTGCACTGCCCTGCCTGTCCTGTCCTGCCCTGCCTGCCCCCCCCCCCAACCCTGGGATGGGGAAGCACAACCCCCGCCCCGTCCCGTGCTTCAGTCTGAGCCTCCCCACGACACTGCCCCCCAGGGCCTCCCACCTGCAGCCCCTCCATCTCACCCTGCCTGCAGTTGGCACCCCCTGCCTGGCCCCTGCCCGTGAGCCCCACGGAGCTCCTGGGCCAGACCAACACCCCCGCAGCATGCCTGGCTGGGGACCCTGATGTCTGCGGCTGCTGCGGCAGCCGGCGCGGCTGTGGATCTCATCATGGTGGTGTCCGCCCGCGAGGGGCACCGCGGGGGCCAGGGCTGGCCCTGCCGCGCAGGCAGAAAGCATCCGGCAACGCCATGGCAGGGATGCTGCTGCCCTTCTGCCTCCTGCTCCTCGCAGCTGCCTTGCAGGGTGGCCTGAGCCAGGGCCACCGCGGCCCCCCACTCCTGCGGCTGCGGCGGCTGGAGGAGCAGGTGGGTGCCCAGCGTGGGGAGGGGGTGCATCCCGAGGGACACTCAGCATTTCGGGCTGGGCTGGGGGTTCACCCAGCGTGGGGCTGGGGGTTCACCCCAGCACACACCTCTCCTTGCAGTTCCGCCGGCTTCAGGAGGTGACACTGAGCCATCTCCAGAGCATCGCCAGCAACTACAACATCTCCTACAACATCGATGAACGCTTCCAGGTGCTGGCGGAGCAGGCGGAGGCGGCTGCCACTGCCCAGGCTGCCCTGGGCGCTGAACTGGCCCACTTGGCCACAGCTGGCCGGCGGCTGCACCGCAGGCTGAAGCGGCTGGAGGGGACAGTGGGCACCCTGAGCCGGCTGCACTGCCCGCTCACCCACCTGCCAGGTGCACCAGTGGAGAATGGCACTGAGCTGCGTAGCCTGCCCAGCGCTGCCCAGAGCTGGGGCAGCCAGCTGGAGCAGGAGCTGCAGGGGCAGGTAACCTCAAGCAGCCCCAGCCCTTGGCACCCAAACGTGAGGTGGCAGCACTGGGAGGAAGGGCACCAGCTGCTGGCCAGTGCCAGGCCCAGTGGAGCACCCAGGGAGGATGAGGAACCCCTTTGTGATGCTGCACCAGCGGCCCAAGCCATGGCACCAGCACGCTCCACCATGACCACGGTCCCCCAGGAACAGCCAGGAGAGGGTAGGTACGGGCCCCCTGCCCCAGTGCCCACCTCCCCAGCCTGCCCCAGCAGCATCGTCCTGCTCTTCCCCAACTCCTCTACTGAGAACATGGCTGTCCTGGAGCTGAGGCCACACCGTGGGCTGTGGGCACTGTCGCTCTGCACCTGGCTGGCCACCTCAGCTCCCCGTCTGGGCGCCCTCCTCTCCTACACCACCAAGGACGGTGGCAGTGAGCTGGCCCTGCGCGGGGACTTCCGCGGCTCCCTGAGCTTCATCATCGGGGACAGACAGTTTCGGGAGCTCCCAGTGGTGCCGCTCCTGGATGGCAAGTGGCACCACTTCTGCCTCACCTGGTCATCAAGCCAGGGCCAGTACCGCTTCTACATGGACAGGCGGCTGCTGGCTGCTGGCTCCGGCTTCCAGCAGGGCTATGAAATTCCCACTGGTGGCTCCCTGGTGCTGGGCCAGGAGAAGAAACACCCTGGCAGGGACTTTGGAATCGCAGAAGCTTTTGTGGGTCACCTGGCTGGCTTTGCTCTCTGGAGCCGGGCTGTCTTGCCTGGGGAGGTGGCCAGCATGGCAACCGACCGGGGGCTGCCCCGTGGCCCCCTCCTCAAGCTGGCTGATGCCTCCCTGCATGGTGGGGTGCGGAGGGTGCCATGCCCCAGCGATGAACCTGGTGGTGGCAATGGTGCTGGGTCCTCGTGATGACAGCTGGCTGATGGTGCCAATGCTGGCACAAGCTGTATCCTCCTGGTGGGTCAGGACACCTGGCAAAGAGGACGCCTTAGGACTGGTGGGGAAAAAGGAAAGGGGTTTGACAGCAGAAATGGGACCCTGGCCCAGGGCCTGTCCAAAAGCCTGGAGGGCATCAGCTCCTGCTCCCAGGGGATGTAAAGCCCTAGTATTCCTATTAAAATCATCATAGAACCATGGAATGGTTTGGATCGGAAGGAACTTCAAAGCTCATCCAGTTCCACCCCCTGCCACGGGCAGGGACACCTCTCGCTGGATCAGGGCGCTCAAAGCCCCATCCAACCTGGCCTTGAACACTTCTAGGGATGGGACAGCCACCACTCCCCTGGGCAGAGAAGAAGACTCCTTTATTTCTCTTCTTGCTCCTCCCTGTCATGCTTGGTGCTGCTTGTAAGGAGCTGCTCGGGGCGCAACAGGGAGTGAGGCCTGGGCTTGGTCAGGTGCGGGAAGGAAGTTGTAGCATGGTAAAACCAATGTTGGACACTGAGCCAGGGGTTCCTGAGCACAGTCCCGAGTGCCTCTCTATGGAGACTACAACTCTCATGGTTCTGTGGAGCGGCAGGGATCATGTGGTGGTGTGAGGTCATTGAATCATGGAACAGTTTGGGTCGGAAGGGACCGCAAAATCCATCCAGTTCTACCTCCCACTGGATCGGGGTTCTCAAAGCCCCATCCAGTCTGGTCTTGAACACCTCCAGGGATGGGGAAGCCACCACTTCCCTGGGCAACCTGGGCCAGGCCCTCAACATTCTCATTGTGAAGTATTTCTTCCTAATGTCTGATCTAAATCTTCTACCTTCCGGTTTAAAGCTATTCCCCCTCATCCTATCACTACAGGCCTTTGTAAAAAGTCCCTCCCCAGCTTTCCTGTAGCCCCTTCCAGGCTGCTCTAAGGTCTCCCCAGAGCCTTCTCTTCTCCAGGCTGAACAATCCCAACTCTCTCAGCCTGTCCTCATAATAGAGGTGCTGCAGCCCTCAGATCATCTTTGTGGATTCCTCTGGACCCGTTCCAACAGTTCCACATCCTCCTTATGTTGCGGATTCCAGCACTGGTCACAATACTCCAGGTGGGGCCTCATGAGAGCAGAGCAGACGGGGGGGAATCCCCACCCTTGTCCTCCTGGCCACGCTTCTTTGGATGCAGCCCAGGACACGGTTGGCCTTGTGGGCTGTGGGTGCACATTGCTCTCTCGTGTGAGGGTGGCGGCGGTCACATCACCGGACACTGAGACAGAAGTGCCTGAGTGTGGTCCCGTGCACCTCTCTGGCAGGACCACCCAGAGGGTGGTGGAGCACTGGAACAGCTCCCCAGGGAAGCAGTCACAGCCTGACAATATTCCAGCAGCGTTTGGCCAAGGCCCTCAGCCCCACGGTGTGAATGTTGGGGTTGTCCTGGTGCAGAGACTCGATGGTCCCCGCGGGTCCCTTTCCCACTCGGGTCACTCTGTGCCCCTATTCTACAACTCCTACGCTGCCGCGGGGCGCGGTCACGTGAGAGCGTGCTGTGACACCGCGACGGTCACGTGACGGGGCGCCGTGTCGCAGGTGCCGGCGCGCGGCCCCGATCGCTCCTGTGGGGGGAACTACAACTCCCATGGTGCCGCGCGGCTGTCACGTGGCGGCGCGACTGTCACGTGAGTGCGCAGCCGCCGCGGTCACATGACCGCGTGGGGAGGCAGGGCCGCCGGTCGTGCCGTCGCCGCCCCGCATGGCCAACGTCGCCAAGAAGGTGTCCTGGTCCGGCCGCGACCGCGACGACGACGAAGACAACGACGAGCGAGCGGGTGAGACCACTCCGCTGCTCAACGGCACCGGCCCCGGCGCGGTGGGCGGCGCCCGGCAGGTGGGTGCCAGCACTGAGAAAGGGGGAAGTACCAGCAGTGAGAAGGGAGGGAGGGTGTATGCGGGCACCGGGGGGGGAGCGGGTTACCGGCACCGCGTTCGGAGTACCGGCATCGGGAGGGAGAGGGTGATGCCGGTACCGAGTTCAGGGTACCAGCACCGGGAGGGAGGGGAGATGCCCACTCCGTGAGGGATGGTGTTGACACCGGCTTACCGGCACCGAGAGAGAGGGAGGGGGCACCGAGTTCGGGGTGTCTGCCCCATTCCAGGCCTCCCCGCGCTGAGAGGCTGCCAGAGGGGAATGGGACCAGGGCCTGGGTCGTGTCCTTGTTCCCTGCCCACTCTCATAACCGTGCTTATGTCCCGGGGCTGGGCAGGGGCTGCCGGGCTCTGCTCTCTGAGCAGCCCCGCGGAATGGCTGGGGCCCCTCCAGGCTTCCCCAGGCCAGGAAAAGCAGAACCGGGGTGGGGAGAAGTCGGGAAGGAGCCAGGGCATGGGGCTCTTGGGTCATTTATCGGGGAAAATCTGAATGAGGGGTGTGACTCAGTGCCCCCTGCGCAGCGGGGCAGGCGGCACAGCCGGATCCCGTCATGAGGTGCCAATGCCCAGCTGGGACCCTGCCTGCTCCTCGGACCCGGGTGCAGCTGATGTGGACTTTGTGCTGGGCAGGAACCCCCTCCTGCTCACTTCTGCCCACTCCTGCCTCTTCATTTCCTCTGTCGGTGCCACTCTGTGAGAGCCCATCACCCCGCACGCTGCTCTACCCAACCCAACAACTGGGCTCAAACCCAAGAGCGCCCAAGGCTGGCGTGGTGGTGGCTGTTGTGCCACAGGCAGGTACAGAACCATGCAGACAACAAGCGAGTCCAGGCTGGGCCATGCCAGGGAGGCCAGTGCCTTCTTGCACATTATTTTTCGGTAATTAAGAGAAACTTCTCTCTGGTGCATCAGAGGCTGTTCCTTGGGCAAGCCTGCCTAGCAGTCTCTCCTCCGGGTGTGGTGTGGGTAACTGAAACACACCATGAGGTGCCTTTGCTTTGTTCCAGAGCAAAGCTGTGGCTGGGTGGGCCATGTCAGGTGAGATCCGGGTCCACGGGGTGCTTCCATGCTGGCGCCAGGTGGGAGAGGGGCTACGTCCAGGTGAGGTCCTTGAATTTGCTCTGGAGAGTTTGCTGGGAGACCTGAGCTGAGACAGGGAGGAATGGTGCCAGCCTTTGGCAGCTGTTAACAGGGGTGTCTTGCTGAGTGTGATTCTGTGCTGCCCTTCTCCTGGGCAAGTCAGAACAGCACGCTAATTAGAGGGAAATGTGGAGTTCGTTAGGCTGGATGTGTCTAGCGTGGCGCTGTGGGAGTGGGACACATCGGCTGGAAGGAGACTCCTGTGCCATTGAAGCTATTCCAGTGTGAAAATAGAAATGATCTTCCCAGGTAGAACACCGGGACCCCCTGTATTTACAGCACAGGTTGTCTTTAAAGGCCACGTGGTGAATTCTGCAGGCCTGAAGGGTGTTAGAATAGGGGTTAATCACATCTCATTGCTGCAGGTCACTTAGGAAAGGGTTTTCTTAGTGGTTTGGAAAAAATGCTTGAGCCTCCTGCAGCAGGGGCGGTTGGTGGTGGAGACCCAGCCCTGCCAACCTGATTCATTATCGCCGTGTCCGTTCACAGCACGGACAGCTCGGGTCCCAGCGGGTGAGGAGGCACAATGTGGTGTTTTCTTTGCTGCTTCTCTCCCTCAGACGGTCCTTTGACCTGGGCGCCGAATAACAGAATGGGTTGGGTTGGAAGGGACCTCAAAGCCCATCCAGTTCCAACCCCCTGCCATGGGCAGGGACACCTCCCACTGGATCAGAGGGCTCAAAGCCCCGTCCAACCTGGCCTTCAACACCTCCAGGGATGGGGCAGCCATTATTTCTTTAGGCAACCTGTGCCAGGGCCTCCCCACCCTCATTGTGAAGAATTTCTTCCTAATGTGTAATCTAAATTTCCCCCCTTCCAGTTCAAAGCTGTTCCCCCTTGTCCTATCACTCCGTGCCCTTGTAAAAAGTCCCTCCCCAGCTTTCCTGGAGCCCCTTTCAGGCTGCTCTGTGATCTCCTTGGAGCCTTGTCTTCTTCAGGCTGAACAACCCCAACTCTCTCAGCCTGTCCTCATCTTTGTGGCCTCCTCTAGACTTGCTCCAACACCTCCGTATCCTTTTAATGTATAGTCCTGTACAGTGAAGAGTGAAGGCAGGGACAGCTTCAGGAGAGAAACACAGAGAGACTGGAGCTGCTTAGCACACAGGACACTTAAACTGTGATTGTGGTAATACAATACAAATGTCCCCTGTGGAGCTTCCTCCCTCTCTCACATGATTGTTGAGTTGAAATGAAAGTGGTCTCAAAGTGGCAAAAGGAAACCTGGGTCTGGGGTTCCCCAGCAAGAGACTGAGCTCAAGTGTGTGTGAGTAGGAGGTGAGGAGGGGCTGGATAAATGCACCTGTGACCACAGAGAGGATACTACAGGGCTGTGCCTGAGGTCTTCTTCAGTTTTGGGGCCAGCTGAATGTTGCTCTGGAGCTGCCTGAGCCTTTGTCCTCTCAGAAGCACCTCCCAGTGCCTTGAGTGTATCAAGAAGTGAGAGGCTGCCTGTACATCTGAGCATCACTGCTGCTGGGGGCTGCCCCTCTCCTGTCTTCATGAGCTGCACATGTCAGTTCGTAGAATCATAGAATGCCCTGAGTTGGAAGGGACCCACAAGGACCATCCGGTCCAGCTCCTGTCCCTGCACAGGACAACCCCAACATTCACACCCTGGGGCTGAGGGCCTTGGCCAAACGCTGCTGGAATATTGTCAGGCTGTGACTGCTTCCCTGGGGAGCTGTTCCAGTGCTCCACCACCCTCTGGGGGAAGAACCTTCTCCTCATGTCCAACCTAACCCTCCCCTGGCACAGCTTTCTGCCATTCCCTCGGGTCCTGTCCTTGGTCACCAGAGAGCAGAGCTCAGCCCCTGCTCCTCCTCCTCCCCGTGTGAGGAAGCTGCAGAGCACAATGAGGTCCCCCCTCAGTCTTCTCTTCTTCAGGCTGGACAGACCCAGGGACTTCAGCCTCTCCTCGTATGATTTCTTCTCTAGTTCTCAGGCTGAAATGTGGGTGGGTGGACAGTTTTATTGAGAGCAGCTGGTTTCCATCACTTTGAAAAAGAACACTTCTCCTTTTCTACCTATTGAAGATGTGCTCTGTGTTTGTGCTTGGAATGACTTGACTTTGGATTTGCTGTGATGCTGCTGCTCCCAAAGGTGCCTGGATCCTGGGGGTGTGGATAGAGGGTCACCAAGCTGTGGACCAGGCTGCTGCTGGTGGGCAGATCCTCCTTGATAACCTCTGTGTCTTTATTCTGCATCTCTGTTTGTTGTGGGTCTTGTTTGCATTAAGAGGGTGTAAAATGCAGCCTTTGTGGCCGGGTGGTGATGCCAAAGGGCTGCTGCAATCAGATCTTGGTAGGGAAGGGCGCTCTCCTAGGGGAGGGAGGGGAAGAGAAGTCTGGTCCCTGGCCATTGGGCTGCAGGCTGCTCGTTGGGAGGCTGGAAGTGGAATCACAGCTGGATGGTGACACCGTGGAGAGAGTCCAGGTGCTTTCTGCCCCCTTATGGGCCTGGAGGTGAGGAACCTTGTTCTCTCCTGATGTGAAATGTTTCAGGGATGATGGCTGCGTGGTGGGAAGCCTGTTGCAGCTGTGTTGTGTATCAGAGGAGGGGGAATTCCAAAGCCTTGCTTCCTGTGCAGAGATGCAACCAGGCAGCCTGGAGCCCTCAGGGCTGCAAGGTTCCATCTCTGCACAGCAGAGCCTGTTGGGGCCAAGAGGGCCCTGAGGTTGGAAATCCTCTTCCTCCTCTCCCACTGCTTCTGCAACACTGCTGTGGGCTCCTGGTGTGGTCTGCACTGTGCTTTATCTCACTGATAGCAGAAAGCCACGTGCTTCCAGTTCGTTATTGGGTAGCAGAATGGTGATAAGGGGCTGTGTATGGAGGGGAGTCTTCTCTGGTGGTGGCAGATGTCCTGTAGGGAACGACCTCACTGGTTCATCCCAGGGAAAATGGGCTGTGGAGCAGAGTCATATAATGGGTTGGGTTGGAAGGGACCTCAAAGCCCATGCAGTTCCAATCCCCTCTGCTGTGGGCAGGGACACCTCCCACTGGATCAGGGGGCTCAAAGAACCATTCAACCTGGCCTTGAACACCTCCAGGGATGGGGCAGCCACCACTGCTCTGGGCAACCTGGGCCGGTGTCTCACCACCTCCTAATGTCTAACCTAAATTTTTCTCCTGCCAGTTTAAAACTGTTCCCCCTCATCCTGTCACTCCAGGCCCTTGTAAAAAGTCCCTCCCAGCTTTCCTGCAGCCCCTTCCAGGCTGCTCTAAGGTCTCCCCAGAGCCTTCTCTTCTCCAGGCTCAACAACCTCAACTCTCAGCCTGTCTCATGGCAGAGGTGCTCCAGCCCTCGGATCATCTCCGTGGCCTCCTCTGGACCAATTCTAATTGTTCCAGATCCTTCTCATGTTGGGGATTCCAGAAATGAACACAGGACTCCAGGTGGGGTCTCACAACAGTGGAGTAGAGGATATGAAGACTATACTAAGAAATTTGCAATAGCTTGGATTCCATTTTTTAGTGATAACCTGTAGGTCTGGGCATCAGACATAATTTCACCCTACCCTCTACCCCTTGTGAGCCCTCTTGTCATTTTTGGAATCAGATGCTCCCTGTTCACGGTTCTTCAGAGCAACGTTTGAGAAGTGCTGCTGGGATCATTCTGCCCACAGCCTGGGTTGGTCCTGTGGCTTTTTAGCCTTGAGAAAAGTTATTCTGCTGTTCTCAGACAGGGATTGCTCTTTGACTGCTCTGCTTGGAGGTGAAACACTGCTGTGGCATCACATATATCAATGTGGCTTCGTGTCGTCTTTGCCAGACGGGGACCTTGGGAGAAGTGCTGCTATCTCCCACCCCAAGCTGTGATGCTCAGGGCTGGTGCTGGTATCTGCATTCAACTGCCTGACCTCAGAGATGTTCCTTTCAGGGCATGAGTGGAAGGTGGTGGTTGAGATCCAGTTAAGGGATTTAAATTGAAAGGGGGAAGATTTAGATTAGACATTAGGAAGAAATTCTTCACAATAAGGGTGGTGAAACACTGGCACAGGTTTCCCAGAGAAGTTAAGAATGTCCCCTCCTTGGAAGTGTTCAGGGCCAGACTGGATGGGGCTTTGAGCCCCCTGATCCAGTGGGAGGTGTCCCTGCCCATGGCAGAGGGTTGGAACTGGATGGGCTTTGAGGTTCTTTCCAACCCAAACCATTCCATGATTCTATGATCTTCTGCCATTTTTTGTTCTCAGTGAGTTTGGTCCTGATTTTGCTTTTCCCATCTTGGAGCAGGATGAAGGGGGAAGGAGCCTTGGGAGCTAGAGTTGATCCCAGCTGCTAGAGTTGTTCCCTTAGACCTGATCACTCAGGGCCACGTCCAGTAGAGACATGGGTGGCCCAGAGATTCTGCACCCTCTCTGGCCCCAGGTTCACTGTGTTCCCACCCTCAGAGTGGACGTTTTGTCTCTGCTCTCTAAGCTTGCTGCACCTTGTCTGCTGCTTCTTGTCCCATAAATGTGAAGCTTCGAGGAAAGTCTGGCTCCATCTTCTCAGTAACCTCATTAGGTGTGCAGAGATGTCAAGAGACTCCCTCTGAGAAGCACCAGCTTCTCCTCATATGTCTTACCATCTGCTTTAGCCCCTGAGCCACTGGATTCACTTCTTTCTCCTCAGCACAAGTCCAGGTGTGTTATTGCTGGTGTCAGGTTGAGGTGTGGGGTCCCTTCCCCAGACCTCCTGGCTGTGGTCTGACACCACCCAGGAGGTGCTGACCATCTCTCCTGCAGGTTTGTGCCACTGATTCCTCTTTGGGAGTGACAGAATGAGAGGAAGTGGCCTCAAGTTGCACCAGGGGAGGTTCAGAGTAGATATTAGGAAAAATTTCTTCATGGAGAGGGTTATCGGACACTGGCACATTCTGTACAGGGAAGTGGTTGAGTCACCATCCCTGGAGGCATTTTAAAGATGGGTGGGTGAGATGTGGTTTAGTAGTGGACAGGGATGGTTGGATTCAATCTCAAAGGTCTTTTCCAACCAAGCAATTCTGTGATTCAGCCCATCCACCAGCTCTCTGCAAGGGTTTTCCAGCAGCTCTGCTTTGTATTCACCTCTGTTGAACTTCAGGGGCTGCCCTGCAGCCTGGTGAGGTTCCTCAGAGGAGCAGCCCTGCCTGCCTGTGCCAGCTGCTGACAAAGATGTTAAGCAGTTTTGGTCCAGATCAAGGCTCCAGACCTCTCTCTGCAGAGCTCAGAAGGAATTGGCTTTCCCACCCAAACAGGGTGAGTGCCATTGCTACTCCTGTGCTGTGCTGGAGTCAGGCTTAGCTGGTGTGAGAGCCTCTCCTGGGTCAGGAGAGCTCTTAACCCGTCTGTGTCCTCTGGGTTTTGGCCACAGTGCGTGTTGTTATGTGGAGATAATCATCACACGGTCACACCAACATCATATGGCCCCGGGATCAGCAGCTCTCTTGGCCTGAGTTTGAAAAGCCTCCAAAGGAGGGGAGCTCTCTCTGTGTGCTCAGTGAATCTTTGAGCCATGCACAAAAAACGTTCTGTCTTGCCTCCTGCCTGCATGATTTCCCCTCCCTGGCCCTCTTACAGAAGGCGAGTGCTGATGGACATAGCTTTTTCCTGTCCTCCTCCCAGCATGTGATCCCCATGCCGGGCGGGATGGGAGCCAGCTCGCTGCTCACGGAGCTGCTTGGCCCATCTGGATGCTGGAGGGATGCAGTAACTTAGGGGGGGGAGCACATTAAAAAGAGGGAGGGTGTTAAAAAGACTCTGCCCAGCTTCAGGTTCAACTGCAGCTCCTTTTCCCTTCATCTGTGCTTGGGTCCTGCTGCTGCCTAATCTGTTGGGAGCGGAGCTACCGTGCCCTGGCCACTTGTTCCATAGGGAAGGGGTGTCACCAGCTCAGCCACGTTTGGCCTTTCTGGAGGCCCCCGTGGTGAGCAGAAGAATTTCCCCCAAGGGCTGATCCTGTTTGAGGTCTGAGCTGGTGTGAGCAGGGGACACAGCGTGACTCTTCCCATCTCCTTGCCTTGATCCTGCCCTGCGTGTGTGGCATCTAACAGGAGCCTTAAATCCTTGTGCTGCCAGAAGCCGGGTGGAGGTGGGTTCTCTTGCAGGGTCTCAGCTTTGGCCCTCCCAGGGTTTCAGGGCAAGGACCATGTCCTTCGCCCCTCCCCAGGACAGCGGGCACTTAGCTGGGACCTCTGGGTGTGACCAGAGCAGCTGAGCACCAGCAGGCACTGAAACGGGGAGGTGACACCACCCTGGGGGGGGGGTGACAGCTTTGGGTGTGCCTGGCTTGTGTTCTGCTCTGACTGCTGGGAAAAGGGTCCACCTGGATCCTTTCCTTGGGAATTGTGGAGCTGTCATGGATCAGAACCAAAGCCTGGGCTGGCCTTGCCAAAGCAGTGTCCAAAAACAGCTGCAGGGAGCAATTTGTGCTCAGCCCCTCCTGTGGGCTCAGGCTGCTGGGGAGAAGAGGACACTGAAGAGGGTCTGAGATGCTGGGGCAGAACCCGCCTGCGAGTCAGGGAGTGAATGTGAACGTGGAGCAGGCAGAGAAATGGGAAAATAGGTCAGGCTGCAAACACAAAGGGATATTCTTCGTCTGCTGTGACATGTGCTGCTCCCGGCTGCTCTGGCCTGCACGTTCCAGACAGGATTGGTGGGGATTAAACCAGCAGGGGCTCGATCTGGGATCTGTCAGCGAGCAAGAGGGCCCGAAGTGCCAGGGCCCCGCTGTTGCTCACCATCTCTCTGTTATTTTCCAGTCCTTTAGCCCAGCAGCTGGGGAGGGTGAGGCACTGCAGGGGAAGATCTTAATGTTGAGAAACGGTGTTTGGGCTGCTCACACCCTTGTGCATCCCTGTGTTTCACAACGGTGCAGGGATGGCAGCTGCTTGCCTGCTCCTGCCGGGTGTCCTCGCGGTGCTGCCCGGCTGGAGGCTGGCTCAGCCGCAGCCCAAGCCCTTGCCTGCATCAACCAGGAGACAAGGGTGCCCCAAATAGAATCATAAAGTGGTTTAGGTTGGAAAGGACCTCAAAGCCCATCCAGTTCCAACCCTCTGCCGTGGGCAGGGACACCTCCCTCTGGACCAAGGTGCTCAAAGCCCCATCCAACCTGGCCTTGTCCAAAAAGGGGACATTCATAACTTCTCTGGGCAACCTGGGCAGGTGTTTCACCACCCTTATTGTGAAGAATTTCTTCCTAATGTCTAGTCTAAATCTCCCCCCTCCCAGTTCCAACCCCCCTGCCATGGGCAGGGCCACCTCCCACTAGACCAGGCTGCTAAATAGCCCTAAAACTCCTGTGTTACGCAATAACACTGCCAGTAACAAGCCCAAGTGGTCACCAGTGAAAGGAGAACCTGCCTCCCCAGATGGAGACACAAATGTTCCTTCCCTGCCTGGTGCTTGGGCTGGCTCAGAGAGCCACCAGTGGCCCCGTGCTTCCTCTTCTCTGTGCTGGCTGGCAGCTGGCCCTGCTGTCACCCCGGTCCTGGCTGCTCGGAGGGAGATGAACGTGTCCATGTGCTCGTCTGCCTGGCTGGAACTGCTCCCATGGAGCCGATGGCAGAGCCAAACGTGCCCTCAGCTGGCCCTGTATCACTGGTTGGGTGCACGAGCTGAGGGGTGGCCCTGGCACATCTTGGTGTGTGTTATGGTTTGAGTGAATTGGGGTGACTGGAGGGCAGCAGCAGGTTTTCCATCTCGTCTCCTCATCCCTTGTGAACCATGGCGATGGCACTTTCTATTCAAGGAGGGGTCTGTCCTTCCCCAGCTCCAGGGGGGTGTGGAATTTAGGTTTGCTACATCCGTGTCCAGAGGTGGTTGGTGACTCTTGCCAGCTCTCGGGGCTGCTGCTGGCTGGCACCTTCCCTGGGATGAGCCGGCTCTGCCAGTGAGCAGGCTGGAGCAGCTTGCCCGAATGCTGACAGAGTGCTGCTGCCTCCGGGGTGGTGGATCCCACCTCCTCTGCGTGTCCCCCAGGAGCAGTCCTTTGTGGGTGCTGCGCTTCAGGAGGCTCTGGCAGCGGGCAGGCAGAGCTCGGTGAGGGGGGCACAGCACGAGCACACACGTGCCTGCTTCTTCCTTCTGCCAAGCTGCCTTCAGGAATTGATCCCGTTTCCCCTTCTTTCCTCAGCTCACTCCTTCCTCCTTCCTGCGCATCGGGCAGCTGAGCAATGTGGACCTCAACGAGGATGTCCGTGAGCTGGTGAGTGGCACAGAAAGAAGCTTGCCAGCAGTGTGCCCAGGTGGCCAAGAGGGCCAATGGCATCTTGGCCTGTGTCAGACACAGCGTGGGCAGCAGGAGCAGGACAGGGATTGTGCCCCTGTACTGGGCACTGGGGAGGCCACACCTCGAGTCCTGGGGTCAGTTCTGGGCCCCTCACTACAAGAAGGACATTGAGGGGTTGGAGCGCGTCCAGAGAAGGGGAACGAGGCTGGGGAAGGGGCTGGAGAACAAGTGCTACAAGGAGAGACTGAGGGACCTGGGGTTGTTCAGCCTGGAGAAGAGGAGGCTGAGGGGAGACCTCATCACTGTCTACAACTGCCTGAAAGGAGGCTGTGGCAGAGCGAGTGTTGATGTCTTCTCTCAAGTGCCAGGTGATGGAACAAGAGGAAATGGCCATGAGTTGTGCCAGGGGAGGTTCAGACTGGATATTGGGAAGAATTTCTTCACTGCAAGGGTGTTCAGGCCCTGGCAGAGGCTGCCCAGGGAGGTGGTTGAGTCACCATCCCTGGAGGGGTGTAAGCAACAGGTAGATGAGTTTTTGAGGGACATGGTTTAGCAGAAGATCGGTGTGGTTGGACTTGATGATCTCAGAGGTCTTTTCCATCGGGAAGATTCTATGATTCAGAGACCCCTTCCCTTCTGCCAGCACTAAGAGCTGCTTTCGTTTCCCCCTTCACCTCCTGCTTGTCCTACAAGGGCTCCAGTGCTTCCTCCTGGGCTGTGTGGACAGCAGCCTCGGCCCTCGCTGCTTCCCCTTAGCCCCAGCTCTGGCCCAAGGCCATGGGGTCCCCTGTGCCTCTCCAGGTGCGGGGACCTCCCTCCCGTGGGAGTAAACGCAGAAGCAAGTGAAGTGGGAAGGGATTTCTTCTTTGTTGTGTGAGTGCTCCTTACAGCTGCTTCTCTTGCCTGCTGCCCAACTTGACATGAAGGCAAAGGAGAGGACATCTCGGCCCTGGGGACAGAACCAGGCAGAGAGGGCATCTTACAGGAACTCTCAGGTTTCAGGTCATTCCCTGCCACGCACACCAGAAGAGCTTTTCTTCCTCAGATGCCCCTGCCTCAGCCTTGGAGCTGTGAGAGACACAGATGAGAATCATAGAATCATGGAATGGCTTGGGTTGGAAGGGACCTCAAAGTCCATCCAGTTCCAACCTCCTGCCATGGGCAGGGACACCTCCCACTGGATCAGGATGCTCTAAAGCCCCATCCAACCTGGCCTTGAACATCTCCAGGGATGGGGCAGCCACCACTGCTCTGGGCAACCTGGGACAGTGTTTCACCGCCCTTATTGTGAAGAATTTCTTCCTTATGTCTAGTCTAGATCTCCCCCCTTCCAGTTCAGAGCCATTTCCCCCAGGCCCTTGTAAAAAGTCCCTCCCCAGCTTTCCTGGAGCCCCTTTCACTACTGGAAGGCTGCTATGAGGTGCCCCTGGAGCCTTCTCTTCTCCAGGCTGAAGATGGCTTTTGCTAATTATTTCTTCTGGAATTCTTGAATGGGAAGAAATGTATCTTAATCTTGGAGGCACCTTGGAGGAAAGCCTGGGCTGGCTGTAACACAGGACCAGGGCAGGGTGCAGGGTGCTGCTGCCCCAGGGACCCCTCTGGCATCCTTGGGAAATGCCCTAATTTGGAGCTGCAAAGAGCTTGCACGGTGAAAGGTGTTTGGGAAACAAAATTTGGTTTTTGCCCAAAAACACAGAGCTGCTTGAAATAGCTCTGTGCTTTCAGCCAAAGGAATTTCCTGCCAAGGTGAAAGGTTTCCCTCCACCGATACACGGAGCTGCTCCGAGGCAAGGCTGGATCAGTGCAGCAGTTTGGTATCCAGCTGGGCCGACCCTCTGTCTGCACGTGGAGAAATGCCCTACCCAGGGGTGCTGGGTGAGGGTGCACGCCTGACTGCCTGTTCCAGCTGCCTTAAATCCCATGCATCCACCAACTGATGGAAAACCATCCTGGATCCCAGTCTGCCAGGCAGTTTGCACAGAGGCTCAGGTCTCTGCAGTCCTTCCCACCTCTCCTGAGTGTAAAAACCAGCATGAAACCAGCAGTTATGGGGTAGAGAGGAGGGCTGGGCTCAGACTGGGCCCTCCTAACCTGTGTATCACATCCCACATCCCGCAGGAGACGGAGCTCCCTCGGCAGCACCCCAATGAGATCCCCCACAACGAGAAGCTCCTGTCGCTCAAGTATGAGGTAAGCACCCATCTCCCTCAGCTCTGCCCCTGGGGTGCACTGGGTGAGGGCTTGAGGCCACCAAACTAGAGGGGTTTCAGCAGGAAAGAGTGGGACTGTGGGAAGAACGAAAGAGTGTGGAGGAGTAAAGGTGAGGGTCTGAGGCCAGGCCTCCAGGGCACGGGCATCTCTTCTCCTGCCCTGGATGGTAACAGCATCTCCCTTTCCTAAACTAGAGCCTGGACTATGACAACAGTGAAAACCAGCTGTTCCTGGAGGAGGAGAGGAGGATCAATCATGCGGTGAGTCTTGCCCACCATTCCTGCAGTCAGGAGAGCCCAGGGAAGCCGTTGCCCCCTGCCCTAGGGGAGGTCACGCTGGAAGCTGCACTGGGCTGGGGTGGGTTTGTGGGCACTGAGCATCTTGTGATGAGCCCTAAAACCCCAGGAGCAAGGACTTGGCGTGGGATAGTTCAAAGAGGAGCTAGCTGGAGTGTGCATGGTGGCATCACCGGGTGGCATGAGGCAGGCCCCTGAGCAGAGGGACTTCTGGAGCCATGTGGAGCATCTTCCTGGGAGCTTTGGGGGTCAGTGCTGCAGCAGGAAGCCTATCAGGAGAAGCCTGATGGAGGCAAGCAAGCTGGAAAAGCACACCTGCTGCTTGGGGTCCCATAGAGGGGCAAGGGTGCTGGCTTCAAATAAGTAAATTGAGGCCAGGCTTTGCAATCCTGAGTCAGCCAGCATTGGTTTTCTCTGGGCAGCTGTCCCAGGAGCTGCTCAGGCTTGGGACTGGGTTGGGGAAGGTGGGTTGCAGACCCACTGATGCTGGTGGGGACCAGCAGCAGGGTCTGATGACTGTCTGTCCCTCAGGCTTTCCGGACAGTGGAGATCAAGCGCTGGGTCATCTGTGCCATGATCGGCATCCTCACCGGCCTCGTCGCCTGCTTCATCGACATCGTGGTGGAGAAGCTGGCTGGGCTGAAGTACCGGGTGGTGAAGGGCAGTATCCTCCCGTGGAGCTGCCACTCAGCTGGGAGCTGTGGGATCTTTGGTCCCAGCAGCCACGAGAGGGGTGCTGGGGGGTTGGACAGCACTTTGTCACCCTGGTTTGGTGGCACAGAGGGTGCTGCTGAGTGCCTGGGCTGAGCTGTGGCCGGGTGCTGCCGTGAAGGAGGAGGCTGGCTCCTCACAGCAGCGCTGGCTGCACTAAGTGTGCAGGATCTGCTGTGCCAACACAGCCCATGTGGCATTTTAGCAATGCTTTACCACAGTGGGGAGATGGGACCCAACCCAAATGGCCTTTCCTTGAGTCACCTCCCCAGACATTGACAAGTTCACGGAGAAAGGGGGCCTGTCTTTCTCCTTGTTACTCTGGGCTACCCTGAATGCCAGCGTGGTGATGGTGGGCTCTGTGATCGTTGCTTTCATAGAGGTAAGAATTTGGAGGTGGCCTGAGTACCCCCGTGCCCCCTGCCCTGGCTCTTATGTGGAGGAAAACAGGATTGTGTCTCCAGAAATGGGCAAATTTGTGTAATAGCAAATGTCTTTCTGCCAAATTGGTTCTTGGTAGCTCAGTTCCTTGGTGCTGGCTCCAGCTGTGCTGTCAGACTGGTGGGATGTGCTACCCTTTGCTGGCAGCCTGGGGTGCAGCTGTGGCTCTCGCAAGCCTTGGCACCAGCTCAGCGGGCGTGAGCTCTGCTGGAGAGGAGCAGACTGGGCAGTGCCTCGAGGACATGCTGGGAGGACACGTGAGGGACTGGGGCTGGCAAAGGGCTGGTGGCTCCCCGTGGGCTACTCTGGGTCAGCTGTCTTCCTTGTGGCTTTGCCCTTGCTCTCTGTGGCCACCCAGTGTGAGCCTTCTTGCAGCTCACATGGCACATGGTGGGGACCCCCTGGTGTCCCTCAGGAACCCAGCCAGTTCCTTCTTCCTGGCACATTTGCCGTTAGAGGCAGTGGGTGCCCTCTCAAACCCACGTCCATAGCCTGTAGATAGGCTCCTCTGAGCCTCCCCAAGGGTGATCTTGATGTGCCCTGTGCTGAGGGATGGGGCAAGGTGACCAGAGTGTCCTCATCCTGTACGTGGCAGCCACTCACACTCTCCCTCTCAGCCCGTCGCAGCCGGCAGTGGCATTCCCCAGATCAAATGCTATCTCAACGGTGTGAAGATCCCGCACGTTGTCCGCCTCAAGGTAGGAAACAGGAGGTGGTGGGATGCATGCACTTCTTACAAGGGCCTGGAGTGATAGGATGGGGGGGAACAGCTTTAAATGGGAAGGGGGAAGATTTAGATTAGATGTTAGGAAGAAAGTCTTTACGATGAGGGTGTGGAGGCCCTGGCCCAGGTTGCCCAGGGAAGTGGTGGCTGCCCCATCCCTGGAGGTGTTCCAGACCAGGTCAAATGGGGCTTTGAGCCCCCTGATCCAGTGGGAGGTGTCTCTGCGCATGGTAAGGGTTTGGAACTGGCTGGGCTTTGAGGTCCCTTCCAACCCAAACCATTCCATAACTATCATTTGTGCCTTCTGCCTGTGCTGGTGTCTCCTCCACGGGGCACCTTGTGTCCTCATGAGATGCAGCAGAAGAGGAGCTGCCAGGAGCTCCTGTCCATGTGGACACACTGCCTGGCTCCGTAGCTGTTCCCCCAGTGTTGGGCAGTTAAACCTGCTCTGAAATCTGCAGTTGGTGCTGGGAAGAACAGCTTTGGGTAACTTTTCACTCTGGCCGAGAAAAAAGTTGGCCAACCCCACTGCCACGCTGGGGAGGGTGAGAAATGGAAGTTCCCCGGGGTTGCTGGGTCTGTGTCCCCTGTGGCTGCTGCAGTTGTGTCCCTCATGCCACTTGGGTGATGTGCTGTGCCTTCTTTGTTTTGCAGACTCTGGTGATCAAAGTCTGTGGTGTCATCCTCTCGGTGGTGGGCGGCCTGGCCGTTGGGAAGGTGATGCACACACACCGCTCTGGCACGCTCCGGGCACCTTGGTGCCCTCTGCTGCCGCCTGTCACCAGCCTCAGGCTGGGAATGGGGTGCTGGTGGCCCTGTGGTCACTCCTCAGTCTTACCCCCTGGTCTGCCAGCCGAGGTGACTGCGGCCTGGCCAGGCTGGGGGAGCCACCGAGCCAGCCTGCGTGTGGCTCTGCTGAGGGCAGGAGAGCAGCAGCTGAAGTCCATCAGTGGTTGTCCTGGCAAACGGTAGATGGGGAGACCTGGGTGCCCTGCTGGGACCTTTCTAGCTGGCTGGGGTGGAGGACAAGCAAGAGAAGCCCCTGTCCCCTCAGCAGTGCTGGTGGGAACAAGAGGTGGCCACAGGAGCCACTCAGTAGAGTGAGGGTTTAAGTGCACTCATAGCCCAGAAAGCCACCCGTGTCCTACGCTGCGCCCAGAGCAGTGGGACCAGCAGGGCCAGGGAGGGGATTCTGCCCCTCTTCTCTGCTTTGGAGAGACCCCACCTGGAGCCCTGTGTCCAGTTCTGGAGTTCCCAGCACAGGAAGGACCTGGAGCTGTTGGAGCGAGTCCAGAGGAGGCCACGGAGATGATCCAAGGGTTGGAGCACCTCTGCTATGAGGACAGGCTGAGAGAGTTGGGGTTGTTCAGCCTGGAGAAGAGAAGGCTGTGGGGAGACCTTAGAGCCTCCCAGTGCTGAAAGGGGCTCCAGGAAAGCTGGGGAGGGGCTCTTGATCAGGGAGTGCAGGGATAGGATGAGGGGGAATGGCTTTAAACCGGAAGGAAGAAGATTTAAATTAGACATTAGGAGGAAATTCTTCACAATGAGGGTGGTGAGACCCTGACCCAGGTTGCCCAGAGCAGTGGTGGCTGCCCCATCCCTGGAGGTGTTCAAGGCCAGGCTGGGTGGTTCTTTGAGCCCCCTGATCCAGAGGGAGGTGTCCCTGCCCATGGCAGAGGGTTGGAACTGGATGGACTTTAAGGTCCCTTCCAACCCACACTGTTCCAGGATTCTGTCATTCTATCAAACAAGAAGCTCTGGAGCAGCAGGGCACTGTGTGCCTGGGCCTCCAGCTCCTTCTGGGCTGTGACCTGGTGAGCAGCATTCAGCCACCCCTGACTCTTCCTGGGGTTCTTCCTTCTCCGGCCTGACCCTGCTTTCCTGCCTGTAGGAAGGACCCATGATTCACTCCGGAGCGGTGATCGCTGCCGGGATCTCCCAGGGCAGATCCACATCTTTGAAGCGAGACTTCAAGGTTGGTGTTGAGGGCCGAGGGGCTGTGCTGCAGCCTCCCCTCATGCCCAAAGGGGTCACTCTGGTGGCTTGGGGGGCTCTTGTCTAGCATGTGTCCCCCTGTAACTCGTGCCTGTGGCCAGCCCTAAACATGCCTTCACCTTGATGTTTCAGATCTTCGAGTACTTCCGCAGGGACACAGAAAAGAGGGACTTTGTCTCGGCTGGAGCTGCTGCCGGCGTCTCGGCCGCGTTCGGTGCCCCTGTGGGTACGTGTCTCGGCTCTCTGATGCCCAGTGGTGCCTCCACACAGATCTCAGGAGCAGGTTGCTCCCAACTGCTGCCATCTGCCTAAGGCACTGCAGGAGCCCTCCCGCAAGGTGCCCAGCTCTGCTCCGAGCTGTCGTGCCCTGCCACGCAGCTCTTGGGAAGAGAGGAGGGGGATTCTCCATCTCAGATCCCAACTGCTGCCTCCCTGGGATGGAGGGAAGCAGTGGAGGGCCTTCGCTGCAGTCAGCGCATCACTGATGGGCTTGGCTGGTCCCTTTGCTGCAGCTTGTGAGGTCTGGGCCAGCGCAGGGCACGTGGGCTGGGCTGGATTTGGGCACCTCAGCTGGTGCTGTGAGCCAAGGATCGGTGGCACGTGCCCCGTGTGAAGGGGTTTGTGTCTTGCGCTTGCAGGGGGTGTCCTCTTCAGCTTGGAGGAAGGGGCTTCCTTCTGGAACCAGTTCCTGACGTGGAGAATCGTAAGTGCTGGAAAGCGGGAGCAGTAAATTGAGGGCTGCTGGCTCTGGCCTTTTCCCGATGCCCCACAGCCCCAAGCCTCCTGCCAACGTAAAGAGGATCTGGAACTGTTGGAGCGGGTCCAGAGGAGGGCTACAAAGATGATCACGGGGCTGGAGCACCTCTGCTATGAGGACAGGCTGAGAGAGTTGGGGTTGTTCAGCCTGGGGAAGAGAAGGCTCTGAGGGGAGCTCATTGCGGCTTTCTGGTACTGAAAAGGGGCTCCAGGAAAGCTGGGGAGGGACTTTTTACAAGGCTTGGAGTGACAAGACGAGGGAGAATGGCTTTAAATTGGAAGGGGCGAGATTTAGATTAGACATTAGGAAGAAATTCTTCACAATGAGGGTGGGGAGGCCCTGGAACAGGTTTCCCAGAGGAGCTGTGGCTGCCCCATCCCTGGAGGTGTTGAAGGCCAGGTTGGATGGGGCTTTGAGCCCCCTGATCCAGAGGGAGGTGTCCCTGCCCATGGCATGGGGGTTGGAACTGGATGACCTTTAAGATCCCTTCCAACCCAAACCATTCTATGAATCCTGGCCAGGCAGCTGTGTGTAATGCATCCCAGGGAACAGCATCCCAGCTCCCCTGCTGTGCCCTGGTCCTCACTGGGACCTGATTGAGCTCCATTTGCTCCTGACTTTTTCATGGGAGCTACCTTGGGCTGTGCCCCAGGGCAATGGTGAGGCAAAAGGAGGACCAAGCCCGTGGTTGGTGTAAGAGTGGGAACAGGGAGCGTGGCCTCTTGTCCCCACCGCACCGTGGGTGCCAAACCCTACCCAGGGACCTCGGGGTGGTGCTTCGAGGTGAGGGAGTGGGGCTGGAGGTGCCTGGCAGTGACTCTGGGCTGTGTCTCCTTCCAGTTCTTTGCCTCCATGATCTCTACATTCACTTTGAACTCTGTCTTGAGTGTTTACCATGGCAACGCTTGGGATCTCTCCAGCCCTGGGCTCATCAACTTTGGCCGTTTTGATAACGAGGTACAGCACAGGTATCCCCTAGGTCGGGCTCTGTTGGGGGTTTAGAAGCAGCTCACAGCAGCTTGGGGCTGCCAGGCTGTCTTCAAACATCACTGAGGGCTGAGACCTGCTCTACCTGAGCAGGCTCCAGGGTCTGGCCAGATCCCAGCTCCACCAGCCCCACCAGAAGGTGTTTCAGGGGGCTGTGGAGCGTCCAAGGGAGACTTTGGAGCAGCTCTGGAAGCTGCTTGTTGGCCCAGGTTGGTGCTGTCCCAGCAGACAGTGTCCAACTGTGGGGCTGCAGATGGGCCAGGAGACCTCAAACTTGTTTGTCTTTTGCTTGCAGAAAATGGGATACACGATCCAGGAAATTCCCATCTTCATCTTCATGGGGGTGGTTGGTAAGAGAATGCTGCTCTTTCAGTTCCATTAGTCTGAATAATTTCCTCTCTTCTCTGTCTGGGTGTACAAAGCTTTTGGATTCCTAGGGAGACTGGGAAATCCATTAAACTGTGGGGCAGAGGGACAAGAGCTGGATCCTGGCCCAGTTCTCACTCTGTAGCAAAGGCAAAATCCTTTAATCCAAGTCCTGCCAAGTCATTGAGTGGGGTCAGGACAGCAGTGGTGGGAAACTTGTTGCTTTCAAACCAGCTTCCCTTGTCCTGTGGCCCCTTCCCTGCCCAGTGCCAGAGCGGTGACGATGGCCCCTGCTGCTGCTGTCAGGGCCTGGCTGTCTCTGCAGGGACAGTGTCCTCGTGTCACAGGGCTGCCAGCCACACTGGGTGGGTTGTTGATGTCTCCTCGAGCTTCACAAGTTCCTTGTGTCCTGGGGCAGCTGCAGGAGAGCCTGGGAGCTGCGTGCTGAGCTCTTCCTCTTTTGCATTCGCAGGTGGGATCCTCGGGGCCCTGTTCAATGCCCTCAATTACTGGTTAACGATGTTCCGGATCAGGTAAGAGCTTGTGGGTGGCCAAGGTGACTGGCGTGGGTTGGCTGGTGCCTTCTCTGCCCCCTCAAAATGCCAGAGCAATGCTGTGAGCCTGGAAGCTGGGAGGCAAAGGTGCCGCGTGCCTCTCGCTGCCTGCAGCCGAGGCCGTGACCGACACCTTCCCACTGTTGCTCTGACCCTGCTAAGAATTTCCATTCAGTGTCTTAAGGGCCCCAAGAAGTGCAGACCTGACCATTGGGTGCCTCAGGGAGCTGCTGAAGCCACGGCAGCCCAGTCTGGGACAGCCCAGTGCTTGCCACCAGCTTAACACACCCCACGACTGGCCTTGTGGTCTCAGGGAGGGATGTCGTGCGGTGGTGGAGCTGCGAGGGGCCTGCAGCAGCTTCCAGAGCATCGCTCCTCTTAGGATTTCACAAGCTGTAATGTTCCCTGCACTGCCCCTCTGGGTAGATCATGCCAGCCTTTCTGTGGGAGATGTGCCCAGCTCTGTGCTGGAGAGGTGGGCAGGTCTGCTGGAGCTGGCTGGGCTGGGCAAAGCTGCTCTTGCCACTGGGCTCCCACCCCAGCTTTGCCAGGGGACGGGGTGCAGGGCAGGGTTGGGAAGGAAGCAGAGGCAGCCAGGCTGTCTCTATGCCCACTGTGACGTGGGTGAGGTGATCCTGCAGCACCCTTGGGTGCCACCCTCACTCCTCTGCTCCCTTTGCAGGTACATCCACCGGCCCTGCCTCCAGGTGGTCGAGGCCATGCTGGTGGCAGCAGTGACAGCCACCGTGGGCTTCGTCATGATTTATTGCTCGAGAGACTGCCAGCCCATCCAGGGGAGCACGGTGGCTTATCCCCTGCAGGTAGGAGATGAGGGGCACCCTCAGCCTGGGCAGAGGCTGAGGGCTGAGCGGGCAGGTGAGACCTTGCTGGGTTTTGGGGTGCTGGACCTCAGAGCTGGAGACCCAAGCGTGATGCTGGTGTGCTTGCTGCCCAGATGCCTCCTCACCAGCACGTGCTCCTCTGAGCCTGGCAGCCCACAGGGCAGCCTGGATCTGCCACTTCTGACTCTGTTTTCTTCCCCCTCAGCTTTTCTGCGCTGATGGAGAGTACAACTCCATGGCCACTGCCTTTTTCAACACACCTGAGAAGAGCGTCGTCAACCTCTTCCACGACCCTCCAGGTCTGTGCACCTGGCAAGCAGGTCCTTGAGCATGAGTAGAGTGGGGCTGGGCTCACGCAAGGTGCTGACCTGTTCAGTTGTCACTCATGGGATGAGGTAGGGGATGACCCCCACGAGGGCATGGTGGGATCCAGGATGAGGCAGGGGATGAGCCTGCGGTGGTGGAAGGAGGAGGGATGGGTGCTCTGCCTGATGGCACCTATGAGCTTGGCAAGAGGGAGCTGCTAAACCAGGTCTTCGCCCACAGGCTCCTGAGATGATCCGTGCATGTTTGCAATCTGTTGCTTCTGAGTTGTGTGGGAGCATGTCTCACCCTCGTGGGCTGGCTGAAGTCCATCCTGAAACTGTCTCTGGCTGTTTTCTTAATTAGCAGGGCCTTTTGCCCCAGAATGACTTTACCTTCTGGACAGGTTGCGGAGGTGGATCTTGGAGTTTGGATTTGCTTGAGAAATGCAGTTTGGCTCCCAGATTCCAGCTCCCATTTCCCTCAGACCTGATGTAAGGACAGCGTGCCCTCTGCCTGCTGGCTTGAGTTTGATGAACAGGAAGCAGACAGCTCCAAATCTCTAGAGCCTCAGTCTGGAGAGGGCACCTTGGCCACCTGAAGCCAAGTGGTGACCGTTCTGGGACCGCTGCCTGCAGTGCTGGGTCAGGGCTCCGGTCTGTTGACCTCTCTGTGAAGGAAAGGTTGCAAAGTACTTGTTTAAACTAGACCAAGATGCTGAGCAATCCTAAAATAGCAGTAGATTGAGTTCTGGGGACAGCAGGACCTCACTGTAACGGTGTGGCCTGTGCTGTGGGGTGGCTTGGGACTGGCCAGAGCAACCGTGGGAGCAGCGGGACAGGAGTGAGTTTGCAGGACCTTGAGGTGATCCCCAAGCTGGCAATCCCTGCCAGCTCACAGCACCTCTGTCCTTCTGACCTTGTCTTCCAGCACTGGTGGTCCCTCAGGGCTTTGAGGTTTGTCAGCGAGGCTGGGAGCCACAGGCCTGGGAGGGGACAGGTCATCGTGGGCCATGAGATGGAAGAAAGGCACCTGCTGGACTTGATGGAGTGGGAGGGCTTTGGGGTGGCACCAGACAGCTGGTGGGGCACTCGGCAGGGCAGAAACAACCCAAAGAGATGGTTTGAAAGGCTTCTGCTGCCACAGTGCAGCCCACGAGAGGGGCTTTCGCTGCTGGGAGTCTGTTCTGCCATGGCTGCAGCCCATCGTGGTGTCCTCTGGGCTGCAGGACCAGCAGTGACTCTTATTCTCTCTCCACCCCAGGCTCCTACAACCCCATGACACTGGGCCTGTTCACCCTGATGTATTTCTTTCTGGCCTGCTGGACCTACGGCCTCACGGTGTCTGCAGGGGTCTTCATCCCCTCCCTGCTGATCGGTGCTGCCTGGGGGAGGCTCTTTGGCATCTCCCTGTCCTACCTTTCCAAAGGCTCGGTGAGTCCTTGGTGGGAAGGGGTGTTGGGTGGAGGGAGCCGTGTGCGGAGCTTGGCACAGCAGTCTGGGGTGGCTTGGCTCCTCACTGGATCTCTTCCTGAGCTGGGTCTGGGCTTTCCCACATCCCAAGAGATCCTTGCCAGCCGCTGGGCTGTGCAGGCACCTTTAGGTGCTCCTTCTCACTTTGGAGGGGATTTTGGGGCCCAGGATGCTGTTTATTATCTCTGGGGGCAGCAGCTGACTCAGCCCCTTCTCTCTCCTGTGCTCAGATCTGGGCTGATCCCGGGAAATACGCCCTGATGGGAGCTGCAGCACAGCTGGGTGAGTTCCCCACAGCTCAGTCTGGGCCACCTCCTGCTCATGTTGGTTTGAACGTGGCATGGGAAAAAGTGATCCCTGCTTCCCTGGCACAACTTTCCCAGCTGAATCCCAGCCTTGGCTGTTGGTTTCCAAACAACCCTGCCACGTTGGGCTCATCCAGGGTGGGTGGCCAGTGGCAAGAGGAGTCCTGGCTCATCATGCAGAGGCTTAGGGTCCTCTATCCCCTTGCCCCATGTTTTCTATCCCCTTGCCCCATGTTTTCCTGCCCCCCTAAACCTGAAAACCCCTCGGATGCCTCTCACAGGTGGGATAGTGCGGATGACGCTGAGTCTCACGGTCATCATGATGGAGGCGACGGGCAATGTGACTTACGGTTTCCCCATCATGCTGGTGTTGATGACGGCCAAGATTGTGGGAGACTATTTTGTGGAGGTAAGGGCTGGAGGCTTGGATTGGGATTAGGGGCACTGGGGAATTGGGGAGAGCCAGGACAAGCGTGTGCTCCCTCTCGGAGGCGAGCTGCTCCCTGGCTGTCCCCCTCAGCATCTCACCAGGCTTCTCCTGACGGCTCGGCTCTCTTGCAGGGGCTCTATGACATGCACATCCAGCTGCAGAGCGTGCCCTTCCTGCACTGGGAGGCCCCAGTGACATCCCACTCCCTCACGGCCAGGTATGAGGACCGTGGAGCACTCGTCGCTCCCGGGGCAGCAGCTTTTGCACTGGCTGTTGGCTTGAGCTGGAAATGCAGGTGGTGCCACCTTCAGTCCCGAGAGCCTGCTGTCCCCTTGTGCCACCAGTCCAGCTCCTTCCCCAGCCTGCAGTGCATTCCCTCCTCGTGTCCCTGGCAGGTTTTGGGGACAGAAGAGGCATCAGGGCTGTGTGCTGGGGGGGGATAGTGGGGGTGTGCGGCCGCGGGGCTGTGTTTCACACCAAGCCTTCCCTGCAGGGAGGTGATGAGCACTCCTGTCACCTGCCTGCGGAGGATTGAGCGAGTGGGCACGGTTGTGGACATCCTCAGTGACACCTCCTCCAACCACAACGGCTTCCCAGTGGTGGAGAGCAGCCCTGATGCCACACAGGTCAGGGGATGGAGCTGGGGTTTGGCCACACGAGGGCTGGCTGTGGCACGGGACCCTCTCTCCCTTGCTCCCCCAGCCCCACCTGACGTGCGGTGCTGTGTGCTCTGTCGCAGGTGGCAGGCCTGCGGGGTTTGATCCTGCGCTCCCAGCTCATCGTTCTGCTGAAGCACAAGGTGGGTGCTGCTGCGTGGAGGCCGTTTGGGCTGTGACAGAGCCCCAGTGCCCCTGTTCCACTGCCACCTCAGGCCCCTCGGTGCCTGCCTTGCTCAGGAGGAGCAGGCAGAGGGTCCCTTGCCATCTCCTTCAGCTCACCCGAGGAGGCAGTGGGGGCTGCTGTGCCGTGCTGGGGTCAGCCCAGCACCATCCTGCACCCCACTGGGCTCACAGACTCCAAGTGGACAGGAAACAGGCTGCTCTTCTGCAGATGGTCCATCTGCCCCGTGCTCCTGCCCGCTTCCCTCCCTGCCCCTGTACATTGCCCTGGCCCCAGTACCTGTTGGTGCTGCACAACAGTCCCCGACAGTCTCGCTCTTCCCAAGGTTTTTGTGGAGAGGGCCAACCTGAGCCTGGTGCAGCGGCGGCTGAAGCTGAAGGACTTCCGGGACGCCTACCCCCGCTTCCCCCCGATCCAGTCCATCCACGTCTCCCAGGATGAGCGCGAGTGCATGATCGACCTCAGCGAATTCATGAACCCCTCGCCCTACACGGTGCCCCAGGTAATGGCCAGGGACCCCTCCCCACCCCAGCACCCTGGAGGTCGTGGCTGGGTGATGGGTGCTGTCTGGGGACGCTGCAGCCCCGCTCTGCCTTGCAGGAGGCGTCTCTGCCGCGGGTGTTCAAGCTCTTCCGGGCCCTGGGACTGCGGCACTTGGTTGTTGTGGACAATCGTAATGAGGTGAGTTCCCATGGTCTGGGCTCCCTGGAAGGACACTGCCCTTGGCCCCAGGCTCTGCAGCACCAGCGTGGGGCTGTACCTGTCCCTTTCCCGGCAGGTGGTGGGCATGGTCACCCGCAAAGACCTCGCCAGGTACCGGCTGGGGAAGGAAGGCCTGGAGGAGCTCTCGCTGGCGCAGACGTGATGTGGGGTGGTGCTGCCCAGAAAAGATGCGCCCCAGCCCCATGGAGCTGGGGACCCCCTTTTGTGGGAGGTGGGGTTGAAAACTGGGCCAGCCTGGGCAGGCATCGCAGTGCCCGGAGCACTGACACGGCCGTGTCGGCCTGGCTCTCCTGCCTGTCACTGCCTTCCCACATCTACTGCCTCCTCTTCTCGTCCCTTCCTCTGCTTTCCCAAGGGATCAAAATGCACCCTTGGCTACGATAGCTCCTGGTGTAGGTTCTCCCTGAGGGTTGGGTGATGGCTGGAGGGTGCCAGGGCAGCAGAAGTGCCCTGCTGAGCTGGGCACAAATCACCTGCACATGGCCTCTTGCCTCATCCATCCAGCCTGGACTGTCTGGGACCTAGCCCTGCCCTGCCCCTTTGCTGCAGGGCCTGTCTGGGGAGCAGAGAGGACATGGTGGGGCTCCCTCTTGCTCCCAGGGCCCCATTGCCCTTGCCCCATGCTCCTGCTGGCCCCTCCGGCTGGAGGAGGGGGCCATGCCCTGCTCTGCTGTGCAATAAAAGGGCTCTCGTGGTTCAGCAGTTGCTGCCTCGTGCTCTTTCTTGGCTCCCTCAGCCACTCTGGCCACAACCACGTGTTGGGAGACACCCCTGGGTTTCGGGCAGGGATGGGGAGGGGAGAGCTGCCTGCTCTGGGGCAGTGTTGGTTCTGCAGCCTGTGTCCCTAGAGTGTGCCCCTCCTGCCATCCTCCCTCCATGGCTGTTGCCTCCCTGCTCTGCCCCCGCTGGGGTCCAGAATCAGTTCTGGCTGTGATTCTGCACTTGCTGCAGCTTGTTCTGCCTGTGGGCCCTGCCAGGCACCCCAAAACCCACCCCTTGCTCTGGAGCTGGCCAGGAAGCACAACCTGCACTCCCCCGGGGGATGAGGAGGGCTCCAGCCCTGACACCTCAGCTCCCCCTTCTCCCACCATCATTGCTTCTCACCTCGGCATTGCCCCCTGCCCTGGCTTGGGGCTGCCCCCTCCTCGCTCGGGCAAGGGACAACCTGGTCCCTGGAGGGGCTTTTGACTGTGGGAAACGGTGCTGAAATAAAGCCTGTTTGTACTTTTATTGTGGTGCTGCCCATCTCTTGCTTCTCTTTTCCCCCTGGTGCCCTGCCCAGGGTTGGTGCTTTCTCATTAGCCTGGAGCAGAGGAGGCTGAGGGGAGGCCTCATCACTGTCTGCAACTCCCTGAAAGGAGGTTGGAGCGAGGTGACTGTTAGTCTCTTCTCCCAAGTGACAGGATGAGGGGAAATGGCCTCAAGTTGCACAAGGAAGGTTCAGACCAGACATTAGGAAAAATTTATTCACTGAAAGGTTGCCCAGGAGGTGGTGGAGTCCCCGTCCCTGGAGGTGTTAAAAAGCTGGGTGGATGAGTTTCTCAGGAATGGTTTAGTAGTGCACAGGGATGGTTGGACTTGATCTCAAAGTTCTTTTTCTTTGAGATTCTTCTATCTCTGTTGCTGTGCCCTGAGGGCACAAACTGGGGGGCTTTGTGCCTTCCTCAGCCCCTGAGCAGGGCTGCCGTGCCCAAGGCAGGGTGTGGCTGCCCCTTCCCTGGTTCTTTTCCCTTTCAAGGCCGACAAAGAGCCACCACAAAGCAGCGAATGCTTCATCTGGGCCCTGGTAACAGCCAGACCTGGCACTGGGGGCCTGCAGAAGGGCCAGCTGCCCTCTCGGCGTGCTGGGCTGGCCCTGCCCACCCGTGTGGAACGGTTCCCTGGCACTGCTGGGGTGCAGCGCGTCCCCAAGGCAGCGGCAGGTCCCCCACTGGGTGCTGGCAGCCGGGTGCTTTATGAGGCCCCGTGTCGCCCTTTGCCCCGGCGCGGCTGCGATAAGGGGATGGGATCCACCAACTTGGGCCGCAGAGTAAACACGGGCTGCTGGCTCCTGCCGCCACCGCGCTTCTCGCCTCTTCCTGCTGCCGGGGCAGCCGGTGGCCCTTTGGCACCAGTGGTGGGGGCTGGTGGGCAGCAAAGGGCCCCGCACGCGCTGCTGCCTGCTGGGAGTCGTTTATTCCCTCGTCCCACGGCTGCCTCTGACCCGGCAGCTCCCGGTGCCCCGCGTTTATCGGTGCTGGGGGCTGCCGCGGGGTCACAGCCCAGCGAAGGCCTCGGGCAGCACCTCCCGCCCGGCGCCCGGTGGCTCCGGCCCCGGCTCCACCGTCCAGTTGGCCAGGAGATCGCTGAAATCGGGGGTGCCGGCGTGGAGGAGGCCTGCGGGCGCGGGCCCGGGCTCCCTCCAGAAGGACGGCGGCAGCTTCCTGCGGTGCATGGGCGTGATGTGGCCGTATTTCCTCTCCAGCCGCCGCGTCTTGCCGCCGGCCGCCTGCGGCACGAGGCACCGCCGCACGCCATACTCGAAGAGCTCCGCCAGCGGCCCCAGCCTGTGCGGGGCCCTAGTGCTGCCCTGCGGGCCTTCGGGATGGGCCTCTGCGTGCCCGTGGGAGCCACAGTCCTCAGGCACGTCCCGGCTACCGGCGGCCTCATCCCGGCCCCGCCGCCCAAAGTACCGCTGGATGTCCCAACTGATGAGCTCCGAGAACTTGAGGAGCCGCAGCGTGGGCTCGGTGGTGCTCGGGATGGCCAGCTCTGACCCCGTGCTCTCTTCTGCCACCTCCTCCTCTGCCACCTGTTCCTCATCTTCCTCTTCCTCCTCCTCCTCGGAGAGGTCGGGGAAGTCGTGCTCGGGGCGCTCGGGCAGCAGCAGGGTGTGTGGGAAGGGCGAGGGCAGCCGCAGGTCAGCCAGGGGCCGGATGACGCCTGCAGCCATGTCAGCACGCAGGAGCACCCCGGGGCCCAGAGTCACCCTGCGGGCAGGGACAGCGGCGTGAGGGTGGCACCCACCCCAGCACCATCCTCAGAACCATTGCTCTGCAGCAGCACTTGGGCCTGCAGTGGCAGAGGAACCACATAGTGCCACGCCATGGCGTGGTGGGGTGCAGGGCAGCAGGGACGCACCCCACAGGTCATGGGACTTGGGGTGGTAGGGCTGTCCTCACCAAGCCATGGGACATGGGGCAGCAGGAACACCCCACCGAGTCATGGACATGTGGCAGTGGGGATGTCCCCACCAAGCCTTGGGTTATAGGGCAGTGGAGGCTTTCCCCCTGAGTCATGGGACATGGGACAGCAGGGACATCCCCAACAAGTTGTGGGATATAGGGCAGCAGGGATGTCATCCACCCTAAGCCATGGGACATGGGGCCATGGGGATGTCCCCCCTAAGCCACGGGATATAGGACAGTGGGAATGTTCACCCCAAGCCATGGGACACAGGACACCAGGGACATCATCCCCCTGCAAGACCTGAGACACGAGGAAGCAGGATTGTCCCCATCAAGACAAGGGATGTGGGGCAGCAGAGATATTCCCTTAGAGCCATGGGATGTGGGGCAGCAAGGATAACCCCCTGAATCCATGTCTGGGACAGCAGGAACATGGCATGTAGGGCAGCAGGGATGTCCCCAGTGATCCACAGGGCAGCAGGAAAGTCCCCACCGAATCATGAGATGCAGGGCAGTGGGGATGTCCCCTTTAGCTGTGGGGCAGTGGGATGTTCTCCTTCACCCTGGGGCTGTGCATGGAAGTGAATGGGGCTGAGCTCCTGCCACCCTGAGCTGCTCTGTCCCTGCCACCCTGGACTGAGCACCCGGCATGCTGAGCCCCAAGCCCTGCCCACATGATGTCCCTGTGGGTTTCCCTGTGATGGGGCGACCCCAACCACCTCCCCACACCACCCTGGTGGGCTCTGGTTGCAGCTGGGTCTTGCTGAGCTGGATGGGGCCCCTCTGCAGTTCATGCTCCCTGCGCCGCAGGGTCCCCAAGCCCCACCTTGCTGAGGGCATCCCCACCATGTGCCTGAGGCCATTGATTGCCCTGGCCCTGAGAGGGTTTTGGGGCAGGGAAAAAATCCTGGAGCACAAATCCTGCTCCTGCCACACCAAGCATGGTGCTGGGCCCTGCATCCAGACTAAGCCAGCATCGCTACTGTCCCCCCTGTGGGACCCCCCCACTCCTCCCTTTGCGCTTCCCTGGGGAGAGCAATGAGGGGTTCAGCATCCTGGGGCTTCCCCAGTGATGGAGCCACCACTGCTGCCAACCCTGGGGTCCCTCTTTGTGCCGTCCCCCCTGTGGGACCCCCAGTCCTGCCTCCATGCTGCCCTGGGGAAGGGGATGAAGGGCTCAGCATCCCAGGGCTGCCCCAGCAATGGGGCTCAGCATCCTGGGGCTGCCCCAGCAATGGGGCTCAGCACCCTGGGGCAGCCCCAACAATGGGGCTCAGCATTACCGCTGTCCCTGGGGTCCCTCTTTGTGCTCTCCCCACCGTGGGACCCCCCCCCCCACTCCTCCCTCTGCGCAGCCCTGGGAAAAGGGATGAGTGGCTCAGCATCCCGGTGCTGTCCCAGCAATGGGACTCAGCACCCTGGGGCTGCCCCAGCGCTGGAGCCAGCATCACCGCTGTCCCTAGGATCCCTCTTTGTGCTCTCCCCTCCGTGGGACCCCCAGTCCCGCCTCCATGCTTCCCTGGGGAAGGTGATGATGGGCTCAGCACCCTGGGGCTGCCCCGGCGGTGCTGTCAGCCTGCTCCACGGCCACCCACAGCCGGACAAACACCCCAGAGCCGGAGGGCATCGCTTGGGACCACGGCTCAGCACTCACCTTGGTGCAGCCGCCTGGCCATGCATAGGCTCCCGCGCCGCTCCCCCTCGCTGTCCCTCCACCTGGGCCTGAAGTATTTATAGCGGAGCAGCGAGCTGACGGCTGGCAAATATTTGGTAGCTGTATTGTAATAGTAGACTCAGTAAACAGAGCTGGGGTTTGCTTTAGCACCCAGCAACGGGAGAGCGGCGCGGGGAGGGACACGGGGACGGAAGGCAGGGCTCACCTTAATGGGTCACTAGCCAGGGGATTTTCAAGTGTTGTTCCTGTAAAATCACCTATTAAATCGGCAGCCCCAGCTGCCAAACTGCCCGCGCACTTGTGCCGAGGGCTCTTATCTCCCCGCTGATTGGAGGCGAAATCAAGCTTTGTCAAATAGGCGTAAAATTAAATTTCATGCTATTTTGACTCCTGGAGTAGGGATCTTCTGAAGAACACACTGCAATATCGAGCGGTGCCTCTGCAAACAGGCGCTGCCAACCTGGCTGCGGCAGGTGAAGCCTCTCCATGGAGTCACTGTGTGGGTCCAGACCCTCCATCCTCAGCCTTGTGCCCCCCTGAGATGGGTGCGGGGCTCCCTGCCCAGGTCCAGTATGGGGTTTCATAGAACCACAGAATCACAGAATGACCTGTGTTGAAAGGGACCAACAAGGATCATCAAGTCCAACTCCTGTCCCTGCACAGGACAACCCCAACATTCACTCCCTGGGGCTGAGGGCCTTGGCCAAACCATTCTGGAATATTGTCAGGCTGTGACTGCTTCCCTGGGGAGCTGTTCCAGTGCTCCACCACCCTCTGAGGGAAGAATCTTCTCCTGATGTCCAACCCAACCCTCCCCTGGCACATCTTCCTGCCATTCCCTTTGGGTCCTGTCCTTGGTCACCAGAGAGAAGAGCTCAGTGCCTGCTCCCTCTCCTCCCCTTCAGAGGAATGGTAAATAGCTGTGAGGTCTCCCCTCAGTCTCTTCTTTTCCAGGCTGAAGAGACCCAGTGACTTCAGCCTCTCCTCATATTTCACCTCTAGAGTCTTCACCAGCTTTGTGGTCTCCTCTGGACCCTCTCCAGTAGTCTGAAACCTTTTGAGGTGGCAGGACACAGCCTTGGTGGCACAGCCAGCATGAGAGGGGCTTTGGGGTGCTCTGCTCCTTGGGGTTTGGGTGCCTGGGACTGGTGGCTCCTGCCTGGCAGTGCCTGCAGATGCAGGGATGGGGACGTGCCCTGTGGAGAGCACCTGGGCCAGCCCTGCCGTGGGGATAGCACCCAGGACGGCAGCGTTGTCACCGTGGACAGGGTGCTGGGTGCCTCCGCTGTGGCTGTGCTGGTCCTCCCAGCGTGAGCGACCGAGGACAGTGACAATGGGGAGCAGTGGCCAGAAGAGTTGCTGCTGTTCTGGATGTGCCCACGGGGCTGTCTGGGGCAGCATGACCAGGGGACACAGACACACAGGGGACTGGGGAGGGCTGCGGGGACACAGGGTGACCGGGGGATGCAGGACAGCCAGGGGAGCAGGACACCAGAGGACACAGGACAATGAGGGGAGCAGGACAGCCAGGGGAGCAGGACAGCCATGGGACTAAGGATAGCCAAGGGACACAGGACAGCCAGGAGATGCAGATCATCAGGGGACACAGGACAGCCAGGGGACACAGGACAGCTATAGGACACCAGGGGACACAGGACAGCCAGGGGACACAGGACAGCTATAGGACACCAGGGGATACAGGACAACCAGGGGACACAGGACAGCTATAGGACACCAGGGCACACAGGACAGCCAGGGGGCACAGGACAGCGTGCCTGGAAGAGCTGGAGGGCAGAAGAGGGGGGCCCTGACCCTGTCACAGCCTGTGCTGGGGACGCTCAGCGAAGGGGACACCGCCCACCAGGGTTAGGGCCAGCTGGAGCCCTGTTCCAGAAGGATGGCCAGGGATGGCCGCAGCTCCCAGTCTGCTCCCTCGCAGCCCTCCTGCCACCCGGTGCTCCCCTCTCCAAACACCCCCACGGCAACGCCAGGCGGCACCGGCCGGCATCCTGCCCGGGCACCTCTGGGCAAACACAGAGGGTGGGGGCTGATAAGGCATGGGCACCAATTGGGCTGCTCCCTGATGTCACCCCCTCCTGGCACGGCTCGGCATGGCCTGGCTTGGCCAGGGGGCTATAGGGGCTCTATAGGGGGCTCTAGAGAAGAGGGGGAAATAGGGGCACTATAGGAGGCTCTACAGGGGGAAACAAGTGGCGTGATAGGGCTTCTACAGTGGTCTATAAAAGGGTCACACAGGGTGCTATAGGGGGCCCCATAGGGGTTGAATATGGGAACACAGGATGATATACGGGACTCTATAGAGGGCTCTACAGGGGGAACAGAGGGTTCAAAGGAGCCTTTACAGGGGGTTCTTAATGGGGGGACACAGGATGATATAAGTGCACTATAGGGGGCTCCTAAGAGTGGGCAGAGGGCATGATAGGGCTCTACAGCAAACTCTAGAGGGGGGACAAAATTCGCTATAGAGGGCCCTATGGGGACTCCATGGGGGCACCCCAGGGTGATATAAGGGGCTATATAGGGTGCTCTAAATGTGGGACACTGCATTATAGGGGATGGATAGGAGGCTCCATAGGAAGAACACAGACAGATAGGGGCTCTACAGGGGGCTCTGTAACAGGGACACAGGGCGCGATAAGGGTTCTATAGGGGGCTCCATAGGGGGGGCACAGGGTGTGATAGGGGTTCTATAGGGGGCTCCATAGTCGGTACACAGGGTGCGATAGGGGCTCCTTTGGGCGTTCTAAGGGGGAGACACTGGGGGCAATAGAGGCTCTGTAAGATGCTCCTTAGGTGGGACACAGGGGGCAACAGGAGTTTCATAGATGGCTCCATAGGGGAGACACAGGGAGCGATAGCGGCCCCATAGGGAGCTCTAAAGTGAGGGACACCGGGCACAACAGGGACTTTATAAGGGTATCCATATGGGAAACACAGTGCACAATAAGGGCTCTATAGTGGAATCTATAGTGAGGACACAGAGTATGACAGGAGCTCCATAGGGGGCTCCATGTGGGGGACACAGGGTGCAACAGTGGCTCCATAAGGGACTCTAAAGGGAGGGACATGGGGCACGATAAGGGCTCTGTCAGGGGCTTCATTGGGGGGACACAGTCCACAACAGGGGCCCTATAGGGGTCTCTAAAGAGGGGACACAGGGCACAATAGAGGTTCTATAGGGGGCTTCTTGATGGGGAAACGGGGTGTAATAGAGAGTCTATATGTGGCCCTAAATGAGAGACAATAGGCACAACAGGGGCTTTATAATGGGATCCATAGGCAGGACACAGAGCGCGATAGGGAATCTATAGGGGCTGTAAAGGGGAACAGAGGGCATGATAGGAGCTGTATAAGGGGCTCCATAGGGGAGACACTGGGTGTGATAGGGGTTCTATAGGGGGCTCCATATGGGGGACACAGGACATCATAGGGGACACAGGGCATGATGGGGCCCCATATGGGGCTCTAAAACGAGGGGTACCGGGCACAATAGGGGCTGTATAAGGACCTCCCATGGGGGGACACAGCCTGTAATAGGGGTTCTATACAGGGCTTCATTGGTGAGACACTGGGCATGAAAGGGGCTCTCTAGGGGTCTCTAAAGGGGGCACAATAGGTGCGATAGGGGCTCTATAGTGGTTTCCTTCGAGGGGACACAGGGTGTGATAGAGCCTCTGTAGTAGGCTCCACGGGGGTAACATGGGGCACAATAGGAGCTCTATAGGGGACTCCTTATGTGGGACACATGATGCAATAAGGGCTTTAAAGGGGCTGTAAATGACAGACAATGGGCAAAATTGTGGCTGTATAGGGGCCTCTAAAGGGAAGGACACAGGGTGCAAAACGGCTCTCTAGGGGGCTATAAATGGGAGACAATAGGTGTGATAGGGACTCAGTAGTGTGCTCCTTAGGCAGTACAGAGAAGGGCTCTATCAGGGGCTCCATAGGGAGGACACAGGGTGCAATAGGGGCTCTATAGAGTGCTCTAAAGGGGGGGAGATGGAGCACATTTGGGGTTCGATAGGGGGCTCCATGGGGGGGTGATAATGTCTCTATAGGGGGCTGTAAAGGGAGGAACTCCAGGCATCATAGGGGCTATATAATGGGCTCCACAGCAGGGACACAGGACACGATACAGGCTCTATAGGAGGCTATAAATAAGAGACAATAGGCACAACAGGGGCTCTGTCGTGGGCTCCATAGGGGGGACACAGGTTGTGATAGGGACTCTATTGGGGGCTCTAAAGGGAGGGACAATGGGCACGATAGGGGCTCTATAGGGGGCTCCATAGGGGGAACAGAGGCACAGGGCCTCTGTGGGGGGCTTTAAAAGGGGGGAGATGGAATGTGATAGAGGCTCTATAGCAGGCTGCATAGGAAGGACACGCGATGAGATAGAGTCTCCATAGGAGTCTCTAAAGGAAGGGACTCCAGGTGTGACAGGAGCTCTATAGGGTGCTCTAAATGAGAGACATAGGCATGATAGGGGCTCTATAGTGGAAACTATAGCGGGCACACAGGGTGCAATAGGTGCTCTATAGTGGGCTCCATCAGGGAGACACATGGCACAATAAGGGTTTTGTAGGGGGCTCTACAGGGAGAGCCATTGGTCTTGATAGGGGCTCCATAGGAGGGACACTGAGAACAATAGGGGCTCTATAGGGGGCTCCATAGGAGGGACACAGGGCACTATAAGGGCTCTATAGGGGGGACATAGGGTGCAAAGGGGCTCTATAGTGATAGTAGCTTTATAGTGGTCTCCATAGGCGGGACATAGAGCATGATAGGGGATCTATAGGGGGCCCCGTAGAGGGGGACACAGGGCACGATAGGGCCTCTATAGGGGTGATACATGGGGCGATATGGGCTCTATGTGGGGCTCCATAGGGGGAAAACAGGACCCGTTGGGGCTCTATAGGGGCCTCTATATGAGGGACACAGGGTGCGATAGGTGATCTATAGGTTCCTCTAGAGGAGGGACACAGGATGCAGTAGGGGCTGTATAAGGGTCTCTATAGGGGGGACACAGGGCACAATAGGGGCTCTGTAGTGAAATCTATAGTGGGGACACAGGGAGTGATAGGAGCTCTATAGGAGTCTCTAAAGGGGGGAAATGGAGAATGACAGGGGTTGCACAGGGGACATGGGGCATGATATGTGCTCCATAGGGGGCTCTAAAGGAAGGTACACTGGGTGCAATAGAGGCTCTATAGGGGGGGACACAGGCTGTGATAGGAGCTCTATAGGGGGCTCCATAGGGGAGATATAGGGTGCAATAGTAGCTCTGTAAGGGGTTCCACAAGGGGGACACCTGGAGCAAGAAGGGCTTTATAGGGGTTTCCACAGGGGGGGATAGAGGTCACAATAGGGACTGTTTAAAGGTCTCCATAGGGGGGACACACAGGGTTCAATAGGGGCTCCACGGGGGGCTCCATAGGAGGGGACAGAGGGTGCGATATGGACTCTAGAGTGGGCTCTATATTGGGACAAAGGGTGCTATGGGGGCAATATAGTACTTTCTATAGGGGGAATGAGTGCTATAGGGGGCTGTATTATTAAGTATAAGCTGACCAACAGCGATGGACCCTTAGCAAGTTTGGGGATGACACCAAGCTGGGTGGCAGTGTTGATCTGCTCGAAGGAATGGAGGCTCTGCAGAGGGATCTGGACTGGCTGGATCCATGGGCTGAGACCAACGGGATGAGGGTCAACAAGACCAAAGGCCGAGTCCTGCACTTGGGGCACAACAACCCCTGCAGGGTTACAGGCTTGGGGAAGAGTGGCTGGAGAGCTGCCTGGAGGAGAAGGACCTGGGGCTGTTGGTTGACAGGGGCTGAGCATGAGCCAGCAGTGTGCCCAGGTGGCCAAGAGGGCCAATGGCATCTTGGCCTGTGTCAGACAGGGCAGCAGGAGCAGGGCAGGGATTGTGCCCCTGTACTGGGCACTGGTGAGGCCACACCTCGAGTCCTGGGGTCAGTTCTGGGCCCCTCACTCCAAGAAGGACATTGAGGGGCTGGAGCGCTTCCAGAGAACGGGAACGAGGCTGGAGAACAAGTGCTACGAGGAGAGACTGAGGGACCTGGGGGTGTTCAGCCTGGAGAAGAGGAGGCTGAGGGGAGACCTCATCACTGACTACAACTGCCTGAAAGGAGGCTGTGGGAGACCAAGTGTTGATCTCTTCTCTCAAGTGCCAGGTGATGGGACAAGGGGAAATGGCCATGAGTTGTGCCAGGGGAGGCTCAGACTGGATATTGGGAAGAACTTCTTTACCAAAAGGGTGTTCAGACCCTGGCAGAGGCTGCCCAGGGAGGGGGTTGAGTCACCATCCCTGGAGGGGTTTAAAAACCGGGAGATGAGTTTTTGAGGGACAGGGTTTAGCAGAGGATGGGTGCGGTTGGACTCGATGATCTCCAAGGTCTTTTCCAACCCGAAGATTCCTTGATTCTACGATCCTGCTGGGACAGACCCTGTGCCAGTGCTGCTGGAGGTCACACAGGCTACGGGCGGTTCCCATGCGCTGCTGTTTTTCAGCAGCTCACTCAGGTCGATTTGCAAGGGCGCTGACAGGAAGGAAGATCAAGCGAGACCCATGGTGCAGGAAGAGGCGAGGAGCAAACTGAAACAGAGAGAAAGCCACCAGGCTGGAAACGGTGGTGGTGGGCAGCTGGGGAAGCCGGATCCATCACCCTGGTCACCAGGTCCCATCGCCTCCACTGGTCTCCAGGGGCTGCCAACTGGAGTGACTTCCATTTTCTACCTTGATCTTGAGCATCCATAAGAGGAGGAATCACAGCTCTGGGGATAAAGGGCTGAGCACAGGCACGGAGGGGCTGCATCCTCCCGCTACGACAAGGATGTCCTCTCTGCTATCCCGCTTCCAGGCAGCCCTGGGGAAGGCAGTCCGAGGCCAAGGTAAGGTTTTAGTGGGGCTGGTTTTGCTGTGGAGGGTACAGGGAGAAGGGAGGCATCGCTCGGCCCTCTCAAGCACGGTTGAGCTGCTGCAAAGCTCTTGCTGCAACGGCCACAAGGAATGGAGTCACTGGGCCAACACGTGGCTGGGCCAGGAGCTGTTGGGCAGAGATCCTGGGATGGGAAGGTGTCACCAACTGCACTGGGCACAGCAGGCTGGCATGGCACGGCCACCAGTGCTGGTAGGAGTGGGTGTGGTGGTGCTCAGCGATGAGCCCTGAGTGATGGGACCTCCTGGGGGACCTGGCACTTGTCACAGATCCTGCCCCCTTGTCTGCTGCCCTGCTCGCGCAAAGCCTCGCCACCTCGTGCAGCATCAGCGTTTGCCTCCATGTTTAACATCATTTACTGAATTCATTCCACTTCAAACCACCCCAAAAAATCCCCAGAAGGTACCACAAATAGAAAAACATGAGATTAGGGACACACCAGCCTGCAAAGCTGCACCAAAGAGTGAGGCAGGGTCCTGGGTTGGTCAGCAAAGACTGATGTCCTGGAAAACCAGAGTTGCACCCCGTGTCTGCCTTTGGGTAAAGGGCTCAGCACCCCTTCCTGGAGCTCACCCAGAGGAAACAGCAACACTGAGGTCTCCAAAGCTACAGATGGCACCTTCTTCAGCTCTTTTCACTGTCCCCAACACTGTACAGGACCCAGAGGCATGGAGTGCAGTTGGAGGTGATGGAGCTCAGCAGCAGACATGTAGTTGTGCCCAGTGGCTTTGCACCCAGATGCCCATGTGGGCAGGCAGCCTGGGGCACACTGGGCTGCATCACTGCATTATTTCATAGCATCTTAGAATCACAGCAGGGTTTGGGTTGGAAAGGACCTCAAAGCACATCCAGTTCCACCCCCCTGCCAGGGGCAGGGACACCTCCCACTGGATCAGGGGGCTCAAAGCCCCATCCAACCTGGCCTTCAACACCTCCAGGGATGGGGCAGCCACCACTGCTCTGGGCACCTGGGCCAGGGCCTCCCCACCCTCACAGCAAAACATTTCTCCCTAAGATCTCATCTCAATCTCCCGTCTTTCAGCTGAAAACCGTTCCTCCTCATTCTGTCCCTGCACTCCCTGATCAAGAGCCCCTCCCCAGCTTTCCTGGAGCCCCTTTCAGGACTGGAAGGAATTTAAGCACTGTAAGGTCATTAGGGGCACTACATTTGCTATAGGTATACCTATATATATATACCTATAGGTATATGGGGACAGGACCATCTGGAGCCTGGGGTTTGGTGGCCATGTGGAAGGGTTACCTGAGGCCAGGCCTTTGGTGAATCACGGGCGGAGCTCAGCACAAATGATGTCCACATTGCCTGGAAGTTTCTTTCTGGACAACTTGTGGTTGCCTTTTTCGTTCCACAGCTGTGGCTTCAGAGGGATGCTCTGGAACCCCCCAGAAATCTGGGTCTGATCCTGAGCATCCAGCTCCAGCAGGGTACTGGGGTGGGTACCGCTCAGCATCCCTAAGCTCTGCATCCCCGGTGAAGCCAGAGGATGGAGTTGGCATTGGGAAGGAAGGCAGCAGCTTGTCCACAATTTTCATGCTGATGCCCTGAGATCCTGTAGTGGAGAAGGGCAGAAGCTTCTTTCAGGGAGAGGAGCTGCTTTTCAATCAATCAGCTGTGTGCATGTCCATGGTAAAGTGTCCTGGGGGCACGATCAGCTCAGTAAACACATCATTCTTCATTTTGCAGCTTGTGAGGTGTAGCTGTACCCTGTGAGGGACCTTCCCTCTGAATCTAGCTTGGGTCTTATCCATTTGGAATTGCCTGTAAATTGATCTTTGCTTTTTCCTGGTGGGATTTGGTGTTCAGACTGCTGCCATTCAGCCCAGGGGTCCTTCGTGGCTCCTCGTCTCCACAACTCACTGTTCACCTCCTGCTGTGTCTGGGCTGTTATTCTTACTGAGACTTTGTATGCACAGTACTGAACACAATCCTGGGTTGTTTTGGGCCCCTCACTCCAAGAAAGATCTTGAGGGGCTGGAATGTGTCTGGAGAAGGGAACGGAGCTGGGGAAGGGTCTGGAGAACAGGGGTTGTGGGAGCACTGAGGGCCCTGGGGCTGTTTACGCTGGAGAAGAGGAGGCTGAGGGGAGACCTCATCACTCTCTGCAGCTCCTGGAAAGGAGGCTGGAGCCAGGAGGGTGCTGGGCTCTTCTTCCAAGTAACAAGTGATGGGATTGAGAGGAAATGGCCTCAAGTTGCACCAGGGGAGGTTTAGATTGGATATTGGGAAGAATTTCTTTACTGAAACAGTGGTGAAGCCCTGGCAGAGGCTGCCCAGGGCTGTGGTGGAGTCCCCATCCCTAGAGGGTCTCAAAATATGTGTGGCTGTGGCACTTCAGGACATGGTTTAACAGGCACAGGGGAGTTTGTGTTGACGGTTGGAGTGGATGATCTTAGAAGTCTTTTCCATCCTTAACGATTCTATGATTTGGAAAAAACATCCCAAATTGGCAGGGGTTGGATTTGGCACAGGGGGTCTCTCTGTGTTAGCAGTAAATTTTTCTAGCATTAAATCCAGGCCAAAGTAAATAAGCCTGTGTCTGAAAGTCATATGTAAATATAGATAAATGAATTACCTACAAATCTGCAGTTTCACCAGTCGGGTGTAATGCAGAAGATACTTCATTGCTTCGCTTAATTAATGTAAATTAATAATCTGGAATCTTTCTGGTTCTGCCAAAAGGTGGCAGCCTGTATCCTGGCTTCAGGATCTGCTCAGTTCATTAGTCCCTGGGGAATGGTTGGAGGTGTTGATGTTTCTGCACTCAGCTCACAGCCCTCCGAAACGGGATCGGTTCAGGCTGGATGCACGGCCGGAGGAGTAACTAAAAGCTCCGGTGTCGGTAAAGCAGCCTGAGATTCGCCGGAGGAAACCCAACACGCCAGGAAGTGGTGGGAAGGTCTCGCAGGGCTGGTTTCTCTGCGGTCCTTTGTCTGGGGGAGGGAGAGATGGGTGCTGTGCTGCTGGGGTTCTCCAAAACTGGAGACCTCTGAGGAACCGGCTGCACTGGCAAACCCCATGGTGATGGGACAGGGAGAAGGCAACGGCTGGGCTGAGGGTTTCTGGGTGTTTGAGGGCATTCCTCTGCTCCTCCAGGCACCAGCTTAATGATGCAATTATTAGTTCTTATGAAAAGCCTTAAACACACCTAAACGCTGCAGACCAGCCCATTTTCTGATGTTTTCCATATGTGGGTTCCTGCAGCCATCCTGAAGCTCTTGCCCAGCACTTTGGTGCCCATCTAGACTCAGCACCCTTCGCTCCTGTTCCCCGCCCACCTCAGCAGGTCAAGTCCCAGAGGCTCTGCCGGCTGGAAAGCCCTGCCCAAGGTGCATCACCCCCCGCCCATGGATCGGCCCACGAGCCCCCACGTGGTGATGACCACAGATTCCTGACTGCTGCTGTTGCAGCCCGATGTGACCACGATGCTGCTGGCGGTGGCAGTGACATCTCCTGGCATGGAACGGTCCCGAGTACTCTGCAGATTCCCAAAGCACACAGGGTGATGGATCTGTCTAGGGAGGAACGCTCCTGTATGAAAACCAAAGCCAGAAGAACTGAGAGGCCAGGTAGAGCAGAGAGGCAGTAAATACCTGTCATCTCCAGCCACCTCTGTGCTCTGGCCATCCTGGGACTGTCCCTTCATCTTGGAGAGCTTCTTTTGATCCGTGTTGGGCTTCCAGGAGCAAAAGTGCATGTTCATAATCAGAGCCAGCGCCGAGCAGAAGCAGCTGTGTCTAGGTCTGCGTTTGCCAGTGTTGGTGCCAGGGAGTTTGGATCTTGGAGAGGGACACACGGTGACGGGAACCGCAGCGGCTGTTTGGTAGAGGCTGTCTGTGTGCATGGTCAGGGACCTCCTCGGGCACTGATGGGTTTTGGGCAGGGACCCTCTGCTAAAAGGCATGGTGGGAGGTGGGGATGGCGGGACATCAGATGGAAAGCTGCTAGAAGGACACAGCGGTGTTGACTGGACATCCTCAGAGGGGAGGATTTTCTGCAGGGCTGGGCTTTTGGAACACACAAGACAAAAAAACAGTGTTCATGCCAAGTTCTTGCCAACATTTGCTGTTTCCCTCCCTGGTGCTTGCAGACACCATTCCTCAGTTTGGCCAGGCAGCCTCACACCCTCCAGCTTCGTATCCCGGTGCCCCTGAGGATGCAGACAGCAAGGCAGGGCACACAAAAATCATCCCTGGACCGCTGCTGCTCCAGGGGCTGTTGGGGCAGGGATGAAACCTTGTCCCTGCTTGATCCTGCCAGCGGCAAAGCCGGAGCTGAGCTCCATGCACGCAGGATGGACGTGGACAACCACCTGAGACCATTTCCTCTCATCCTATCACTGGTCACTTGGGAGAAGAGACCTCAGGCATAGGGGAACGTGGCACTTACAGAATACAACTCGTCCTGGTTGTCTTTTAGGATGGGCTGGGTTGCATCTTGAAACACCTTGGATCTCTGTAGGGGTTACAGAGACTTTGGCTTTGGCTGGTCTCTACCCTTTGGACAGCTTGTGTAAGAGTAGATGACACCCTTTGTCCTCCTGAGAAGCAGCCTCCAGCATCACTGGGTGGTCCTGGAGCTGCACCCAAAACTTCTACTGGAAGCAGAAAAAAAAATGCAGCCACTGTATTATTTCTTCTTCTCCTTGGTGGAGGGTGGTGAGACACTGGCACAAGTTGCCCAGGGAAGTCGTGGCTGCCTCATCCCTGGAGGTGTTCAAGGCCAGGTTGAATGAGGCCATGGGTGGGCTTTGAGGTCCCTTCCAATCCAAAGCATTTGATGATTCTATGATCCTTTACATCTTCTGCTGCGTTATTCTCTCAGTCAGATGCCTTTGCTCAAGCTGACCCACGGCTGATGGTTTCCAGCACTGGGATCACATTTTGAAGCAGCACCAGGAGATGCGATCAAATCATCTCAGGTGTTAGAAAAGGCTTCCCCCATCGAAGGGCTTTTCCTCTCCAGCTCTGTTGCAGAGGAAGGGCTGCAGGAAACATCGCTGCAAGCTGCAGAACCCCCTTGCATTTTGGCTCTGTTCTTAGTTGCACGGCAAAGATAGGAGACTTATTTGAACTTTCCAGGTCAGTTAGAGACAAGAGGATATCAGAGAGTGGAAATTGCACTGTGAATTGCTCACTGAGCTTCCTAATTGATGGCATCTTAATTGACCAAGCCACTGCCTCTGGGGTGAAGAGCAAGGCAAGCTGCTGCCACTGCCCTGCTGCTCCCTGTATGGAGAAAAGGCTTTTGCTTTGGGGTCACCATCACTGCTGGGAGAGCTGGACCTCTGTGACCTGTGAAACCAAAGCTGGACGGCCGAGGAAGAGCGTGAGGATCCAGGTTTCCCTCCTGGAATGTAAAGTCATGGGTTCAAACTCAGCCACAACAGCACCCTCCAACCTACGAGGGCTTGTCCAAGCCACGTGTGAAACCATCCAGGCTGCTGGGGTTGGGCTGGCTCCTTGTCACCCAGTGCCTCTCACTTTCCCCACGCTGAAGGATGTGCTGTGAAGGGGTCTCCATGAGAGATCCAGCCCATGGGGGCTGGGAGGGACTCGGCTCTGAGTGTGCTGTGCCTGGGCCTGGTGGTGCCTCCTGCAGCTTGGCCATCATCCACACAGCTGGGCTGCTGCTGGTGGGAGAAACAAACCTCAGCACAGATCTCCTGGCAGGAGGATGAAGGGAAGAGTCTACAAAAGGGGATGTCCCAAGCATCTTAACCTTGCACCATGGACCCGAGACTCTATGAAGCTTTCACAGAATCACGGAATGGTTTGTGTTGGAAGGGACCTCTAAGTTCATCCAGTTCCAACCTCCCTGCCATGAGCAGGGACACCTCCCACTGGATCAGGGGGCTCAAAGCCCCATCCAACCTGGCCTTCAACACCTCCAGGGATGGGGCAGCCACCACTTCTCTGGGCAAACTGAGCCAGGGCCTCCCCACCCTGACAGCAAAATATTTCTTCCTAAGATCTCACCTCAGTCTCCCCTCTTTCAGCTGAAAACTGTTCCTCCTCATTCTGTCCCTGCACTCTCTGATCAAGATCCCCTCCCCAACTCTCCTGTAGATCCCATTTGTGCTCTCTCCCTATAAGAGCTTGGACCAAAGAAAGCAAGCGTTACCCCTACTTGTTGGTGAGGCTGCAGTGAAGACCCCATGGTGCCCACATCTCACTCAGGAGTGGGTTTGGGCAAAGGCAATGCTGCCTGTGGGCAAGAACCTCATGCATGGAGGTGATCACAGGGATCCAGAACATCCTGTAGGCCAGTCGGAGGTGAGTAAAGGATGCTGTGCCAGAACATGGGCCAGGACACTGTGTTTGTATCACTGCCCTGGTCAGACAGACCCTGGGGCTGAGGTGTTCCTGCCTGGACAAGGCCAGCTCCTGGAGATATCTTTGGAGCTCATGGAGAGGCACAGAGCCATCTCCTAACAGAGGTGAAGCTGGGAGCGCTCTCAGGTGTGGAGGCATTTCCCTCTCCACCTCTGCTCCATAAGCAATTGGACTCAGTGAGCAGATGACACCTAAACACAAACCACCAAGCCCTCAGGGTGGTTTGGCAGCAGCAGAGGGGGGAGGCTGCAGGTAGATGCTCCTTCTCTGGGCAATGATTCACCAGTGCTGCCAACAGTGGAGCATCTACAGAGCTCTGCAACAGGATGTGGTGTTGGCCACGCTCAGCAAGCCCTGACGGAGGCTCCAGACGGCAGCGAGGTGCATTCGAAACCGAAACGAGCCCTTCATCGCTCTGCCTGCTGCCCCACAACTTCCTTCACAACACAGAGAAGGAAGATGAGTGAGCAAGTGACAGCGGTGGCACTCGGTCGCTCACCCCGTGGCCCGTGGATGGCACGGGGGCACCCTCAGGGCAATTAATGCAATCACTCTGCCCGAGAAAGGCTCCGGTGGAAGTGGTGGTGAAGGCACCAGTTTTGTAGCACGTTAGGTCTGGGCAAAGATGCTGCAATGTGATGGTCCCAGCTCTGCCCCTGCCAGGTCCACAGCACCAGGGATTCTGCTCTTAGCCTAAAGCTGAGGAATGGACCCTTGGCTCAGCCACAGTCAGCACCGTGTTCGCTCAACTGGGCTCTCTCCCATGCTGCTCTGGATGCTTTTCCTCTTCTTCCACCAGGTACATGGATAAAGGCTGAGGAGCCTCAACTGATGCTGTGAGCTGGCCGGGAGGACGCGGGGCAAACACAACGCTCCTCACCCAGGGATCACCCATGTCACAGGAGGCCTCTAATGGAAGGTGAGTGGTGGCTGGGCAGCCAGAGATCCACCATCTCGGTGGAGTTTCCAGCTCAAGAATGGGAGAGGGTGGGGCACCAAGGCGTGAGGGCTGATAGCAGTTCCTAGTCCAAGGACTCGGGGACTGCTGTGCTGGCACAGGAGGGACAACTGTCTCCAGAGATAAATGATCTTGCTCAGACTTTTATGTCTGCGTGGGATTGGTTTCTAGGAGGAAAAGTCTTTTTGTGATTGCGTTCTTCGCTTTCTTTGACTCCAATTTCAAAGCTGCTGCCTTGACCAAACAGCTCCTACCAAAACACCCCACCACAGCTTTGGGATGGCTTCATCTCAAGGAGGTCACTCTGGAGGGCTCTGGTTTATCCCCTGCTGCCTTCAGAGGTGGATGGGCTGCTCCACTGCTGCCTTTCCCCATCATCCCTGAGAAACGAGCCCAAGGCTTGTTCAAGACCCAACTCTCCTGCTCTCCTCTCCCACAGAGGCCTGGATCAATCGCTACCGCAAGCAGCTGGTGAGGTCCATCTCACCGCAGTTCCTGGAGGAGATCATCAGCTACCTGCGGAGGCTGGACCTCCTCACGGCGGAGGAGGCCGGCCGGGTGCAGCAGGCGAGCTCCCTGCCCGAGCAGGTGAGAGTGGTGGTGGATGTCCTGGCTGACAAGGGCAGCTACGCCTCCCAGTCCCTGCAGACCTTCATCGAGACCACCAACTCCCAGCTCTACCTGCACATCACTGTCTATGGTAGGCAGCCCTCTGTGGACCTGCTGAGGGTGTCTGCACACATGTCCTGGCTGTGACCGCTCACTGGAGCACCCCAAGATGTTCTGGGCAGCACTGGCAGCTCCGATGGGAATGTTCATGCAAGTGGTGGTGCCATCTCAGGGTCTTCGCTGGGGAAGGACACAGTCAGGGCATGACAAGGGCTCTCTGGCAGGTCTGAGGGACCTTCTTCCAGGCTGCCCTCAACACACCTCTCTGGGCAGCCCGAGGAATCTATAATGTCCTCAATGTCCAGATCAGACCAGTCACTCACAGCAACTGTGCTGGGAACAGGGGGAGGGCAGGAGGAGGACAGCTGGGCATTCCTCACCCCGTCCATTGGTGGCTGCCCCACTTTCAGACTCCCCTTGTAACTCTCTTGCCAGAAGAGGTTTCCTTGGTTTCCCACCTGGCTGGAAGGCTCCAGCCTTGGCTGGTGTCTGCTCTGCATCCCCCAGCACCATCCTCTGCTTGTCCAGCCTTTGCTGGAAGGTTTAAAGACACTGTACCAGGGGCCATGGTACCTGAGCCAGCTGAGCAGGACAGGTCCAGGGATAGTCACCAGGTTCAGCCAAGAGTCCAGCTCCTCAGGCAAGTCCATGGTGATGAGGCAGGGCTGATGTCAAGTTAAGAAACCAACACAGAGGTCAGGATCAGGTGCAGCAAGGGCAACCAGGTTCAGACACAGTCCAGTGGTCACCAGGCAAGTGTGGAGCAATGAGGTCCAAGATCGAGGTCCAAATCAAGAAGGTCCACAGCAGGCACGGGCATGAGGGTGCTGTAGACAAGTGTTCCTACAAGATAGATCAGGCAGAGGCTGAAGGTCCAGGACTGAGCTTAAATGGGCTGCTGGACCGGTGGGTGAGGCTGCTCAGGCCCATTGAAGCCTGAGTGCCCCATGGGCCCTGGCACACACCTTCCTGCCTGGGCATAAGGGCTCCATGAGGTTTCCCTTCTGCATGGGATGGCAGAAACACGAGCAATGTCTCTTATTTACATTTGTGGTTACCACCCTCCTCCTCACCCCCTCGTTTCACTTCTCTCTGTGCAGAACCCATGGTGCAGAAGCACCTGGAGCGCCTCCAAAGCTACTACGGGAATGGCTTGAAGACAGGTCCCCTGCAGCGACTCACAAACCTGCTGCTGGTGGAAGGCTTGACTGATATCCAGCAGAAGGAGCACGACATCCTGCAGATTGAAGCCACCAAAGGCCTACGAAATGTATCCAAAAGCATCCCTCTGGAGAAGCTCTTCCTGCCTCTCTCCAAGGTCAGCATCCCACCTCGGATCTCTGTCACCATCGGAGTGGCCGGGATTGGCAAAAGCACACTGGTGAAGCTGTTTGTCTACACCTGGGCAAAGGGGGAGATCAACAAGGACATCATCTTTGTACTGCCCCTCACTTTCCGGGAGCTCAACACCTACGAGAAGCTTTCTGCCGAGAGGCTCATCTGCTCGGCGTTCCCTCACATCACCGAGCCCAACTGCATCTCGGCGGGAGCCGCCAGGACCCTGCTGATCCTCGATGGCTTGGATGAGTTCAAGATGCCTCTGGATTTTTCCAACACGGTAGTATGTACCGATCCCAAAAAGGAGATCCAAGTGGACAACCTGATCACCAACATCATACGTGGCAACCTGCTGCAGGAGGCGTCTGTCTGGGTCACGTCGCGGCCAGCAGCAGCCGGCCAGATTCCTGGGGGCCTTGTTGACAGGATGACAGAAATACGAGGCTTTGGAGCTGCAGAGATGAAGGACTTCTTGGACCAGATGTTCCTTGACAACAGAGACCTGTCTGGCCAAGTCCTGCACCACATCAAGGCTAACAGGTCATTACACGTCCTGTGCACCGTTCCTGGCTTTTGCTGGATTTCCGGCTCCTCCATCGCTTATTACCTAAAAACCAGCACCGATCGATCCCAAGAAACAACTCCCATCCCCAAGACCCTATCGGAAATTTATTCCTATTATTTTAAAATGGCTCTGGGCAGTGACTGGCCAGAGAAGCCAAAAGAAACCCTCAGGATCGAGCAGGATGCGAACAACAGCAAGAAGATCGTGGGCAGCCTGGGCAGATTGGCCTTTTATGGCCTGCTCAAAAAGAAATACGTGTTCTATGAGCAGGACATGAAGGCGTACAGCATCGACCTCTCCTTGCTGCAGAGCAGCTCGTGCAGTCACCTCCTGCTCAAGGAGGAGATGCAGACCTTCACAGCCTACTACTTCTCCCACTTGACTATCCAGGAGTTTCTAGCTGCTGTTTATTATTATATGGCAGCCAAGCGGGCGATATTTGACCTCTTCACGGAGAGCGGGATGTCCTGGCCCAAGCTGGGTTTCCTCAACCACTTCAAGAGCGCCGTTCAGCGGTCGCTGCAGGCAGAGGACAGGCAGTTGGACATCTTTGTGCGTTTTCTCTCTGGGCTCCTCTCCCCACAGGTGAACAAGGTGCTCTCTGGGTGGCTGCTGGGGAAGGACGAGCACAACAGCTTCAGGAGCCAAGCGATCAGCTTCCTCCAGGGCTGCTTGAACACAGACTCCGTCATCTCCTCGCGGACGGTCAACACCATGCACTGCCTGTATGAAACTCAGCACATGGAGATCGCTAAGACTGTGGAAGAAGCAATGAAGACCGAGAGCTTGGCTGGGATGCTCTCTCCCATGAACTGCTCAGCCCTGGCTTATCTCCTGCAGGTGTCTGACACCTGCGTGGAGGAGACAAACCTCTCCAACTGCCTCACCTACAACATCTGCAAGAGCTTGCTCTCCCAGCTCCTCTTCTGCCACAACCTGAGGTGAGTCCTGGTCGGATTACATCGCAAGATGCAAGCAGGGGTGCTCTGCTGCGGCTCAAAATCACGGACATCAATGAGAGACATGGGCCCACCAACATCGTCCACCAGCAGAGAGCTGCCCTGGTGATGGCACTTGGGTCAGCTCTGCTTCTGTGCTTGAGCTTTGCCACCTGTGATGGGCAGATGTCACAGGAGAGTAGTCCTTTCTCCACTTTATTCTCCAAACATTTGCTTTTGCTCCTTCCTTGTGTCTTCTCCAGGCTGGACAATAACCAGTTTAAGGACAACGTGATGGAGCTGCTGGGCAGCGTGCTGAGCGTGAAGGACTGCCAGATCCAGAAGCTCAGGTAGGACCTGCCTCAGGGCAGACAGGCTCTTCCTGGGGTTGTACCAGGAACCAATCATTCCCCATGACATTCCTCTGCTCACCTGTCCCAGCTGCACCCTGGGACATACCAGGGAATGAAAGACTTTCTTTCTCCCCCCTGAAAACCACCTGATTTTTCTTTTTCTGAGCAGCTTGGCAGAAAATCAGATCAGCAACAAGGGCGCCAAAGCCCTGGCCAGGTCACTGTTGGTGAACAGGAGCCTGACGGCACTGGAGTAAGTGTTTCCCCTTTTCCAGCTCCTGCCACACATGAGTTCTCCACCAGGAACCACTCCCATGGTCACAGCAGGCCTGACCAAACTGTGCAGGGTCTCCAGCCCCCGAAGCCACCACTGCTCAAAAAGTGAACATAACCCTTGAGAGCTGCTGTCCTGATGTCCCACCTCAGCAGTGGTTGAGACTGAGCTGTGTGGACGTGTTTAGCTTGTGCCACTCTGCCTTTTCTAACCTTGGCTTTTCTGCCCATCTTGCCCCAGCCTGCGGAGCAACTCCATCGGCCCCACCGGAGCGAAAGCCCTGGCTGATGCACTGAAAAAAAATAAAGTCCTGCTCTCCCTGAAGTAAGTCTCAACTCCTGTAGCACCTCCAGGAGCAGACCCACAGGACAAGCCCCCTACAGCCCTCTCCTGTCCCATTGAGGTGTTCCCCACCAAGAGGACCAGCAGGAGTGGAGACCCTGGGCACAACCTGGTTTGGTTGTGTCCGGTAGTGAGCATGAGCGCAGCTGGCAGAGACCTGGTGACCAGGGCAGCCCTGGGCCACAGATGGTGGACCCTCCTACCTCCCAGCTTCAGTGGGTCCAGGTTGAGTTTGAGGTTGAAGATTGAGTTTGGAGGTTGAAGGTTGGAGGCTGAAGGTTGGAGGCTGAAGGTTGGAGGCTGAAGGTTGAAGGTTGAAAGTTGAAGGCTGGAGGTTGGAGGTTGAAGGCTGGAGGTTGAAGGTTGGAGGGTGAAGGGTGAAGGTTGAAAGATGAAGGCTGGAGGTTGGAGGTTGAAAGCTGGAGGTTGAAGGTTGGAGGGTGAAGGGTGAAGGTTGGAGGTTGAAGGGTGAAGGGTAAAGGTTGAAGGTTGAGGTTGAAGTTGAAATTCGAGGTGCAGGCCCATCCCTCACGCGGGAGCTCAGAGGGTGCTGCTGCACGGAAGGAGTCACCTCCCATGGGAAAGGATGGAGGACGATGCCCAGTCAGGGATGCTTGGGGCCAGATGCCCTTCTTGCACCAGGCACAGGGCAAGCAAACACCAGGGCAAGTGACCACCACCCTGCACAGCCCCTCGCCCCGCTGCAGTGTCTGCCGTGCACGGCTTCACTCCTGTCTCCCTGCAGCCTGCAGCACAATGTCATCAAGGAGGATGGTGCCACCTTCCTGGCCGAGGTCCTGTTGACCACCCAGAGGCTGACGACCCTGAAGTGAGTGACCGCGACCTGCTGTCCCCGCTCCCAGCCACCCAGCAGACAGAGGTGCCACTGACAGGGACATGGCACCTGATAGTCACGGGTGGCTTCCTCACCTTCGCAGCCTGCAGAAAAACGCCATTGGAGCCCACGGAGCCAGGAAAATAGCCGAGGCCCTGAAGCACAACTGCAGCCTGAGGGAGCTGACGTAAGAGCAGCACGAAGGGGTGGGATGGTGATCCCAGGAGCGCTGGGACACGCGATGCAGGAGGATGGGCTCTGCTAGCTTTGCCCAAAGGGTGGGTGGACTGGGGCAAGGACCACAGTGCTGTGTTCAAAGCGACCCTGAGGGGAGTCCTTATCACTGTCTACAGCTCCCTGAAAGGAGGTTGGAGCGAGGTGGGTGCTGGGTTCTTCTCCCAAGTGACAGGTGATGGGATGAGAGGAAATGTCCTCAAGTTGCACCGGGGCAGGTTCAGATTGGACATCAGGAAAAATTTCTACCCTGAAAGGGTTCTCAGGCACTGGCAGAGGCTCCCAGGGAGGTGGTGGAGTCCCCATCCCTGTAGGGATTTAAAAGCCAGGCAGATGAGGTACTTGTGGATCTGGTTCAACAGTGGACAGGGACAGTTGGACTCGATGATCTCAAAGGTCTTTCCCAACCAAACGATTCTATGATTCTCTGCAGAGGTGGGAAGGGAGCTGGTGCCTGGTTACTGGGCCTTGGTGCTTTCTGAGAGAGAAGGGTCTCCTTTCTTCCCCTGGAGGGGTTTAAAAGCCGGGCAGACAAGTTTTTCAGGGATCTGGTTCAGTAGAGGACAGGGATGGTTGGACTTGATGATCTCAAAGGTCTTTTCCAACCAAACGATTCTGTGATTCTATGATTCTACAACCCTGTGGAGATGCTCTCCATATCTCTGGGGACACAGGGAGCCATGTAAAGAGCTGAGAGCCCAAGTCTTCCCTCCAGCAGAGGCAAGCAGCAGGTCTCCAGGCCTTGTGGATACATTAGAAGCTGTTTCTGCTCAAACCCAAGAACAGAGGGCTACGGAGGTTGGGAATGAGAAAAAGCCTGAGGAAGATGAATCTTCTGCTGGTGGATCTATGCTGAACACAGTGTGGCTCCTGGTAATGCCTGATCTTCCTCTTGTGTCTTAGACTCTCCAGTAACTCCATAGGAGACAACGGCTCGATTGCCTTGGCTGAAGCTCTAAAGGTGAACCACAGCCTGCAAAGCCTTGAGTAAGTCCTCCCTCCGTGCCTGGTCTGCTGCTTGCCTAGCAGAGCCCAGTCCAGCTTCCTCACTCCAGAAGCACTTCCCACCTTCTCCAGGCTTTTGCCCTTTTGCCTCTCAGCTTCGGTGGGTGCAGGTTGAAGTTGAAGGTTGAAGACTGAGGTTGACAGTTGAAGGCTGTGGTTGAAGGCTGAGGTTGAAGCAGCAGCTGGGCTGGCCCTGCCTTCACCAAGGGAGCACTGAAGGAGTTAATCCTCAACCCAGATGATGATTTTTTTTCCCTGCTTTGGATGACACTGGCAGCTCTGGGCCTTCTCTCTCTCTCAAATGTGATGGGAGTTGGCTAACGAGGAAGGTACCAGGCTGGAGCCTGGCAGAGTCAGGGTGCGATGGTGCAACCTTGATCCCCCTGGGGGATGGCAGCCAGAGAAGACCATTTCTCCCACCTGGCTTGAACAAAGGCTCCTGGGGACAAGCTGCTGTGCCCTGAGTCCTTCACTAGCTTCCCACAGTGTGACAAGGACACAAGGACTGTGGGAACAACATCCCCAGCTGAGCTGGTGGCTGTGGTGGCAGCTGGTGGGGGACACGACAGCCCAGAAGTGCCGGCAAACCCCATCACCTCTGCTTGGTGGGGCCAGTGCCGCTGTGGTGAGCAGGAGATGCTGACCCTGGTCTGGCTGCTCTTGAAGCTGATCCTTGAGCCTTGGCTCTCTGGTGTCTCCCATGGCTGGGAGATGCCTATTTCTCAGTGAAATGAGCAAATGAGGACTTTTCACCCCAAACACAACCCTGCAGCCCACCTGTGATGCCAAGGCTGGTCTGTTCTCACACCTTTCCCCGCTTGTCTCAGTCTCCAGAGCAACTCCATCAGCAGCGCTGGGGTCACTGCGCTGACAGCAGCTCTCTGCTCCAACAAAGGACTCCTCAACCTCAAGTAAGTCCCTCCGGCCACCCTGGCCAAAAGCTGCTGCTGGGAATGGGATGCCAGAACTTCTCCTTATGCCCGATTGTTTCCACAAGTGCTCTGGGATACTGAAAGCAGCCTCAGTCCCTCCTCTGGCTGCAAGCATCTTCTCTCCATTGTTAGATTTCTCCCCTTGGGACTACATTGGCAGCAGGGATGGGAGGCTGGGAAAAAGCTCTGATGGCATCGGTGCTCACAGCTGTAAGATGCCTGTGGAATGGAGATGCAGGGAATGGAGAGGCAGATGCTGATGGAGATACAAGTCAAACAGACTGCCCATTGCAATAGATGGTCTTGGTCCCAGAGCAAGAGGGGCTGCAGGGGACCAGCCGATGCCCTGCCTTGGCTGCTCCTCCCCAGCCTCCTGTCTTTCCCCAGCCTGCGCGAGAACTCCATCAGCAAGGAGGGCGGCCCCGCCATCGCCCATGCCCTGCAGACCAACAGCACCCTCAGGAAGCTGGAGTAAGTCCCATGGGCCCCAGGAGGGCACCCATGCCGCTGTGCAGTGCCACTGGAGTTGTCCCAAACTCTGTGTGTGTGACCTGTGTCCTCTGTCCCCTGCCTCTAGCTTAGCAGCGAACCTGCTGTACGACGACGGCGGCAAAGCCATCGCTTTAGCCATGAAGGAGAACCGGGCGCTCACATCCCTCCAGTGAGTTTCCCCTTGGACTTGGATGGCTTTGAAGACCCTTGCATGGACGCAGGGCAGGGACAGCACTCCTGGGCCTCAGCCCCTCCACGCTGGGAGAGTGGGTCACCCTTCCACGGGAGGTGTGCTTTGCAGGGTCTCGCACGGGGGTCATCTCCCAGCCTCCACCACGCTGGATGGGAGTGGATGGGTGCTGAGCCTGCAGGGATCGGGGTGTCCTCACAGCCCCAGACTTCACCTCCAGTTCCCTCCCCTTCACAGTTTGCAGTGGAACTTCATCCAGGTCAAAGCTGCCACGGCCCTGGCACAAGCGCTCCAGTCCAACAGCAGCCTGACCAGCCTCGAGTAAGTGGGGACCCGGGTGGGCAGGTCTTGGGAGCATCTTCCTCCTGGGGAAGCGGCTTTGCCTGCTGCCTCCTCCGCGTGCTCCCATCACGTGGCCCTGGCTGGGAATGTTGTTTGGGAAAGCCCATCTCTTTGCTCCTGGGTGCCTGGACCATGGGCAGACACAGCACTGGCGTATCTTAGCTTGCAGGAGAACTCCATCGGAGATGAGGGAATGGCTGCTCTCTCTGCCGCGCTGAAGGTCAACACAACCCTGGCAGATCTGCAGTGAGTATCCAGGCTGCAGGGGGAGGCCTGGCATTGCGGCCTGTCTAATTAGTTTCTCTGATTAGCTCACCATGGTCCCCTCACAACTTGTGCTGAAGGATCCTTGTTCTCTTGCAGCCTGCAGGCAGCTTCAGTTGGCGTGGCTGGTGCCCAAGCCCTGGCAGAAGCTTTGATGGTCAACAGGAGCCTGCAGATCCTGGAGTAAGTGAGAGCTGTGACATCGCTCCCTGGAGATGTCCAACACCCTGGTCCTTAGCTCAGTAGAGCTTCCAACCTTGCATTGTGTCCTACCACACTTGGCTCTCCCACCTCCTCCTCTTGCCCACAGACAGCACGGGGTCAGCCCAGGCTGTCCCACCTCACCACCTGCCTTCCTCTGCAGCTTGCGGGGAAACTCCATCGGCGTGGCAGGGGCCAAGGCGATGGCCAACGCGCTGAAGGTGAACCGCAGCCTGCGCTGGCTCAAGTAAGCACCCCACTCCCTGGGATGGCCAGGAGCCTTTCCAGACCTTCCTGGAGGGAGCAGTGAGGGGACGGCCAGGCCAGCAGCTCTCAGTGGGGCAAACCCCTGAGCTGGTGGCTCTTCCCAACACCCACGCACGTGGCATGCTTTGCCTCCTGGTGGCCACATCTCCCTGGCTGGTCCTTTCTGACCTTCCCACCTCCCACAGCCTGCAGGAAAACTCCTTGGGCATGGATGGAGCCATCTGCATCGCCACCGCCCTGAAGGGCAACCATGGCCTCACCTACGTGAAGTAAGTGGCTGCTGAGCTCGACGGTAAGGCAGGGATGGGGGAGACCACGGGAACCACCAAGGGACCTTCTCTACCACTGGCACTGCCCACTCCTGCTGCCCTCCAGGGACCTCCACAGCGGGGCAAGGGGCAAGCATGCCCTGTGCTCCTCCCGCTGTGACAGCACACAGCTCCAGATCCCACAGCTCTGCTCTGGGGATGCCTCTAGGTCAAAAAATCACCCCAAAAGCCAACTACTCTCCAAAGTATCACAGGGACAGGATGGCTCAGCCCCTCCAGCTCTCAGAGGCTTTCTCCAGTTGGCTGCCTCAAACCCAGAGTCCCCGGTGACTGCGATCTCAATGAGAGCTCCTGGATTCCCGGGAAAAATGTAGATGATGCCTTGTGTCCAAGTCTGAATTCCTCTTCTCTCCCAGCCTGCAGGGGAACCGCATCGGCCAGTCGGGAGCCAAGATGATCTCCGATGCGATCCGGACAAACTCACCCGACTGCGTTGTGGATGTGTGAGACCGCAGCCAGGAGGTGGCGCGGGGGGTCTCTTTGGCCAGAGTGCCTCCTCAGGGAGCTGCTCGACCCTTTGCCTGCCCATCTCAGGGAGGAGATTTGGTGCAAGGAGAACTCCTGAGCTCCCAGCACGGCCCAGAAGCATCTGGGGCTTCTGGATCAGTACTGTACGAGGGTCAAGACTCACTAGTGTTGAAAGCTGGGGGACGTGTGACCATGTCCCTGTTCATCCAGGTCCTGGGGGAGCTTCAAAGAATGGGTGAAATGCAGAAAGGAGGGAGGAGGAGGCAGATCCCACACGCCAGCCCTTGTTTTTGTGGGTGACTTACCTTCTCCTGTGATCTCCATGGGGTTACAGTGCTGCCTGAGACTGGCTGCATCCTGACTGCCCCAGAGCCGTGCTCTCCTTCCAGCCTGAGTCACTGCAGGCAAACCTCGCAGCACCTCAGCCTGGCCTCCAGGGCTCTGCTCCCAGTGCCAGCTCTTCTCCATCCAGTTCTGGCCACGATCCCAGGAGAACCCTTCTGTCCAGTCAGCCAGCTCAGCTCGAGCCTGCAGGACTGTGTGCGTTTCAGCACATCACTGCACCCACGTACGCCCCGTTACTGCACAAAAACTGCGCTCTACTTACCTGTAAACTCCTGTCCCACCTTGATCTGACAGTTCAAGCTCTGAGCTCTGCTGATGGGGAACTGCCTTGGGTGTGAAGGTTCCACCCCTGAGGCCAGAGATGTGGAGAGATGAAAAAGCCCTTGGTTTTTCAAGTAATTTTCTTGTCTTCCTTCCTTCAGCACAATAACAGAGGGGTTGGACCTGACTCAAGGGTTCACATGGGGGGAAAGCAAAGCACTTCACCAATGTAAGAAAAGGGGAGGGCAGGAAAACAGCCTTGCCCTGATGAACAAACACCAAAACGAACTCTTCCAATCCAGCACCGATCTCTGCCCCCCTGAAGAGAAATTGTGATGTTAAAGCAGAGCTAAAAGAGGCAACACACTAAAACTCCACCTTTGCCTTCACCTGAGAACACCTTCACTGACGGTATCAGGATAACTTCCTGAATAAAAGCCCAGCTTTTGGCCCATTTGAGCATCTCAATGTCAGACTCCCCAAGAAGCCACAGTATAATTAAAGGGCTAATTTTATATGGATGTAGTTACAGTGCTGTCTCGCAGGGCTGCTCCCAGAACACTCAAGCAGAGCCCACCGAAGTCTGAGAACAATTCCCACTGCCACAGCTGAAATACCACGAGATGCTGCACTGAAGGTGGTGTTTGAGGACCCCTTCACTCGTTTCCCACTCCCTTAGTGCAACTGGTGCTGCTCTTTCTGGAGGCAAGCCCTTGATTAAGTAAAGGGTAAGTTTAGGATAAATAGATTTTAGGCAGATTTAAAATCAATTTAAGTGTGTCCAGAGCAGCTTTTCATCCAGTTTTATTAAGCCAAAAAGAATCTGTTTGGATATAATAAAATGCAGGGAAATCAAGTGCATGCTGCTCACTGGCGTGTGACTTGGGGCACTGCAGAGCATGAGGCCTGGTCCTAATGCAATTATGGAAACAACTGCACTGCACATTGTTGTGATTCTCATTACAGATAAACTGCTCGAGCTCTGAGAGTCACAAGACTGGCAATCCAGTTTTAATTTTCAGGTTTAATGAACTTTATTTACTGACCCCTGAATTCATGCTGACAACCGCTTTTCAAATGGCAGCGTATAATCTCCTGGCCTGCACTCTCTCCAAAGTTTGTATTTCCAGATGCCTCCTGGTCCTGCTATGAAAGGGTCAGAAATCATTATCACTTTCCTCCAGTGGCTCTGGTTTCCTTGCTCGTTGAGTGGATTTGCTTGGGGAGATTTCCATGCTGTCGTCTTCCATGTCATCCTCCTCATCTTCATCTTCATCCAAGTCAATCTCACTATCCCCCGAGTTCTCCTGCATGACAGCAAACAGTCGATGTTCTCAGATGGCAGGGCACCTCTCCCAGCTCAAAAGCCAGGGCTGGCCCTGCTGGCTGATGTTAAGTTGCCTCCTCCTCCCTCTGTGCAATCACACACCTGGGAGCTAATTGGGTTGTTTGTCTGGATTGGTATGGATCCAGATTTGGACTCCTTCCGGGGAGCAGTAGCAGACTCTACAGGAGATTTTGTTCCAGCTCAGGCTGCTGTGCTGCTGGCCTTCCAAAATAATGACAAGCCAGAGCTCAGCTGCCTCTGGGAGCTAACAGCCCACGTGGCTTTCAGCAGCACCTCCCCACTTTCCCAGACAGTGGCTGCTCCATTCAATTTATTGCAAACCTCCTTCCACACTTCACGGGGCTGACAAAAACGAACTCCCTGACTTCTGCTGGATCTGTGGTATTAAAAACCTTGCAGGGTGTTTAACTCTAAAGTGATATCTATTGCACGACCAAAGAACTAAGGCACAGTGGAAGAAAATTAACTGCAGGAGAGAAACCCACCTTGGTGATGCTCTTGCGTGCGCCTGGCTGTGCTGGGGCTGATCTCCCCTTGGAGAGCCAGAGTGGAAAGAACAGGAGAGGTGGAGCAGGGGAAAAAAAAGTTCAAGAACATAAAAGAAAACAAAAAATAACTGGAATGGGAGCAGGGGAGGAGGCAGCAAAGGCATTATGTGACACCAGCAGGTGTGACAGAGAGAGGCTGGGCATACAGCTGCTGGCTCTTGGGCAGGCTAAAGCCTGCTCCCTTCCCAACTCCATTAACTCTTTGAGGGGTTCAAACCAGCTACACTGGTTTCCTTCCCTGATCTCAGATACACAGGTGCCTGCAAGAGTCCCTAAGCAAGCCTCTCTGCCCTGTTGCCTGCTGAGCTGCTGCATCAAGAAGCAGAGCCATGAGACAACTGAAGTGGCTGCAGGTGAGGGCAATAAGAAGCTGAAGCCTTGGTTTTCCACACCTGGATATGCTGGGGCTGGGCCACCAGGGAGATGCATGAGAAAGATGTGAACAGGTAAGTTGAAAGGGAAGATAAATTGAGACAATATCTATCCAAAACTGGCAGGAACATTGTCAAGGACAATCAGTCTGCATGACTAAGGTCACATCATCTTCACCAACAGCGATGGCAAGGGCTTAAATCATTCCCCAGAAGGCAACAAACAGCCTTAACCACATCCAGTCTGGCAGAAGCAAAGTGCAGAGCATGGTCTGCAAGCTGGTCTGCAAGTTCCTTTCCAGAAGAGAAGGTGGGTATGAGCAGGAAGAAGGGCAGCTTGACCCTCTCTAGCAAGAGACTTAACTCCCTTATCACTAACAGTGCCTCCAGGTCTCTGCAACGAACATTTAATTGCAGTGGTATTTTCTCTCTTCTCTCCTGGGCCCAGGAGAAATAGTCTGTCCTGGGCTTTGCATGGCTCGACTATCAGTGCCAGACAACCCTGGCAAATGGCTTTTATATGTGGTGGTGAACATCAAGAGTTTCCTACTATTCTTATATCTTGTAGAAGTGCATTCCCCCAGCCACTTGCTCCCACTTTAAACCTCCTTCTCGGGGCCCTGGAGCCATGGTAGCTCACAACCTGCCATTAACCTCCTCTTCCTGACCCGAGCCAGGCTGCTCTCAAGGGTCTGCCCTCTGTAAGGGGCAAAATTACTTGTTTTGGAGTGGCTTAATTTCTGTGCCACGAAGGCACCGAAAGGCAGGGTGGTACTGATGGAGACAGATAATTCCCAGCAGCACAGGACTTCAATGTCTGTGCTCCTAGCATGTCCTCCTCAGTTAGACAGGCTGGAGAGGCTGCTGCACAGGGAGGCAGGAAGGCTACATCTACTCCAGGAGATTATTAGGCAGCACAGGTTCAAATACAAACACACAATTATCATAGTTTTTAAGTGTTTGTATGGTTTCCCAGCACGCCTTTGGCCTGTGCTGGATAGCACTCTCAAAAAGAATGTTCCAGTGTCACGTGGGGAACAGGATATTCCCACACTGCTGCTGGTTGGCAGATTGGTTGCAAGCACCTTTTGGGGATGGTGGGGAGAGCTTTACTGTATGGATGGAAACAGTACCACAGCTGGCTTCAGCCTCCTAGCGCAGACAGAGCACTTATGAGTGCCCAGAGGCACAGAAAGATTGCCCCTACACCAAACAAGCTGCCCATTTGCCAGGCTTGTCAGAACAAGTGCCTGCTCTACACACCTGGGTGTACCTGTTTAGCCACTGCCCACTCACCAGGTCAGCCATAATCAGCTGCAAAGCCAGGAGCCATGGGACAGCTTTATCTGCAAGGCAGAGACCCCAAGGAGCAGAGATCACAGCTCAGCCCCCAACCCTGTCCCATCAGCTGGAAGACTGATGCTGTGGGTTAGTAAAGGCCACTCAGAAGACTCCAAGGAATGTGATTTTAGAGCAACACAGGTGAACTAACTCCTGCACTGATCCCCTCTGCCCACCACTCTGCCCACCAGCCCAACAGAAGAGCATCCCTGCAGCCTGCGTGCTGCTGGTTACACACTGCAGGCTGGGGTTAAAGCACAGGGACCCCAAGAGCAAAAGAAAAACAGGAAAAATAAGTCTATGCAGATGAATGAGCAGTCAGCTGGAGGGAAGGAGGGGAAAAGCAGGCCTGGGGCAGGAAGGTAAAAAGGTGTTTCTCTAAGGTGAGGAGAGGGCTGTCATTCTGTCACTGCCAGAGAAGCTCTACAGGCACACGGGATGGGTACTTACATCTCCGTCTGTGTCTCCACCTTGCATTGTTCCCACGATCCGTGTGCCCACTCTTCCTGCAAGAGTAAAAGTAATCACCAGGAAGTCTGGTTCATGGTTAACACCAAGGGAGACTGCAAGATGAAGCACAGGGTTTACCTTTTAAAGGGTTAATCAAATGGCAGTGAAAGGGTAGGATCCCAATGCATGCAATGTCACTCTCCTCCTCAAGCCTCAGAGCTCAGAAGGAGCAGTTCCAATCAGGATAGTATTTCCAGAGCTACTTTATGCTGATATGATAGTTTTGACAGGACAAGAAGGAATTACCCATTAAGAAACAGCAAATCCTATCTTAACACAAGAAAGAACTTTCTTTTTTCTACTGTGAGGGTGGTCAAACACTTGAACAATGTCAGCAAGAGAAGCTGTGAAGTCGCCACCCATGGAGACAGCAAAAACCCAGCTGGATGTGGTCCTGGGTAACCTGCTCCAGCCAATCCTGTTTGAGCAGAGGGTTGGACTAGATTAAGAGGTCCCTTCCAAACTAAACAGTTCTGTAAACTGGCATATTCCTTCCTCTGCTTTGGTGCACAGAGAACAAAAGCCCATCTTTTCCGTGTGGTAACCCTTCTGTCCTTAAGAGAGCTCACTATGTTCAGCTCCTTTCCTGATACTGGAGCAGGGAATAATGCCCCACAGGGCACCTAGGCAGAGCCAAGGCAAACCTCATGAAGTTCTTGAGTTGGATGTGTAAGACTGAAGAGGCAGGTGAACATCTCAGGGCTGCAGGAAGTTCACTGCAAAGGGAGAACACGCTTGTGCCTTGCTTTGTTACTTGTGGCTACGTAGATGCCACATGAACTGGAGAAGATGCTAGCATGGTCTTCTTTGCTAGAAGGGAGCCCAGAAGGTGTTGGGAATGGGTACAGCAGAGTTGTGACTGGGGAAATCCTGCACGTGGGCTGACTGGGTGACTCAGCCCTGCTTTTTGTAGCCACCTGAGGTCACCCAGTGTCAACCAGATGCTATTTAACAGCCCTCCTGCGACCATCACATTTCACCATCTATCTCCCGCCATCACTAGGTTACTCTATGCCAAATATGGATTTTTTCCAATCTAGTCAGTATCTATTTTATTTTTGGGGGTCAATGTGGTTAATTTAAAGGATCTTATGCCTTTGAACAAAAAGCAGTGTCCTCTGTCTACCTGGTTGCTGATAACACAGGCAGTGAAGATGGAATTGCAAGATTCATGGACAGAAGATCTCCCTTCAAGCTTTAGGGACTTTGCCTGTAACACACACTAGACTAAACTATGCAAATTTGGAGATGATTACAACTGACATCATTAAAAGGCAATGGAACCACATTTTTGCCCAGCCTACAGATGGCTCCAAGAGCTTAACTGTAATTTTGCTACACCGAAGACTCAGCATAAAGCATGGTCTAGTTCCAACCTCGTCATGGCAGAGGGACTGGAACTGGATGATCTTCAAGGACCCTTCTGATCCAAACCAGTCTATGATTCTGTGATTCTATTAGATAGAGAATTATTACCTCAAAGGAGAAAGCAGCAGGGAGCTCTTAAAATTTATTGGTAAGATAAAGCTGAGAGAGATCCTGATTACAAAAGAGAATCAAGTTATTACGTAAGGAGAGTTGATGAAACAGGACAGTTCAGAAATGCCAAGGAAAGACCTTAGAGAATGCTAACAGAAGGTTTGCGGGATGCTGGATGCTGCTTTTCCATCAAGTGGAAAGAGCAAGGACATCTGAGGGGTGTCTAACTGCTCATATCTGGAGTAAGATGAGAATCAGGTACTGTTCAGACTTCGATCCTTCCATGGTTTAAGGCAGGAGCACCTCTCTGAATGAGCGACTGTGGGACCAGCAGGATTAGGGCCCTTAGCACAACCCTGGATGCTCACAGGGGACACCTCAGGATGCAGAGGGCCTGGACCTTCAGGTTGTGTGATATGCTGTAGACTGAACAGGAGAGGAAGCAGGTGCTCCACGGTGGTAGAGGAGCCTGCATGAGAACGGCAGGAGTGTTCTTTTGCCCTTCAGCCAGTAACCCCCCAAGTTTCTGTGTGTGGGAGCAAGGCTGTGGTGCATTTCCGTGTGTACCGGGGGAGGCAGGAAACAGAGGAGGCTTCTGCACAGGAGAGGGAGAGCTGCCAGGTACGGGGGTGTTTGTCACTTCACATTTCCTGGGTTGTATTTAGCTGTGCTCAGCTCACTGTGGCATTAGTGCTGCACTGCCCTGGCACAGAGGCTCACACAGCTCCCAGGCTGGTGAGAGCCTGTTCTGTTTACTTACAGACAACGTGAATACAGCCAGGACAGGCTGTACAAAGTGGTAATTAGGTACAATGCCAGTAACGAAGAGACTGTCATTTGCTGCACCTTTGGACTCAAATCTAATCTCTGTGCATCACTGTGGCTCATAGCACTGAGCCATCACGGATCAGAAGTGAAGGTACATCTATGATTTTAAGCCTGTGAGCATTTGCCAGGTTTCCTTGGCTTGTGATGCTCTCCATTGTAGGAACCCACACAGCTGCCTACAACGGAGCCACAGGACTGGGCTGATTTACATCTCCTTACCCAGCAGTGGGTATATGTTTTCTCTGTACCCAACAGCAAGAGGAGACGCTTAACTTGAGAGGTTAGGACAACCTACCACGAGGGGAAGGTGGATGTGCAGCTCCAATTTGGAGATCTGCATTCAGTCGCCAGTTCTTAATGCAAATTCACAGCGTGAGCTCAGATAAATCATCTCCCTTCCCTCTGCATCTCCTCTACACGCAGAAAGTTGGAAGAAAGCTTTTGCCTCATCTTTCTGATTTGTGCTTTTGAGTGTGAGGGTAACCCTTAGCCCAAGGCCCTGATCTCAGCAGCATTTTCTAGGCACTGCCAAAGCACAATGACTAATAAAGCCCTCTGTAGCTCTGGCCCACAGTGAACATTCTTCTATTTATTTCTTACACCTCCGTGAAAACGGAATCTGCTTGGAAGTGATTGACCTGTCTCTCATCATTTCAGAACTATAACCTCTTCTCCTTCTCTACCAGGTCAAAAGACAGGCTGAGAGCATCCAGAAGCACCTCCTCTCTCCCAGGAAGCACTCAACTACACGAGATGTGCAGCCAAAGACAGCTCTGGTGGGAGCAGATGCTGAGACGGTAGCAGGAAACTCTATTTCAAGTTAAGACAAATTAATTTCTGTGAATTCCAACCACAGTTTTTTCATGGAGTTACCAAACACACTTGATGGCCCCCCTTTCCCCACTTACATGACCCTGGGAATATTGTCCAGCAGCTGCTGTATCAGGAAACAAAAGACTCTGCAGGCTCATAGCTGGGGATGGGGATCTGCAGAGATCCATGCAGAAATACATGACAGAGAAGAGTGGCTGTATCAGCTTTCCCCTCCCCAGGTCAGCTTCCTCCAGTACAGGCAGTCAGACCCAGAGGCTGTTTTTCCCCTCTGAGAGCAGGTGCGCTTGAGAATTCTTCCCCCTTGACTTCACACATTATCAAACAGCTGGAGAACACAAATCCTGCTAAAGCACAGCCAAACACCTTCCTGCCAGATCCACTCTTTATACAGCAGGCTTCTCCCTCTGCCACCACCACGGTGCGTGCAAAATCCAGACCCACTCATCTCCTCACTCTCAAAGACTCTGAATCAAGGCAAATACATCCAACAAGATGCCTGAGAACACCAGGGTTCATGAAGAACCATCTGGAAGAGAGCAGCCTGGTCTTATTAGAAAGGTTTTTATTTTGTTTCTGTTGACCTGTACAGGGATTTTCATAGGAGGTCTTACAAACCATAAACACAAACTCAAAACAGACAGGCAAAGTAAGAGGAGTTCAGTGCCCAGCAGAGCCTGTCTCAGGGCTGCTGTTCACACCTGACTCTGCTCTGCCCACTTGATGCCACATGGGGTCTGTAGACAGAACCCCTTCTGTGCAGACATCGGACTCATAGAATCATGGAATGGTTTGGGTTGGAAGGGACCTCCAAGCCCATCCAGTTCCCCCCCCCCGCCATGGGCAGGGACGCCTCCCACTGGATCAGGGGGCTCAAAGCCCCATCCAACCTGGCCTTGAACACCTCCAGGGATGGGGCAGCCACCACTGCTCTGGGCAACCTGGGCCAGGGCCTCCCCACCCTCATTGTGAAGAATTTCTTCCTAATGTCTAATCTAAATCTTCCCCCTTTCAGTTTAAAGCCGTTGCCCCCCGTTCTATCACTCCAGGCCCTTTGAAGAAGTCCCTCCCCAGCCCTCCTGGAGCCCCTTTCAGTCCTGGGAGGCTGCTCTAAGGTCTCCCCGGAGCCTTCTCTTCTCCAGGCTGAACAATACCAACTCTCCCAGCCTGTCCTCATAGCAGAGGTAATGTGTTTTGGCCTCTGAAAGCATGAGATGCAGAGCACCTGCAAGTCCCATGGAGTATGTGAACTGCAGATTCCTGGCATTTTTGAGACTCAGGACTTGCCCACTGGAACTGTGGGACACCAGCGGGACACTGACAGATTCTTGAGTTTGCAGCTGAAGTCTGTATTGTGCAACAGAGCCTTGGCAAACTGTCCCTAGGACACTTCTGTTATCCAGTCTGGAATGACTTGGAACAAGACCTTTTCTTCATGTTTTCAACAACACAAACTCCATGTACTCTGACTGCAGCAGAGGGGAAACCCTGAGCATGGTTTCTTAACGGTTTCTGAGCAGATTAACGGGGGGAATGACTTGAGAACAGTAAAGGAGGAGACTGCATCCCGCACTAAGCCACGTGCCAGTAAGACACCACTGTCCCTGCAGAGGAAGCTAAGAGATCAGGAAAGGGATCAGGCAGCATCTGAATGATGTCTAGACAACCTCAGTGGGATTCAGCATATTTTTCTTATCAGGACTTATTTCCACAACAAGGAAGAATGCAACATTTTGAGAAAACCTGCAGATTTGTTATCATCTTGTATTTGTAAAGATAAACACACTTGCATACATCTTTTGGTCTTGTGTTTAGAGATGTAATGTCCTTTAGGAACCAGAGAGAAGGGAAGAAATAGACTAGTTATCATTTATATATAACATTTAACACGCTTTCTTGAAAATTAAGCAGGTGACAGCCATAGGAACTCAAAGCCAAGGAGACATCAAAACAAGGGGCAGGCAGCTGTTGCACATTCCTAATTGAACCCCTCCTCTCCCTGCATATTGATGGCACACCTGTGGCTTCTGGACACTTGGGGAGGCTGGAGGGAGGGAAAGCATTCTAGAAATTCTGAAGCAGAAACATGAGCAGGATATGGGCTGCAGAAAGGCTTCCCACAAGCAGAGTCCAAGCATTTGCACTGAGAGCTGGAGTTTCCTACTTTTCAGCTTGCATGTTATACAGAGGGATTGGGAAACAGGATGACAGAGGCTCTCTCCTGGGAAGATTTCTTGCTACTATGTCAACGTTCCAATTCTCTCTACAGGACTGAAAAAATGAGGGCTAATCCAGCCTCTGTGACCTTCTCCCCAGAGTGCAGGGCACTTCTGACCCTTGCCCCATCATAGAATCATAGAATCCTCGGGTTGGAAAAGACCTTTGAGATCATCGAGTCTAACTGCACCCATCCTCTGCTAAACCCTGTCCCTCAAAAACTCATCTACCTGTTTTTAAACCCCTCCAGGGATGGTGACTCAACCCCCTCCCTGGGCAGCCTCTGCCAGGGCCTGAACACCCTTGCAGTAAAGAAATTCTTCCCAATATCCAGTCTGAACCTCCCCTGGCACAACTCATGGCCATTTCCCCTTGTCCCATCACCTGGCACTTGAGAGAAGAGATCAACACTCGCTCTCCCACAGCCTCCTTTCAGGCAGTTGTAGACAGTGATGAGGTCTCCCCTCAGCCTCCTCTTCTCCAGGCTGAACAACCCCAGGTCCCTCAGTCTCTCCTCGTAGCACTTGTTCTCCAGCCCCTTCCCCAGCCTCGTTCCCCTTCTCTGGACGCTCTCCAGCCCCTCAATGTCCTTCTTGTAGTGAGGGGCCCAGAACTGACCCCAGTACTCAAGGTGTGGCCTCCCCAGTGCCCAGTCCAGGGGCACAATCCCTGCCCTGCTCCTGCTGCCCACGCTGTGTCTGACACAGCCCAAGATGCCATTGGCCCTCTTGGCCACCTGGGCCACTGCTGGCTCATGTTCAGCCTCTGTCAACCAACACCCCCAGGTCCTTCTCCTCCAGGCAGCTCTCCAGCCACTCTTCCCCAAGCCTGTAACCCTGCAGGGGTTGTTGTGTCCCAAGTGCAGGACTCGGCCTTTGGTCTTGTTGACCCTCATCCCGTTGGTCTCAGCCCATTGGTCCAGCCTGTCCAGATCCCTCTGCAGAGCCTCCCTTCCTTCGAGCAGATCAACACTGCCACCCAGCTTGGTGTCATCCCCAAACTTGCTAAGGGTCCATCGCTGTTGGTCAGCTTATACTTAATAATCACTTAAATAGAAAACTGAGACAGGGAAGCTGAACATCACCCTCATCTCAAACCACTGACTATCTGCCACAAAAGCATCATCAGCACACTTCGGATGTGCTGCTCTGTGTGTGGTGCCTCTGGGAGATGGATCTGTACAGGACTGGGGATCCCCCCCAGCCTGGCTACAGCATGGCAACAGCCAGACCAGTTGAGTTTACTTCAGACCAGTTGAGTTCTCCTGTGTGTCAGCTTGTTGCAATTAAAATCATAGAATCATGGAATGGGTTGGATTGGATTGGGTTGGATTGAAAGGGACCTCAAAGCCCATCCAGTTCCAACCTCCTGCCATGGGCAGGGACACTTCCCACTGGATCAGGATGCTCTAAAGCCCCATCCAGCCTGGCCTTGAACACCTCCAGGGATGGGGCAGCCACCACTTCTCTGGGCAACCTGGGCCAGGGCCTCCCCACCTGTAGGGTTAAAGGCTGGGAAGTAACACAGGGAATAACAAAGAGGCCTTGACAGGGTTTGATAATGAGCTGAGAATTGGCTAACCTTGAAGAAGTGGAAAGCTCCAGCGGTTTGTCAGCAGGAATTAGGTAAAGAAAAACAGAACTTATGCTACCAATTAAGAAACAGCTCAAGGTGTGTGCTCAAGTGCATTAATCCAATCACAGATGTTAAACTGGGGTGTGGACAATGACTTTGCAAAAAGATCGTTAAAAAAGAGCAATTTGTGTTACAAATAAACGATTCCGATTTGGACTTCATATTGAACCTGCATCGGGGTCCGTGCCTTTATCTGCCACACCCACCCTCACAGGAGAACACTTCTCCCTAAGATCTCATCTCAATCTTCCCTCTTCCAGCTGAAAACCTTTCCCCCTCATCCTGTCCCTGCACTCCCTGATCAAGAGCCCCTTCCCAGCTTTCCTGGAGCCCCTTTCAGTAATGGTCTAAGGTCTCCCTGGAATCAGAACCAGTGAACTCGAAGGAGATACGAGCTCCACAGCACATGACAGGTTCCTCTTTAACCCACTGCAGCCCTATTACTCGTTGTACATGGAGAATCAGGGTTTGATTTTCTCTCTGTACCGCAGGAGTCAGCAGCTCTCCATCACCTAACACTCTTTTCTGCTCCATGGGAGACTAAATCCTATACCTTCAAGTCTTGTAATTGGCTAAAAGATCAAAACCAGGAGCAATATTGCCAGAGCTGCATTTAGTTTGAATTTTGCTGCATCCAGACAAACCTGATGAAAGGACTCTTGAGGGTGAAAGTGTGTTGATTTTTCTCAATTATACCAACCAGCCTAATAAGAGAGATTACTTCTCCCTGAGAATCTTGCCTCTATAAAGACAAAACACTCTGGAATACCTCCCCATCTATTACAGACAAAGGAAGGAAGTCTTCTCTTCAATACTAACAGGCTGGAAATTAGAGATGTAAAACTGAATCCCAGCAACTACAGGAACCGACCCCTGTGGACTGTTTCTCCTTGGTTTGAGAAAAAGAAGAAGAGCTCAGAAGCATCACTGCGTGAGGAGACACAAAGCTTCAGAAGAAAGTTGTTGAAAACTCTTGAATTGGGTCAAGGAAAAAAGCAGTAATTAATAGAAATAACATTTTTGTCATGCTGCCTTAACAATTCAGTACATTTTAAATGCAAAATACCTGTGCTGAAACCCATGTAGAGATTCTTGGTGTGTTTAATGGTGAACGGCCAGTGAACGTTCAGGTCTGATTTTTTAAAGAAGCTGGTGCATCTGACACTAACCTCAAACCTCCAAAAGGCTGCAGCACTACAGCTGGTGAGTCAAGCAGTCAAACAGAAAACCTCAGTATTGATGAGGGTCCTGGTCCAAAGGGGGCAGTTTACACAGAGAGAGAGGTGCAGATTCGAGCCTGTTCTCAAGGCCAGAAGTGTTTATCATGTAAGCACGTACTCTGCATCAGTCTGGAGCTCCAGAAGGAAAGCTTTGGCCTGACTGGTGTCTTGATCCAGCCCAAGTTTTTGTTGCTGTGTTCTGGACAGATAAGAATGGACAGGACTGAGTGAGCTCACTCTGGCACCAGAAGCAGAGACAGCCCAAGGCTGAGGTTTCCTAAACAAGAAGTGGAGGCATTTTGAACCAAAGGCAGACAGAGTACTCGCTGTTAATTACAGAGCAGCCACACCCAGAGCAACTGGTGACTTGCCCAAGATGATGATGAGAAAGCAAAGCAGAACAGTGAGCCAGTAACCTCTCCCTTAACAATGTTTGAACACCCTCTGCCAGCAGAGATTGCACTGGAGCACTGTAGGACTGAAGTGTTGTGAATTAGAATAGGGAATACAACCTTACTCCTGGAGGCCTGGCAGGAAAGGCATCTCAGGAGTCATTTAACACACCTGGAGCTGCTTCAGTGCCCACAGCAGGTGAGAGGCAAAAAGAGGACAGAGAGCTAAGGGAGGCTTCCAGCTTACACAGAGATAAGGAGACTAAAGATTGGGATGGCAAGTGTAATCAGGAATAGAACACTCAGTGTATGCAAAAGTCAGAGGGCAATTATCTGCCAGAAGAGTTTACTGAACACCAGGAAGAGACCCACAAAAGGACAGAAAGCAATCAAAACATCTCAGGGATTTGAACTGCTTGCTTTAAGTCTGACAAGCTAATGCTGAGTCTCCAGTAACTGTAATTAATGATAACAAAGCTCTTCCTAGAAAAAGACTCTACTTGTCACAAAGTCTACAACTTCTATTACAAAGCTTTTCACTCTTAAACTGATATTAAGAGCTGACTCTGACTGCAACCGGTACCCGTCATGAGCTTATGATGCCCTCTGAGATGAAGAATCACAGACATTTACACAGTCTCTTCCAAAGCTCTAAAACCTGTGTACAAACCTTTCCTTGAGAAACAACAATGTGAAAATCCTTAGTGAATAGTAGTATTTCTAGCACTTATCACAAATTTACAAGTTTTATGAAAAACAAAGGAACTGAGGATAAAAATGTTTCAATTATATTGACTTGATAACTTCAGCTTCTTGCTCTGGTCTCAGTCAGAGAGGGGAGAGCAGATTTCAACTCAAAACCTCCACATATTTGCAGTTGATCTCAGTAACAGGTTTCAGTAGAAGCACTGGCACATGAAATCACCCACATCCAGATCCCAGAGAGGCTTTTGCTGATGGTCAGAATCACTCACTGCTAACAGGACCAGCAATGAGAACTGCCCTGATTTCCTGGCTTCATTTTGCTTGACTATAGACTAAGCAGAACATTTCTTCGTCCATCTAAGTGAAACACAGACCCTCAGACAGTAATTCCTCTGAGCTGCTTCTAATGGAACCAAAGGTTGCAGTCCCACTGCACATAAACAGCAGCAAAAGCCAGGCATCCTTCCCTGAAACAAGTAACTCAGGTGTGTCACACCTGTGACTGAGCCAGTAACTTGCTAAAGGTCTCCTGTTGAAGAAGACTCTACAAGAACAAATGTCAAAAGCTAAAGGGAAGTAAATGCTTTGCAATGAGAAGCAGTATTACTTTTCTACAGTTTTATGCAAAGTTCCTTTAGAATCTGCAAGGTAAGAGCAAGGCACGATGTTCCTCACGTGGTAACTTATGGCTGTCCTGAAAGCACCGTGTTTCCTCCACAGGACACTGTCCTTGTGCAGCTCACAAGGACTGAGTAGTGCCAATGGCCTTGAACAACAACTGGGTCTTCTCACATTTAAAGCTACTCAGATAATTCCAGCATATGATTCTGACTAAAGGCAACTAAGGGAAGGTTGAGGTACCTTGCAGCATTGTTTCTAGGGTGGTGCGCTGCTTCATCATCTGCCCATCTTCCTCTTCACTATCAGTTCCTTCATCCTCTTGGATCTCTATGTCGGAGTCATCGTTATCTGGTTAAAACAAACACAGCTGATCAACATCATACAAACCAACCCACAACTCAGCACAGCAGGAGGACACGAGATGCCAGCAGTCTCTACCTTTGCTCAAGTCCAAAAGTAATTAAAAATGGGGTTGCAGACAGAGCACTGGCTCTACTGACAAGCACGGGGAAGCAGTCAACATCCACACCCTCAGGCAGGCATCCACCCACACCTAAGTGCCAAAGAAGCACAGAATATAATCAGTTGTCTCCAGCTGTACTGTAAAGGCACTGTTCTAAATACAGTCACTGGGAATGAAGCAAAAAGACAGTCAGAGGTGCTGTTTCAGTGTGGGCTTACGAACACATCTCCTAGACTTTTCCCTGATGCAGGCAATATCAAAACCCATCCCCTTAGACTCTTTGCCTTCTATTTAACCCTAGGTTAGAAAAGCACAATGAAACATCTCCAGATAAATGAAAGCAGCTACAGCGAAACTCAAGATGGCTGGAAACACAGGAAAGCTTCCCAAAAGGCAGGGACTTCTTCTAATATTTTCATCACCTACCTTCGTTTTCTTCTTCCTATCCAAACTAAAGCCTACTCAGTCCCCTACTGATTGTTTCCCAGTCCTCATGTTGGAACAAAGCTAAAGGACTTAGATCAAATTCCCCTTTAGATGTTTGAAAGGATGGCAAAAGTCTTCAGATACTTAAAAGTGCCTGCAAAGAAAAGGGCAGCCTGCTCTCCATGTCAGCTGTACATGTCCCACCTTGGGGTTCACGTGCACAATCAACTAAAGTGATTTTCCCCCCAGCCCATTCTGGACCAGAACAGTGGGTGGAATTTATCGCAGAATCATAGAACGGTTTGGGTAGGAAGGGACCTTGAAGATCACCCAGTTCCAATCCCCCTGCCACGGACAGGGATACCTCCCACTAGACCAGGCTGCTCAAGACCCCATTTGGTGCAGAAGTGTGTGGAGCAGACTCTGCTCCATTTAAGTCTCCTATTTCATGAGTTTTGCTCTTTCTTCTTGTTCATTCCAGCCTCCTGCGCAAGCTCCTTGGCTCCCTACAACCAAGCTCCGCCTTGCAGCTACTTGTGGTTCCTTCTTTCCCTCTTCCAACATTCACTCCCTGAGCCAGATCCTCAGCCTCTCCCACCTTACAAACCCTTCTCCCTCATGCAGAGCCGAGCCCCTCTACACTGGCTGATTCCACAGCCCAGGGCCCTGGTGGCCCACCTGCAGCACCTCCTGGAATCCACCAGGCTACAACAAACACAACAGGGCTCCGCGTGAGGTCAGCACCCAGCGCAGCAACGAGGGATGTTAATTACTTGGAGAAAACAGGCAATTCTTTCCCAGGTACATTTAATTACACACATGTCTGAGCTGAAAATGGAAATAATTGCTTTAATTATGATTAGTAATGAGCTGACACATCTTTGTAATATTTAATTATCGGGCAATACACAAATATCAGACATTTTTCCATCATCTTTTTCATTACAATATTAAGGTAATGACAAAACATAACAGCAAGGGATGTATTTTGATACCCTGGTAAGATTACGAGGCTCCAACAACGTTAGCTATGATTTCTATTTGTGTTGCACTTTCTCCTTTGATGAGTGAAGGCATCGTGTGCTGCTGTGTGCCCTGAATACTATTTCTGTTTCCCTGCTATTCAGGAAAGCAAGGTTTTGTTTAGCCCCTACCCAGGCAAACTCCTTGGGACCAGCCATGTGGAGCCTAAACAAAGGATTCAGGTTTGTGCTCTGTATTTTAAAGAGCAAGACTACCCCACCTGTGATGGCTGTCACTGCTAAAACACCCGCATTCTTATTTTGGGGGGGCTGGTGTTTGCTTTCTTTTATTCTGATTTTTGGGCAGCAGTTTCTCTCTTTCAGGTTTTGTTTTTCGTGCTCCTCCTGCTATGCAGCACCAGTGGCCAGAGCTGAGGATGCTGCAGACAGCCCTTATGATTACTTTGCCAAACCACTTTGATTTCATCCCCATTAGCGCTTTCTGCTTCTCGCTGGGATCTCCTGAGCCTGAGCTGCCAGCTGAGATGGGGATTAATGGAGCCAGTGCTCTCTGCTGACAACCCACAGTGCACACCTGGCCAAAGACTCCTCTGGGGACAGGACGTATGGCAGAGCAGCACAGCTTTGATTTTACATTTCACTTTCCTGGAAACCTATTTTTAAAACTTTTTGTGGCACCAGACTCTCAGATACATTATGACATGCAAAATATATTCCCCCTGGGGCAAGCAGTGGTAAGAAGGATATGTGTCACCTTCCTTCACTGTATGTAGGTGTGCTCTTTCCTAACTACCCACCAACAGCTTAATGCTCTCCTGAACCATGTGGCCCCTTCCAGCTTCTTGTAAGTGCACTGCTGGGTGCTCCAGCCACTTCTGACCCATTTCAACTTGCAAACAGGTAGCTGATTTTGTCATATAATTCCCCACTGTACCTTTCTGTTGGAAAGTGGGGCTTGCAGGAAGTGAATAAGTGAATAAGTGCCTTGTGACAGACTTGTGGAGAGAGCACAGTGGAGGGAGGACCCCAAGCTGCTGCTTTATGAAAGGAAATGGTTAAAATACAGCCTTTTTCCCCCTCACCCAGCTCTTTTCTTCTTTCCCTCAGGTTCCCTGCTATTCTCAATCCCCTCTTTCTCACACTGTTTCTTTCCTCATTCTCCCCCAACAACTCAGATGTTGTAACTCTCACCTGTCAGTGATGAAGCTGCAATTTTCTGCCAGTCAGCCACGTGTAGATGCCATGGAATAAATACCTCTGGCAAGTCCCAGAGAAGTGAGCCTTCTGCCCCAGTTCTACCTCTTGCCCTTCACAGTGTCCTTGAAGAGCCAAGACAGTTCTGACTTACTCATAGAATCACAGAATGGTTTGGGTTGGAAGGGACCTTAAAGATCATCTCATCCTACGCCCCTGCCATGGGCAGGGACACCTCCCACCAGACCAGGCTGCTCAAGGCCCCACCCAGCCTGGCCTGGAACACCTCCAGGGATGGGGCATCCACAACCTCCAGGACAACCTGTTCCAGTCCCCCACCACCCTCATTGTGAAGAATTTCTTCCTAATGTCTAACCTAGATCTCCCCCATCCAGTTTAAAGCCGTTCCCCCTCATCCTGTCACTCCAAGCCCTTGTAAAAAGTCCCTCTCCAGCCTTCCTGTAGGCTCCCTTCAGGTACTGGAAGGTCACTATGAGGTCCCCCCAAAGCCTTCTCTTCTCCAGGCTAAACAACTCCCTGGCTTTCATTCGTGCCTTTAAGAACCCTGTATTACTTTGCAATACAAATGAAGAGAAGTTTAACCACAGAATCACAGAACTGTGAAGGCTGGAAAAGCCCTTCCAATCCAGTCCAACTTGTCAGCCCAACTAAACCAAGTCCCCAAAGTGCCACATGCCCAAATTTAGGCCATCACTGGCAGCTTAAGTGACATTAAGGCTGGTGTTTTAACAAAACCCTCTATTTTTACTATGAAAAGGTCATCATCAGAGCAACTCTGCTGCATGGAGAATACTGGTGACACATCATTCTACCTGAGAGAGCACAGACTGGAATTTTAGACCCCGCTTGCCTTACGTTTTAACATTTCAATTTCATAAAGGTGGGTTGCAGTCAAATAAATGTGTTTCATTTAAATCAGTCCAGCCCCAAAAAGTGCATCCTGGTTACCGCTGACGAATGCCACTCTCAGAAAAGGCATTTTTTGTTCCAAGCACACCTAGTGTCTCCAGAAAACGATACCTGGACCGATAATACTATATTCAAATGATTTAATTTTTGGTAATTTGAAATGCTTGAAGGAAACCCAGCATGATTTAATAACTTAACAATGATTTCATTACATATTTGTTAGTTTGCACAAATACTCAAGTAAATGTATCCAACTGTAAAATAAGAAGGTCCCGGGGTGAAGATAATCAGCAGAAAGAACATTGTTTACTGATATGCTTTAGGATTAGATGTGAGTGTCTTAAGCATGTTCAATTCCATAATAAATATCACCACTTTGAAAACACAAGTTCTGGCTGCATAGCAATTACTGGATTCAGCAGGATGTTGAGTTTGGTGCAAAAAAACATAATGAGAAAACCAAGTGGGCAGCTGACAGTTAATACATAGCATGAAATACCCACTTAATTAATGGCATGAAAGTTTAGAGCAGGGGAAATAAAAAAGGGATGGACTGGGATTTTAATGTGACCAAAGGGAGGGTGAAGCTCAGTTCCAACTTGAAAACTTCAGTTCTACCAAAGCCATCCTTGTCTCACCAGGCTCAGAGACACCAGTTGCAACATCAGCCTCAGTATTTACAGATCTGCAGGTCTGCAATTTGAACAGGAAGAAATGCTTTGATATATGACAAGAGGCAGCAATGTGCGCTCGCAGACCAGAAGGCCAACAGTGTCCTTCAAAAGAAGCATTGCCAGCAGGTCGAGGCAGGCCATTCTCTCCCTCTACTCTGCTCTTGTGAGACCCCCACCTGTAGTCCTGTGTCCAGTTCTGGAATCCCCAACATAGGAAGGATATGGAACTGTTGGAGAAGGTCCAGAGGAGGCCACAAAGTTGACTCGAGGGCTGGAGCAGCTCTGCTATGAGGACAGGTTGAAAAAGCCTGAAGGGGAGAAAGCTCCATGGGGACCTCAGAAAGGCCTTCCAGTACTGAAAAGGGCTCCAGGAAAGCTGGGGAGGGGCTTTTTACAAGGACAGGCAGTGATAGGATGAGGAGGAATGGCTTGAAATTGGAAGGGGGGAGATTTAAGTTAGACATTAGGAAGAAATTCTTCACAATGAGGGTGGGGAGGCCCTGGCCCAGGTTGCCCAGAGCAGTGGTGGCTGCCCCATCCCTGTAGGTGTTCAAGGCCAGGTTGGATGGGGCTTTGAGCCCTCTGATCCAGTGGGAGGTGCCTCTGCCCATGGCAGGGGGTTGGAACTGGATGGACTTTGAGGTCCCTTCTGATTCAAACTATTCCATGCTTCTATGACTCTTTCCTTTCAGTCAGCCAAGCAAAATGTGCACAGATCTATCGTCTTGCTCAATTAAACAGCAAATAGCTGTTGTGCTTTGGGTAGCCAATCATGCAAGGCTGTGGCAGTCTGGTGCTGCACTGAACCTCTTTGTACCCTTTCTACTCCAGCATTGTTGCTTCAAGATCTAACAGCAGATAAACCAAAAGCCCCGTTGGAGCAAATTCCAAGTGCAGCACTGAGTCTCTGGGTGATTCCCACGAGGATGAGATGCCCGGCTGATGCTGCCAATGCTCGGCAGAGGCACCAGCAGGATGCTCGGACCATCCCTCTTCTTGTAGCAGACACTTGGAACCTGTCCAAGTCTTGTGTTTTGCCTGTTAAATAATTGCAAATTCATGCTCTAATTGAGTAGTACTGCCATGGATCTTTGGCTTTGAAAATCATCAGACACAGTCATGGTCAGTGGATGTGACCTCGCTGTAAAATGGGCCAAAAAATACCTGAGCTACCTATTCCTGTGCCAGGACTACAAAGCCCAGTTTAACTGGAGTTTGTCATCAAGAATTATTTTTAATTATTTTAAGTGACAGAGACCTATTGATTCCCTGGGTGATGGTCAATCTGCTAAAAATGGGAGTTTGGATGCTGTAGCAATGGGCATTTTGAAAATAACTGAGCAAGGTAAGGAAGTGCCCGCAGAGCTCTGCAGCCTCCTGGGCAGTGTTTGTTGATGCAACAGTGCCCAATTCTAACATGCAAACATCAGACCATTCCAGGCTTTCTGCTGGAGTTGGCAGGAGCCACAGGTGCCTGGACCTTGATCCAAGCACCCAGCAGAGATCAGATGAAGAATCTGTTTCGTACTCAAGATGTTCCCTGTTGAAATTTATATTGAATCTTAGGATCATAGAATCATGGAATGGTTTGGGTTGGAGGGACCTTAAAGATGATCCAGTTCCATGGGCACGACACCTCCCAATGGATCAGTATGCTTAAAGTTAACCCTGTTGCTATTGCTGAACAACACTGAAGTAGTTCAAACATCCATGGGCTTTGTTTATTCATTCTACATGTTTATTCATTCTATAGACTAAGCAAGAGTGTGCAGGGCAGGTTGATGGTAGCAGGAAACAAGAAAGTGGTATGTTCTATTAAAAAATGCAATTCTACAGCAAATACTTTGGCAAATGGAAATCACATTGAGGGCACGGCATTACCCAAGAGAAATACAGAAAATATTTTGAAAAATTCAAGTTTTTAACCTTTCAAAATAAAATATTGTACTTTTTAAACTGTAGTTCATGTAATCTGCTTTTAAACTGACAAAAAATCTTAGAAAGAATGTGAGAAAACCCAGGTGAAAAAGTGTGTAAAAAAAGTAAGGAAAATCTGTAAGTGAAATAAGCTGATTAGTGTGAAAAAATGCATTTCATCCAACCTTGGGTGAACCTGAAAAAGCATCTTGAATTTCTGCTGTGGTCTGTGACCTTCTCTCACAGCAACCTTTATGTGTCTACACCTGCCAATAGTTCCATCAACAGCCTTCACAGTGCTCCCAAGAGCACCGTCTGATGTCATGGTCTAAGAGCCACTGCTCCCTCAAGCCCAAGAGAACTCAGCCTTGAGATTCAGGCAATTGGCATTTGTTGCCTTGCACCAACCTGGGATGCGCTGCCTGAAAACCACCACACCCTGTACTGGTTTCTCTAAGAGTGTCTGCTGTGAAATAAAGATTACAAAATGAGCAGTAATTCACTTACCACCCATCACAAAACCCAGTTCTGTTCAGTGGCAACTCTTAATTGTATGTAATCTTATCATGTAAATAATACTCAAAGCCTCATCCATACCTGGGGTTAATTTAAGAATGGGGTTCCACTGCCAGCTTTTATATTTTTTTAGTGCAGTGGTTTTATAAATATAAAAATAAACAAAATAAAAATAAATGAAAATAAAAATAAACAATTTTTTTGCAACTAAAGAAAAAACAAGAACCATTTTTTTTCTGAATTACACTAAACTTTGTTGCAAATTTTATGCAAGTACCATGACCTACAATCATAGAATCATTAAGGTTGGTAAAGGCCTCTCAGCTCATCCAGTCCAACCATTGGCCCAGTCCCACCGTGTCTGCTAAACCACGGCCTCAAGTGCCACAACCAACATGTTCTTTGAACCCCTCCAGGGACGGGGACTCCACCACTGCCCTGGGCAGCCTCTGCCAGCGCTTCACTACTCTGTTAGTAAATAAATTGTTCCCAATATCCAATCTACCTCCCTCCCCAGTGCAGCTTGAGGCCATTTCCTCTTGTCCCATCACCCATTACTTGGGAGCAGAGCCCAGCACCCACCTCACTCCAGCCTCCTTTCCAGGAGCTGCAGAGAGTGATGAGGTCTCCCCTCAGCCTCCTCTTCTCCAGACTAAGCAGCCCCAGGGTCCTCAGCTGCTCCCACAACCCCTGTTCTCCAGACCCTTCCCCAGCTCCATTCCCTTCTCCAGATGCGCTCCAGCCCTTCAAGGTCTTTCTTGTAGTGAGGGGCCCAAAACTGAACCCAGGATTGGAGGTGCAGCCTCACCAGCACCGAGTGCAGGGATACAATCCCTGCCCTGCTCCTGCTGCCACCCCATGGCTGATCCAAGCCAGGATGCTGGTGGCCTTCTTGCCCACCTGGCCCACTGCTGGCTCGTGTTCAGCTGCTGTTGACAGCACCCCCAGGACCTTTTCTGCTGTGCAGCTTTCCGGCTGCTCTTCCCCAAGTGGGCTTTCTCTATTCTTAACACAGACCTGCACAACTCAAACCACATTTCACAGCTCTTCCTCACAACAGATGTGATTTAGGTTTCTCTGGTGTTATTTCTGCCTGGATCTGCCTGGAGTTCCTGCAACTTCTGCTGCAGAGAAATGAACTCTTAATTTGCAGCCCTTCTTACTAAATTAGCAGAAGATAAGGTCAGAGGATCCAGACAATAACAGAACTGCATCAATTACAGAGGTACGCAAAGGTAGGAGTGCTTGCAGGGGCAGAATGAATGCTGACTTTTATCAATTAATGGCAACGAATTTATCACCAGCTTCCAACCTACGCTGTTAGAAAAGCCTCATTTAAGTGTTTTGCAGCTCTCAGGAGGAAAGTGTAATGAGAGTTGGAGAACCTTCCCTTTTCTTTACAGGAGGCACTGGCCCAGGGTAACCCTTTGTGCAGGAAAGTGAGGAATCTGTTCAAACCAAGCTCACTGCAGACCTTCCAGATTCATCCAGAGTGTCTTTGGATAAGGGGATGCCTTAGAGCATCCTCCCAGTACAGAAAGGGGCTCCAGGAAAGCTGGGGAGGGGCTCTTGATCAGGGAGTGCAGGGATAGGATGAGGGGGAAGGGTTTTCAGCAGAGAGAGGGGAGATTGAGATGAGATCTTAGGGAGAAATATTTTGCTGTGAGGGCGGGGAGGCCCTGGCCCAGGTTGCCCAGAGCAGTGGTGGCTGCCCCATCCCTGGAGATGTTCAAGGCCAGGTTGGATGGGGCTTTGAGCCCCCTGATCCAGTGGGAGGTGTCCCTGCTCATGGCAGGGGGTTGGAACTGGCTTGGCTTTGAGGTCCCTTCCGACCCAAACCATCCCATGGTTCTATATGGGGAGGCACAGGGCAGCCTGCCCACCTCCCAGTGAGCGGAGCTGCGAGGGGAAAAAGCCAATCCCTTCATCTCCAAACCTATCGCATGAGCAAGACCAAGTCAGAGCAGGGGCTGCCTTAGCTGTCCTGCAATCAGGTTGAAGACACAGACCACCGAGACCAAAATATTTTTGACAAAGTAAAGATGGAAGACAAGTTTGGATAAAAGCACATTGCTCTGCAAGGGGAGCACTACTGAAAAATACAAGTGGAACAAGCAAATATTTTTCATTCCAAAGAGGTTTCTGATAGCGATTAAAAGCCCTGTTTTAATCTTCCTTGTGTCTGTCTCGTTCATCAGACACATTGGATCTCAGGAGGAGGATACAGCACACGGAATCCCCAAACACAGGTGAAAGGAGGTTGAAGTGCTCATCCCTGTAGCACTTTTCACTGTTTCCCCACAATCCACACCATTCTCCCAGTACTGTTGATAAAATCACTGACTGCCAGACCGAGGTTGCAGGGCTCTCGGGAGGCCTCACAGGCAGAAACTCTCTCCCTTATCTTTCTTCCTATTTCTAGTCTGACTCTCACTATTAACCTTTGGGTGGTTTGAGCAGGCAAAGCTGTTCAGTGATGCTGCACTGATTCTGCTGCTGTTTCCTTGTGGGCAAAAAGACATATTTTTCTTGTGACTGGGATGCTAGGATGTACGTAACCATTCTGTAAACATAGCCCTAAGAGGGCACTGTGCCATTTGAGACTCCAATCCCTGCATTCTCTGACCAAAGCAAATCCCTTGGTTTTGAATTGCATACAGGGCATCATTTCATTGACAATGAGAGGAGGAGAGTGGGGTCTGGTCTAAGGGGAAAGCACAGCCTGATTCTTGATCATTACATTATACATTAGCAGACCATGGTCTCAGAGAGCTTTACAGCATTCAATAAATTAACCTTACAGCACCCAGGAATGAAGTTGTGCTGGGGAAACAGCCCTTGAGAGTTGGATTTACCATCTCCCTTACACCTCCACAGCTCTGCAGCCCCCAACCCACGTGCAGATAAGAGACAGGCTGCAGCTGACAAAGATGACTTCATTTTCCAAGGTGATGGGACAGTCAACAAATGAGCCCGCACTGAGAAACAGGACCCTGCTGCTCCTACCACTAGAATAAATACTAATTATGACAATTAAGTACTTGACTAAAGATGTATTATGGTAATATTTTTAGGTCATTAGAAGTCACAATCATATGCTGTTAGGTGGCAGTAAAGCACTCGCTAAAAGGAAAGGTTCATGTTATTCCAGAGATGCAAAATGACTGAATAGTTTTCCAAAGACAAGAGAAAAATGGAGCAGCAATTTTTTCACATTGTACTCCACATTACAAATTACTGATGGTAGATGTTCCTCTCCTCTTGAACTTATTTGCCCTTGAAACTGTCAGACAGCAGGACCTGGCCTTTTTTACTCAAGTAAATCCTTGAACCTATTCCACATTCTTGTAATTTATATTAAAAATGCTAAGTTTCAGCTAAAAATTCACTTTTTACAGCACTGACATAAGAAGATGAGATCAAAGATGAGCAGGAATGAGTGAATTTTCTCTTTTATGAGCTTTCTCAGAAACTCGCTACCAGCAAACGAACTGTGAAGCACAACTTTTATGCCCTTACTCAATTTCAGCTTTCATGAACACTCCCTCTGATCCTGAGAATTAACTTCCCTTCTATTTTCTCCCACAGATATTGCAATATCAAATTCACAGGGTAATTATTGAGGATGTTCTTGCTGATGCTTGGTTCAAAAGGAGCTTTCTGCAGAATCTCAGGAGGTTATTACTGTCTTCTCATCCCTAGTTAGAACTCTGATTAATTAAGAGTAAGTTTAGAAAAAACAAACCCCCCAAATTTTAATTGCGTTCACATTTTACAGGTACAGTAAAATCAAGCAAATGCAAGCAGGCAAACATGGACCTCACTTTCAAGATTACTGACACTAAAGAGGATTGCAAACTGAGAGCTTTTAATCTGTGAGAGTTCTGATCTGAGAGACACCTCACGGAGAACTAGGCCAGCTCCTGAGGGCAGGAATCACCACCTGGCTTCCTGAGGCACACCAGCACATGTGTAACAGGAGGCAGTCAGGCAGCCCCCAAACTGATGGGCCCACACACCTGCACACATGCATTTTGCTGGGTAGAATCCTCTAACCAAGCTGGTTTGCAAAGGGACCTTTCGTCAGCAATTCTCTCCTGAGACTCTATCTGGAGTAGTGTGTCCAGTTCTGGAATCCCCAACATAAGAAGGATACAGAACTGTTGGAGAAGGTCCAGAAGAGGTCACAAAGATGATCCGAGGGCTGGAGCCCCTCTGCTATGAGGACAGGTTGAGAGAGTTGGGCTTGTTCAGCCTGGAAAAGAGAAGGCTCTGGGGAGACCTTAGAGCAGTCTCCAAGTACTGAAAGAGGCTCCAGGAAAACTGGGGAGGGGCTTTTTACATGGGCTTGGAGTGACAGGATGAGGGAGAATGGCTTTAAATTGGCAGGGAGAAGATTTAGATTAGACATAAGGATGAAATTCTTCAGTGTGAGGGTTGGGAGGCCCTGGCCCAGTTTGCCCAGAGCAGTGGTGGCTGCCCCATCCCTGGAGGTGTTCAAGGCCAGGTTGGATGGGGCTTTGAGCCCCCTGATCCAGTGGGAGGTGTCCCTGCCCATGGCGAGGGGGTTGAAATTGGACAGGCTTTGAGGCCCCTTCTAATTCAAACCATTCCATGATTCTATGTTCTGGGCCAAATGCTGTGTATGGGCTTGGATAAGAGCACCATGAAGCCTCAAATGTGCTCGTTGCCATTGCACAGATGTTTAGTGGATGACTGTTTTCACTCCTGCAGGCACAATTTACACTGCAGAGGAGCATTTCACACAGGTCAGGTTCCCTATTTCACCGCTGTCCTTTTAAAGTTGTTATCATTCCACTTTTTCTAATACACTTACTTCCACTCCTAAACAGGCGCTCCTCCTCCTCCTTCAGCCTGTTCTGGGTCAGACGCAACATGTTTGCTGCTTCCTGTAAGAGGAGAAAACAACTGCATTAGGGAAGCTGCCACGTTGCCCAGTCAAGTAGAGTAACTGGATGTCCCTACCACAGCACTTTAGGGCACTCACAGGTAGAATGAAAGCAGAACATTTCAGCATTGAAAATATTTTATGAAAAAAGGTCCTAACTGAAGCATGGGAGCTCCTGGTGACTTTGCCCAAGAGGGTCAGGGTCTAAAGCACGTGCTCAAGTAAAACAGTATTCTGAAAGTCGATGATAAACTCCCAGGGGCTGAAACCTCACTTTCCACATTGGAAATGAGTTAATATGGCTTCATCCCACAGAAAATTACTGTTGTTAGAGAGTGGAAGGGCTTTTCATTGGAAAGCAGCCTTTGGTAGGTGTTTGCACCTAATACTCTGTTAAAGAGCAGAAGTGTTTTTGGGAAATGACTCCATCTTCATAGTACACAAACCAAACCAGAACAAACTCATACATTTCCATGTGCACAAGGAAAATGGGAGCAATAAACTGGAGAAGAACAGCCACACACTGTTCTATAACATTGGATGCCAAGGAGAACCACGGCAGTGAGGCAGCACAAGGTGGTGTGTGGGTTTTCTTCTTTGAATAGAGCAATAGATAAAAATATGCTGAGAAACACTATTGTCATAGAATCATAGAATGATTTGGGTTGGAAGGGACCTTTACAGGTCATCCAGTCCACCCCCCCCTGCAGGAGCACGGACATCTTTAACCAGATCAGGCTGTCCAGAGCCCCATCCAACCTGGCCTTGAATGTTTCCAGGGATGGGGACTCCACTCCCTCCCTGGGCAACCTGGGCCAGGGACTCCCCTCTCTCATTGTAAACATTTTTTCCTTACAACCAGTCTCCCTTCCATTACTTTATTGAATCATAAAATCATTAAGGTTTGAAAAGACCTCTAAGCCCATCCAGTCCAACTGTCAGCCCAACCCCACCATGCCTACTAATCCATCTGCCATGTCTACACGTTTTTTTAACCCTTCCAAGGATGGCAACTCCCCCACTGCCCTGGGCAGCCTCTGCCAGGGCTTCACCACTCTTTTGGTAAAGAATTTTTCCCAATATCCGATCTAAACCTCCGCTGGCACAACTTGCGACCACTTCCTCTCATCCTATCACTTGTTACTTGGGAGAAGAGACCAGCACCCACCATTAAAACCATTACTCCTTGTCCTGTCACAACAGGCCTTGCACTGTCATGACAGTATGATAAAAGTTATGACAAACAGTTAAAAGCAAGCAGGAAAAGGTAGGCAGAACAGCAGTTGCTGCGCTGAAGAAGAGAAGAAAATCACAAGTCTCACCCATTCAAATGAAGGCCACTGATAACAGAAACCGTTACAAGGTGGCTGACAAGGATTTACAAAACATAAGTCTTGCACAGTCAACTGAATAGGAAACATGACAGCTCAGAAAGAAGCAGCAGGCTGGTGGCAGTGGGGCAGTTCAGACAGAAATTACCATTCCAGCATATGGATTAGAGAGAAAACATGGCTGGCTCTGCAGACAGTGACTGACGAGAGAGAATTTAATCTTTGAGGATGCTGCACGTGCAGAGCATCCCAAACCTGGGAGACTATTGATTGCTAAACCCCACAAAGCAGTTGCAGGAGGTGTTTTGCCATGTTCATGAAGTCCTCCATTCAGTTAGGACTCAAATAAAGCCAGGATACCAAGAGACTGAAGGGCAGGAAGAAAGGTTCACTATTCCGATGGCACCATCGGACAGTGTAGAATATTTTTGATGGCATCTACTTTAAACTTGGGTAATGTTAAGGGTGAACAGCAAACGAAGCACGATGAAGTAGGTAAGAGAAGAATGCACACAATCAGACTCAGATACAACCTGCAATACTAAACAGGTGGCAAACAACTGATGGAAGGATTTAGACACGAATTTTGCTAATTTTAGTCTCTTCAACTCCACTCAAGCAAGACAAGTAGATGGGAAAGCTAATTAACTGTGGATTGAACTAAGAGTTTTCTCAGTCCTTGATTTTTCTATGCAAAATATGCATATAATTAAAATCACCAATTGCTTCGACATAGTCAAATCTGCACATTTACAGTGCATTTGTGGAAAGGAAACAGACTCAGGTGGAATATCCATGGGTGAGGGAAGAAAGTAAGAAGAGCATGTGAAAAATGATTGAATAGTGGGCAATCTCTTTACATTTCCAACTGGAAATGTGTATCCATGCATATGGCAACAGGGTGCAGCTGAGGAAGGAAAATCTCTTCCCCCCAGGTTCTAGGCAGCAGCAAATCAGGTCCCACACAGCACACAGGGAAGCAGCTGGAAACAGTGGCCTGAGGATTGGCTTGTACAATGCACCACAACCTGGCATAAACATCTGGATCTCAGGAATTGAAATTCATGCTGACAAAGCTTGCAGAGAAGATGCTTACAGGTGGTAAGGGGAATTGGTGTAAATAACCTGTGCCTGGCAAGAAACCCAGGCCACAGCCTCTCTCAAAGCCACAGAAGGAATGAATTCTGATCCAAAAATCTGCTTTGGACAACTATGCCAAGTGTTTGGCCCCACAGAAGGTAGGGAGACTGCTAATGATTGTTTGGGATTGTAGAAATACCACTGCAAAAGATACAGGAAACAACATAAATAACAGAAATAACACAGCAGGCACGACAGTTCCAGGGCTATAAAGCGGAAAGGTCATGATGCGAAATCATGCTGAGTGAGACACTCCAGCAGCACCTTGCAACAAAATAAACTGCTGAAATCTCTGAAGTGCTGGAGATGTATTCTGCAGGGAGAAGCTAATTCCATCTGCAAGAACTAGGGAGAAAAAGGCACAAACAGGTGGTGGAGCACTGGAACAGCTCCCCAGGGAAGCAGTCCTGACACCCACTCTGCCAGCATTCCAGAAGGATTTGGACAGTGCCCTCGGTCACATGGGGTGAGTGTTGGGAGTGCCCTGTGCAGGGACAGGAGTTGGACTCGATGATCCTTTTGAGTCCCTTCCAACTCGGGTGATTTTATGATTCTATGATTCCATGAAAATGCTGCAGGCAAACGTGGCACAAATCTTACTCTGCAAGCAAACCTTGCCCAAATTAGGAGGCAGCACACGCTATGGAATCAGTGTCAAATTAACACAGTTAAAGTGCCAATTAACACAAAACTAGAGCCAGCCTGCCCTATCAGAGGGGGCTCCCAGGCCTTGCAGGACAGCAGAGATTATAGAGCCCCAAACCCCCTGCTTTAGAGGCAGATGGAACTCTGCTGAGATGGAACTTTTCCTCCTCAGTCTCACGTGCTACGCAGTTTTTTTCCTAGGTGTAAATCTGCCCTTTAATGAGTGATCAAATTAATCACTTTGCAGACTCAGAGCAGGAAGCGTTGTGAAATGGGGAGCAGGGCTCTGCTGCCAACGCCTAGATCCGCAGAACAAGGGACCTTCAGGAGTCCCCAGTCCAATCTCCTGCTCCGAGCAGGGCCAGCAACGGGATCAGACCTCCGTGCTCAGGGCTTGAGCTGGTTGGGTCTTAAAAACCTCCAAGGAGAGAGGTCAATCAACCTGTCTGAGCAATCTGTTTGACACTTGACTGTCCAAGTGGTGAAAAAGTTTCCTTACATCAAATCAGAACTCCTTTTCATCCCTACTAATTTGTCCACGACTTTCAGCACAAGAGTCTGGTTTACCTTAGCCACCAGCTACGTCACCACTTTTCCAGAGCAGGCACCTTGTCTTGTCACACATAACCAAATGGTCTCCATACAGACAATAGCAACAAACACATTCCTTGACGATACCAGGTCAAAAAAAGGCTTTTAAAACAAATATGTTTCACCTACATTTACAACCAGCTGTGTATTTTCATGCCTAGTTTCTGTCCAAGTTAGCAAGAACGTTACCCATCTCCTACAGCACAATTCAAGAACACACAATTTCAAGACAGCTGTATATTTTTTTCTATAATGGAGTTTGACTGAATGCTATACAGATATCCTGCATCTCAACCTGTAACTGGCCAAGCAGATGGCCTCAAATCTCATAGCTGACTACAAAAGCCTTAGGAAAACAGCAATAACACAAAACACACGGCTATTTGGCAGAATGTTTTAATATAATCTTATTTAATAAAACCTTATTAATATAACTTATTGTTCTACAGAGAAGTAAAACGTCAGCTTGAGCTCTTTCAGCCAGGTGAACGGGAGTTGGCTTTGGGAATCTTTTTCCACACACAAGCAGAGCCTGAGAAATGCTTTCTCATTTAAGTGCAGGTTTACTGAACAGAACACAATTACAGCTACAGGCAAACTAAACACAACTGTGTGCAGGGTGTGGGGTGGGGGCACTGCTTGGGTTTTTTGTTTTTAAGCAGATATCAGTATCTGACCTGTGAGAGCATCCTCCAGCAGCAGACCCAGTCACAGCTGGTTTTGCCCCTGGCTCAGCAAGGATTTGATCAAACCACACAGTTTCTTGTCTCAGTCTTTTAGGATATACCTAATGCTGCTGGCAGTGGTTTTAAACAATAAAATCCAGTTGGTGAAATGCCAACATTGAAGACAACTCCGTGCCCTTGCAGACTGCAGAGCAGCTGGTCTCAAAAGGCTCAAAACCAGAAAGAACAAAAACAACACAGTATTTGATAAAATATTTAAAATATCTATTTTTTTTAAGTTAACCTCAAAGTTTTGATGGGGAAGCTGTGGAGAAAACACGAGCAGGATCCTGAATACAAAGCATTCAGAATGGAGCAGCTGGCAGACAACACGGTTACCACTAAGCAGAAAGGAAAGGAAAAGGAATGGGGAAAACAGGAAGGGGATAAGTGTGAAAGCACAGCAGGACAACTACAGCAGCTTGCTGATGTGGTTTTGTTTGGATGCTAACACTTCAATGTTTGCCTAAGCTGTTCCTTCTGTTCTGAGACACCCTCCCAATCCCAACAATCTCTCCAGACATCTTTATGTATAAACCTGCCCAGCTTAGTAAGGGAAACCAGTATTTCTTTCTGGGTTTTCCCTAGTGATTTGCTATGGAATAGCAGTACCCCTATTGCTCTCCACTACATTTAAAGAGAAGCAATCTGGTGATGGATTGAACTGCTCCAGCCTCACCTTGCCCATGGACCCCAGCAGCTGTTTCTTGCTTTGTTCCAGCACAAAGCCACTGAGATTAGCTCTTTCTACATGCACACAATGGGATTTGTTGCCACTCATTCAGCAGGGCTGAGATATCAGGATGAGGAGGAATTGTGCGGTGCCTGAACAGAGAATGTGACAGCATTCTTAATCAGAGGAAGACAGGTTTGTGAACAAGGAGGCTGCACAGTTAAAGTTCATGACAGGGCACCAACCTACCTAGACCTGAATTAAAGAATTGAAGATGATGCTTTGATTCCTGCTGAACTACTATTAAATACCACTCCCTAAATTCACTGGAACACGGCTATAGTTATGCCTGACTAAACTGACTGCAATACTTTGGGTTTTTTTACTTTTCATTCTGTCAAGGAATGAAGACCATGGGAGAGAGAAGACCCACCTGAAAAAGGGGGGCAGAAGAATCTTTACCAACAGGCTACGAGGAGGGCTTCAAACTCAGTCTGTCAGGGAATGACGAGGACAACAGTGCAACGAGAAGTGGGGACACTGTGGACAGTGCAGGGGAGGCTCTGCTACGCTCCTTCTGAAGGCACCACAAGCAGGAGCCAATCCCAACTGCCTGCACAAGACTACACGCATCACAGGAAACAAACTGAGAGATTAAAAGGTGTACAGGTGCCTAGCTGTGATCCCACCAGGTTTACAGAGACACTATGAGGCAGTTCCCACGTTTGGAAGGTTGCACTAGATGGATACAGGCACTCTAGAAAGGACAGGCTGGGAGGTGAGGAGGGGCTGCTCCCTCTGAAAGGAGTGTCCAGAAGCTGAACATTGCCTTGTGATGGGTGAGGAGCCCTTTGAGAGTGTATGGCTAAGGATCACAGGACAAACTGCTGACCTAATAAAACAGCACAGATCATGCTGCACAAACTAATACTCATTTTAACCTTCAACTTCTAAAGGCTTACTGTTGGCAGATCATCTCGCTTCAGTAAAAAAAACAAACCCAAAACTCACAGCTGGCTGTATTACCAGAAGAGTCCTTTGGTTTCCCTTCTCCTGTCTGCAGCCATTTAACCAGGACTTTCATTTTCCCACAAAAGCCACCAAACCTGAAAACTAAAAAAATTCTTTCCATATCACCCAGTGTTCACTCAGCAAACAGTGCAGAACCACAGGGAAGCTGACTTACAGCCTCTCAGAGCCAGCAATAATGCAGGACCACAGCCTTCTGGTACAAAGAGAGATTTTACAGCTGGAGATTATCCTGATGATGCCACTTCAGTAATTACGAGCTGCTATCACTGCAGTAGAGCTTTTAGATGGGTACAGGAGCAGCCACCTCCTCCTCCACCCCCCAATAATAAATCAAGTGCAGTGCTTTGGAGAATGTGGGCTCAAGCAAACTCTGTGCTCCAAACACAGAGTTCTGCACCAGAAAAGATGTGACCCTGTTCTACCAGGTTCTCAGGATCCCTCATCAAATTCATCCTAAGAAATACTTGCCTTTTACAAATATTCATACAACTTTACTATTTTGGTCTGAGGAGCAGCTGAAAGCCATCAGCACTGGTCATTTAAACATTTCAGAGGTCATCCCTCCAGTGGATGAGCACACATTAAATAAATCAAAAAAATCATCCCCTATTAGAAGACCATCTGTCTCCTCCTTATTCTCATTACTCCCATCTCTTCCTCACTTTCATGTACCGAAACAGACACTGTCTCTCATCATTAATAGCCATTTTACAGTGACCATTTCTACTGAAACACACACAAAGTATACTTGAGAAAGGCAATGAAGTTGGTGAAGGGGCTGGAGAACAGGCCTTATGAGAAGCAGCTGAGGGACCTGGGGCTGTTTAGCCTGGAGAAGAGCAGGCTGAGGGGAGACCTCATCACAGTCTACAATCACTTGAAAGGAGATAGCACCAAGGTGGGTGTTGGTTTCTTATCCCAAGTGACAGGACGAGAGGACACAGCCTCAAGTCGTGCCAGGGGAGGTTCAGATTAGACATCAGGAAAAACTTCTTCCCTGAAAGGGTGGTCAGGCCCTGGCAGAGGCTGCCCAGGGAGGTGGTGGAGTCCCCATCCCTGGAGAGGTTTAAAAGACGAGCAGACAAGGTGCTCAGGGATTTGGTTCAGTAGTGGACAGGGACGGTTGGACTCAGTGATCTCAAAGGTCTTTTCCAACCAAATGATTCTATATTTTATATTTTATATACTTAACTGATACTCACCAACTGTTATAACAATACTGGCACCACCAGTGTGGGTGGAAGGGGATGCAGATTTGCTTCTGCTGCAGTGTCATTATTTTAAATGATTCATTCGATTCATTGTCCTTCAGAAAGTTTTTTTATCCTGAACCTCTTGTATCCCAGCTAGCCAGAACCTGTCACTGATGTATCCATCTAGAACCAAATCTGACTGAAAAACAACAAGTCCTGTGCTACATTAGAACATGACTTCCTTTTTTATGCTTTTCTTGAGTTCAACCCTGCTGACCGGGCACTTTGCTGCTTCTTGTGGAAGAATTGTTCACTAAGAGTACAGTAAGAGCTGCAGTAAAGTTACTTCAGTAAATGGGGCAGAAGAGTATTGGTCATTCCAGGTGACAGAAGAGCATTTCTCCAAGTGAAACACCAAATCTGACTCCTGCCCTCCAGCAGATCCCCATTTCTGCAGTAACTTGGTAACGTCTGCAAACTCACCGAGGGAGCACTCGATCTCCTCATCCAGATCACGGATAAAGATATTGAACAGAACTGGCCCAGACACAGAAGACAAATGGATTGGTTAAGGCACTGGCACGGATTGCAACATGAGGCTGTTTGAGATCACAAGCCTTTAAATCACTCCCCAGCACTGGGTGACAGAATCCAAACAGAACTAAGGAAAAACAAGGAGAGAAAAAAAGACCCAGACTAACATTTTTGGCCCAAATTTTTCCAAAGTAATGTGACAAAGGATGGACATTATCCTGTGAATGAAATGCATTCACCACTAGATATAATCCAAGTTTACCATAATAACTCCTCTTCATTTTTTCCTATTCACTTCTGAGGAAGCTATGAATTGCAATGACTCACTAAAGGCTCACGGAGCACTGCCTTCATATATTACATTTTTATTGTACTGAGCTTACAAGCAATATTGCTTGGACGTGTGATTTATTTGAATTCATGTACAATTCTGTAACATAAACCTAAGGTCAGTTTGCACTGCCTGAAGAAATTACCAGCCAAATTAACATTGATGGAAGCCAGTAGTCACAGCTGTGTTTTGTTCACCACCCTAAAGCAGTGACTGTCACATCACTGCTAGAATCTAACTTCAGGATTATCCTCTCCCTGTGTCACAGGTAGCACAAACCCTCAAGTGTTCAAAAGGGAGTCTGGATTATTCACTCTTTCAAGAATAACATTTATTATGTTAAAGAGTAGTTGTTCTTGGTGAGCTGAGGGTTCCAGGAATTGCTGATGGAATCTGCTGCCTTCCACCTTGAGGTCAATTAGCTCCAATAAAGCCCATGTTTCTTACAGCAAAGAATCTCTTCTACAGGTGGCTGATACACACTTCAGTTTATTTCTTATTTCCCACCAGTCAGGTCCCAAATTAAGAGGCAGCACCAGCAGGCTCTTGCTAACTGTGTTGGCCAGAGCCCTTGCACAGGAATTAGACCTGTGTTTGACATTTCTCCAGCCTGACAAACGCTCACACTCCCACATCCTGCTCACTAGGGCAGGGCTCTACCTGCTGGCTTAGAAGACTAAGATAAAACTGTGTTTAAATATCTCGTTGTGGTGGACCCAGAAAAGAAGAGGGTAAAGATGCTGAATGATGCAGACAAACCCCTCTTTTTGAAAGGGAAGGGCAAGGTCTCTTTTGAGGACTGTTACCACACATCAAGCTACAGTCCTTCAATACAAACCACTTTGTAATGACATCAGGCTTCACTTACACATCCCTCTTCTCTAGTTTCAATAATTCTGTGCTCTTCTCCATGTAACAACTCAGTTTAATCAGCAGGGACACAGGACAGCTTCATTCCAGCCTGCTCTATGGATTAAGACACAGGAGCTGTTGGTTTAAAAATCCTTGAGGTTGAGGAGGGACCAAGATGTAGGATGCACTACGTGAACTCCTTGTTAGAAGCCACCACCAGATATTTAAAGTCAATGCAGCACTGCCAAAGTGAGCTGGACCCTGCTTAACAGGCTGGGCTCTGATTAAGTCAGGTTTCTTATCAGTCCTCTGACAGATGCAACAAAGCTTGAGTAGGAGACAGGCCTAGAGTTCCCTGGGTCAACAAATCTTAAAAAAAGCAGGCTCTCAGAGAGCCTAGGGGTCTAAACTGGAGGTTTTTGCTGATCTCAAGGGCACGCTGTGCTCAACGTAAGCTCGAATGCCAATGTAAATGGAATTCCAGCAAAACAAACACAACTCACAGTCCCTGGGCAGAAAGGTGAACTGTCTGCCTGAATTTCTCACCTTTCCTCAGTCCTGGTGTTGACCCTGCTGCAACTTTTCTGAACTGGTATGGCTCACAGTTTGGCCCACTGGTATAATCTTAGAGTCATAAAATCATTTGGTTTGGAAGGGACCTCAAAGCCCATCCAGTTCCAACCCCCTGCCACTGGCAGGGACACCTCCCACTGGATCAGGGGGCTCCAAGCCCCATCCAACCTGGCCTTGAACACCTCCAGGGATGGGACAGCCACCACTGCTCTGGGCAAACTTGTGCCAGGGCCTCCCCACCCTCACAGCAAAACACTTCTTCCTAAGATTCCATCTCAATCTCCTAATATCTAATCTAAATCTTAAATGTATTCTGGAGGTCTCAGAGGAGAAGGTGATGACTGCAGGGTGCAGTAACTGACGCTGCCACCCTGCATGCTAGGGGGTGTCAGGCAAACATTCTGCCAGAACTCCTATCCTAGAGGTCTATTGTTCATATGTACAGACTGGTTAATTTTCGTGTTTCACAGAACTGAATTAGGAATTGTTTCTACACAGCTAGAAAGCTGAGACTCATTTTACTGTTTAACATTTAAAACCTGAAACCTTGTCATTTTTCACATTCTGAGATTATGCACACGTGTCCAAATCAAAATGCCAAGTCTCATTGCTGCTTTTCTCTGCTGCTCAGCACCTCATGTGGTAGCACAGCATAAACCTCCTAAATTTCATCTATCTCATTCTAACATTACCTATTTATGTCACTTGGTACAAATCACTTGCAAAACCTCACTCCCAAAATAAGAGTTATTTTAACTGTTTTTCTTTCAACCAATTTCTTGCTCTTTAATCATCAGTAGAAGGTTGCTCAGAATGATTTTTATCTGTTGATCTCTGGGGGAAAGAAATCCAAACTGTGATCTGCTTGATGAACGTTGGTTCAGGATTTGATTATCTCCTACTCTGAGTGAATTTCAAGCTGGATTTTTGTTACATAATTCACAGATCTAAAATACTTTTCAATATTCAGAAGTACAATGCAGGCTGACAGGAAAGGCAGAAAGACCCTAATATGAATGAACCACTTCTTCTATCTTCTTACTGAATAAACTGGATAAAAAGAACATTAAACCTGAAAGGCAATACATTTAGAATGCTCTAAACAGACACTGTTTCCTTGCAATTTTTCTTCTGGAGTGGAGTCACTGCAGAAGAAATTCATTGAGACAACATAAGAACTGAAAGTACAAGATACCAGAAACTCTCTGATCTCTATTCATGAAAATCATTCATGGATTTCCAAGCTACACCATTAAGGAGAGCCATTACATCTCATACTTCACAGAAGCAATTGCTGGCAAGACAGAGAAAATCACACTGACTTAGGACACCACAAAGCTTCGTAGATGCTCTCCCTGTGTTCCCTCACCAGCTGCAGAGAATTTCACATGGAGCAGAATGAGCAGTTTTACAGAGGCAGCAAGAAAGAACCAGACTGAGCAGCCTGTGTGTGGGGTTCCTATGTAGGCACAGCAACAAGCCCTGAGGTACAAGGAACCTCTTTTCCTCTCCTGCTAAGGAGTTCACGGGTTGCTGAAGGCAGAATGTTTCTGGTCGTCAGAAAACCTGACAAGTGATGATCAGAGTTTTCATCAATACTTGTTTGAGTATTAAATACATTCTAGAGTCTGTCAGACCTGAGGAACTCGAAGCTGTGAGTCAAACGACCCCCAAAATTGCGATCCTGCGGCAAGATTGTTCATCCGACACAGCAGATGTCACGATAATCCTGACAAATACATGGCTCTCTGAGCACTGAGCTGATGGATGTGATTGAGATCAATTCAGCTGATCTCAACTGCTTTCATTTCCCAGTTCCTGCAGCTTTTAATGGGAGGCAGTATCAATAAAGCACCAGGAGCAGAGATGCACACAACTTTGTCAGGGCACACACAGGTCCATTTGAGAGCCTCAATTCAGTTGTCATGGTATTGGTAGGGGTGTGCAGACTTTTGTTTCAGTGGAATGAATGCACACAGCAACACTTCCACCTTTTCCAACAAGCTCTTCACATGTCCTCCTGCCCTTCCTCCATCTCCATCTTCTCCTTTTATGTGACCATCGTTTCTCAAGCCAGCAATTTCACAGAATCATAGAATGGTTGCGTGGGACCTTAAAACCCATTCAGTTCCAACCCCCCTGCCATGGGCAGGGACACCTCTCACTGGATCAGGGTGCCCAAAGCCTCACCCAACATGGCCTTGAACATCTCCAGGGAGGGGGCAGCTACCACTTCTCTGGACGACCTGGGCCAGTGTCTCAGTGCCTCATTTCCTCTGTCCTTTTCTCCTATGTTCCATTGCTCCCCACTCTCTCCCTGAGCATTCCCTTCCTCCTTCTCTATTTTTTGCCACATTTCTCCATTAAGGGATCTGTGTGTCCCAATACTCTCTACTTGTACACCAGACTGAATTCCAAAATAGAAGCAATCAGCAACTAAAATGCTTGTGCCTACTTTTACATCTGATACTCACTCTAACCCTGTAGCAGTGGACCAGGAGTGCTCTCCTGCTACTTATAAAAATAGTACCAAAGAGTCATAATCCAAATGCATGTTAGTAAGAATCTTAAAGATTGTAACCAATCACTTTTCACATTAACCTTCTGTCTGGCCATTTTGGTAAGTGGCCATCACAATGGGAAGGTCTAGATTTAATATTTCAAATGGGATAGCTCAACGCAGAATTGGCATGAAAAGTGGCAGAACCAAAGAGTATCTCAGAGTGCAGCAGAACTTGGCTGTCCCAATTACGTGCATATTCAGAACAAAGCATCTGCTTCAGGTACAGAACTCAGACAGGAACCATTAGTTTAATGAAGAGGGGATTTTATTTGGGGAGGGTGGGTTGCAAAGGGCAAGTAACAATAGTCTATCTGTCTTTTCCTTGATTAATCATGATGGATCACATACTGATCGCAGTATCACAGTGATGAAAAGAAAAATGGTTTGATCTCAAACCAAAGACAATAACTGAGTGGCTTAGGAACACCCTCTTTCGTGTGTCCAACGCTTCATGGTATTTCTTAGTCAAGATTTCACGGCACCAGCATAAACACAGCCTTAAAATACCACATGAGAAAGGAGCTGAAGATGAAAGTACTTCAGGGATGTCCTTTGAGAAGCACAAGAAAGAATAAATATATTCTGTCGAGAGAAAAGGCAGATGCTAAAGGATATTGTCAAGTTATTCTGGCATTACACAAGCTGGTTTCAAAAACGCCTCTTTGTACTACATCAGTCTGTGTTGTCCTTTAAAAGAGAGGCAGTCATTTATAGCCCAGAGAAAACTTCAGGCTCTAAATCTGAAAACCCCAGAAACTTTGATTTTTAGAGCAGCCAAGGTTCTAATAGCTTTCATGTCTAAACATCAGAAACGATTTCATCTTAAAACCAGAATAAAAATTAATGAAGTGTGCTGAATCTTTTACAAAGGAGAAAAACAAGAACAAATCTTTGAGGAGAAATGGCACATAAATCCCTGCTTCTTGCACAGAAATGCAAGGAGATGGATTAATTCCACAAGCAGCAGAACGGAAACAGAATAAAAGAGGTAGTTGAAAATGAAAAAAAGGCTAAGGAAACCGCAAAGACAAAAGACCCTGATTTAAATTCCTTGGATCCAGTAAGAAGTAGTGCATGACAGTTTGTCAAGAAGTGTGAGAAACTCACTTAAAGGAAGAGTCACGTGAGGACTTCCAGCATCTTCACAAATGAGAGTTGATAACAGATAAAGAATTTCATATTTTTCATACATTTCAAAGGGCTTCCACATCAAAGAGGCAGGTGCTCTGCGGCGGGTAATTTCAGCATCAATTAACTGCTCACTTCTGGCAATTCACTCGGTTCCGACTCAACACCAAGCCTTTAAGTTCCTTTTAACACAGAGAGACTCCTGACGATTGCTCTCCAATCACTGCTCTGTATTATTAGGGCCAGTGGGAGGCAAAAGGAACAGGCAGCTCAATTCGACACCGGCAGCTCCACAGCGCTGCTCTCCGTGCGACTGCAACCTACCACATGGAAGAACAAGCCAAATCAATCCACACCAACAGCCAGCACTGCAGGCTGGAGAGGCTGGAGGGCTTCAAACTGCTCAGTGTCACTTAATTAAAATCGTGTGCTTGGGTACAATCTTTAAATCACTTTTCTAATTAGGAAATGCACTCTGGCCCAGGTCATTAGCTGTGCAATGTCAGCAGGGTGCTGAAACAGCTTTGAGCCTAAGTGCACTACAGATTAGTCTTGTTATTCAGCAACAGTCTCTCAATCAGAACAAAAATTCCTCCTGAAAACATGCGTCCAGGCAAGGAGAGGGCTCCAGGAATCAGTCCTCAGCACACCAAGTGCTGGATTAATCCAATTACATCGCTGTCGCTTTTTCCTGGCAAGCTATTTAACAAAATACGCAGCGAGGATAAAAGAATTGACTCTCTCTTCTACTGCAGCAGATAATTAAGATTTGTTTGGTGGAACAAAAGACAAATCAGGGTTGGAGAAAAAAAAATCAACATAATTGTCAGTGTTTTTTGGCAGCTAGAAAGACTTTGCATTAAAATGGATTAATTGTAATTCTCCTATTTACTTTTTCCTCTGTTGGTTCTGAAAATGACAAGAGATGATAAACTTGAGGACAACATGCTGCATCATTTTGGAACAAACAGCTCTTTTTTAAGCATGTAATAAGCAACCTGCAGTTCTGCTTCACCAACAAGTACATGATAAAGCAGCACCTGAAAAGCAGATCAAGACTGACAGAAAAGGGTTAAGCAGTGCATTGTCTTCTTAAAAATAAAACCCAGAATCACAGAATCATAGAATGGTTTGGGTTAGAAGGGACCTGTACAGGTCATCCAGTCCAACCCCCCTGCAGGAGCAGGGACATCTTTAAACAGATCAGGTTGCTCAGAGCCCCATCCAACCTGACTCTGAATGTCCAATAGATACACTGGTTTGGGAACAGGAGTGCACCAGGAGGTCTCTCAGTTTAGTTGAGACCTGGATTCTTCATCCTCTTTTACTCACCGTGTCCTGGAGCCTGATTTTGAGCACTGACTTCTCATAATGACTACCAGTAATAGCTTGGCATCCTGCACTCCTGAGAACGTGGCTGTGAAAGAGACACATGCATGGCTTCCCCTTCTACGAAAGCAACAGCTTCTACAACAAGGCAGTTATGGACTCACTGGATTGCTGCCCATAAAGAGATGGTTGGAGTCTCATCCTTTAAATACTCTAAGTATCTTTAGGAATCCCAGTTTCTCGATCTCCACACTCCTCCCTCCTGTTCTGAAGAACAACTGCCAAATGCACCTTTCCCCCCCACTCCTTTTTGTTATTTTTGGTCTTCCCAAACACCCCTTAGGGAAAAGATTTATCAGACTAACATACATAAAGAAAAATTAAAGAATCCCAGGGTATTTTCAAGGTTGAGATCAAGCTATTGAACCAGACTTGACAGGTAAACTTTGTGCTGGTTTAAGCTAACACAACATATTTAATAGATACAGGGTGATACTTGAGGTCAGAGACACTCACACACAGACCACCAGGCATGGCAAGAATGCCTTCCAGATGCAGAGGGCCTGATGGCATTTTGCTTCTGCATTAAAGATGTTACCAGTTCTGCTGGTTGTTAATGCACACTGCATAAACAAGTGACAGAAGTGTGCAGAGAAAAAACACACCTTCTTGTCAAAAGCTTTTACACCCTTTAATTCTGCAACCTGAAGCATTGTTACCTGCTCATCCTAGTAAATGAAAGGCCAGACCATATGGGTAGATTTCAAGGTGTCTCACAGAAAGAAGAAGAAAAAGGAAAATAAAAAGTGCTCTCCATATTCTAAGCATGGGCAGAGCCCTGAATGACAAAGGCTTTTTCTTCCTCTGACTATCTTTTAACAAAAATCCCCTAAAGAGCTGAATGCCAAATAATTACTAATTTCCGTGCATGAATTTTCAGGTAGCTCAGTTCAAAACATTTCTGCTTTTTGTATTAAGCCTCAATGGCATCTGAACAGAAGGGAAAAATCAGATTTTAGGCTTCCTTTCAAGATTATGATTTAATTGAGGACTTTTTTTTTTGCGGGGCCAAAGATACAGGGAAGAACTAGAACATTATAAAACAAGACACATGAAAACACTAAGCTGACTACAGACTGGAAGTACATAAAAAAACATCTACAGAGATAGGGCTTGCAAAAAGGGAACTGAATGGGAAACTGGTTCACAATGATTAACATGTTTGAAAAGCCTATGTTTGAAAAGCCAAGTTATTTATCCCTCAAGCAAATAACGCAGCAAAATATTTGTGCCTTCTCAACAGAATACAGCCCACCTGGTCCTGTGTCCAAGAGGTGATGGGAAGTACTTCCCCCAGGCTGCAGAACGGCCTCAAGCCTGGTCATGAAGCCCCTGTTCCTTGTAGTGTGCAGCTCAGACACGCAGGTGATTGGCAAAGGGGATGCTTCTCTGTACAATCAGTTCCATATAATGGCAAGGCTTTCTAAAAACATCTCACAGATGCAACAGAGGCAGATCATAAGAGAAGTGGGACTGTAACATTACTGAGCCTTATTTGCAGCCTAAGCACGTCACAAAGCTTCACTGTAGCTCACGTATGAATACTTCAAAGGAGAAGTCTGAAAAACTTGGGGCCACATCACTTGACTTTTCAAACCAACAGGCACAAACAGCCATGGCACAAGCAAAACGTGCAGTTATAGCTAGGGGGAAGGAACATTATGCACAGCTCTTCCATGTTTCCTGCCAGGAACAAGAGTTGTGTTGACTAAATAAAATATGATGTGCAGAGGAAAGATAGGATGACTCAGAAAGAGGAAACACTGGTTAACTCAAGCTACAGGGCACCTGCCAGTATTAAGGCCCAAGGGAAGATCCAGCCTGGAGAAGAGAAGGCTCCGGGGAGACCTTAGAGCAGCCTCTCAGTACTGAAAGGGGGCCAACAAGAAAGCTGGGGAGGGATTATTTACATGGGCTTGTAGTGATAGGACGAGGGGAATGGCTTTGAATTAGCAGGGGGAAGATTTAGATTAGACATTAGGAAGAAATTCTTCACTGTGAGGGTGGGGAGGCCCTGGCACTGGTTGCTCAGAGGAGTCGTGGCTGCCCCATCCCCGGAGGTGTTCAAGGCCAGGTTGGATGGGACTTTGAGGAACCTGATCCAGTGAGAGGTTTTCCTGCCCATGGCAGAGAACTGGAACTGAATGGGCTCTGAGGTCCTTTCCAACTCAAACCATTCCAAGATTCTATGATTCTGTCATTTACTGAAAAGTGTTTTCAGTGAAGGACAGAAGATAACATTGAGTAATGCCTATGAGAAGGAGGAAAAGTCAACAAGGAAAACATGAAGCTACAGAAAGCTGGATGAAAGACTGGCTGAAAGTGCTGCAGTCCAATAAACACCCAAAGGAAAGTGGGACAAGATATAACTGCAGGTTATGCAGCAGACTACGGAGAATCACACTGAACTGATGCAATTCCACAAGTCAAGAGAAAACAGAATTTCTGCCATACAAAACTGATGTCTATGTGAACGAGGATTCCAGCACATCTGATCTTTTCACTGATCCTCTTTGCTCTGTTCATTGAGAGGTGAGGAAATAGAAGAGCCTTGTGCTGAGTATGTGAAATAACATCTACAGAGATAGTGCTTATAAATCAGTTCTTGGCAGAGGATAAAAATAAACACCTAATAACTCTTAGCACATACATTGATTCATTGTATGTAGCAAAAGGAAATCAGAAATGCTGCAAGCATTCCTTCATGAACAAAAACATCAACTGAAAATGAGTCAGGCGAGTCAGAGACTGGAAAGGGGAATTGTTACACTGGTGTCTCTTCACTAACCCAAAACTGTGTTGCCATGCTTGTCCCAGAGTGGTCACATTTACTGCATTGCCAGTCAACTGCCAGTCACTCAGAGTTGGCTCAACTTGCTTCCTTGGTGAAGGGGTATTAAAACATTTCCTGCTATAAGGCCAAGAACTAGAGGATATATAGTCCTGCTGAGCATTTCAAGCTGTCTTACCTCAAACATCTCTTGCTCTGTCCTATGATGATCCTCCAGGAGCTGCTCCATGTAGGTCAGATTGCGGAATTTTTCTAGATAGCTACTGTATTGTTTCTGCAGTTGCTCCTCAATCTTCTCATACTCATCCATAAAGGCAGGTCTGGAGAGAAGAAGCACAAACAAGAAGCAAAACATTGACCTGTATAGGCAGAATTCTAAAATAAGCATTTTTTTGTGTATGGATTCCTTTCCATGTCTGCTAAACTAATCTAAAAGGACTTTTGTATTTAAGCTTCCACACTACTTCAGAGACTAAAAGTACAAAACAAAAAATCTCATTAAACTATCCTGCCAAGACGACATAGGTTAAGTAAAGGAGAGGTTATTGTGTACCCAATATTGTCCCCTCCCAAGCAAGCAGAAAGGCCTTTTGGCCCCTTCAGCAGGCAAACTTAAGTTCATTATCCTGCTGTTCCATGACTCCAAAAACCTAGTTTATAGCACAGCTGGTAAACCAACTACTTTGCTGGAGACTTATTTGCTACAAAACTGTGCTGTGTCATTATGAGTGTTGCTAGACTTGATACCAATAAGCGATGATGTCCTTATACTACAGAGCCAATCGTGGTACCCCAAAGAATGCTACTGCCGCTTGATGCTTCCCATCTACCCCTCCAAAGGCCTCTGACCCAAATGCATACATCAATCAATGTCATTCCTTCCACCACTCACTTTTCTAATAGTTCCTTTTTTTTCACATAGGGTCAAAAAAAGAGCATGATCTTGTGCTTGGAGCACTGGGAACAGAGGGAATTTCAGAACTACCTGACACCATCTACGTTTAATGACAAAGGAAAAGACCAGACATGTTCCTGACCATTCTGAATACCTCAAGCAGCAATTAAGCAACCCCAACAAATACCATTCTGGCCACCCTTAACAGCCCTGAAATTCTGATTTCAAACACACGGTAATGGTAAAATCACAGTATCACAGTATCACAGTATGACAAGGTTGGAAAGGACCTCTGAGATCATCAAGTCCAACCTATAACCCAACACTAACACCAACCATCATCTAAACCATGGCACTCAGTGCCTCATCCAGTCTCCCCTTAAACACCTCCAGGGTCGGCGACTCCACCACCTCCCTGGGCAACGCATTCCAATGGCCAATCACCCTTTCAGTAAAGAACTTCTTCCTCACATCAAGCCTAAACTTTCCCTGACGTAGCTTGAGTCCATGCCCTCTAGTTCTGTCACTGGTCACCTGAGAGAAGAGACCAACCCCTGACCGACTACAACCTCCTTTCAGGTAGCTGTAGAGAGCAATGAGGTCTCCCCTGAGCCTCCTCTTCTTCAGACTAAACAGCCCCAACTCCCTCAGTCGCTCCTCATAGGGCTTGTGCTCCAGCCCCTTCACCATCTTCGTTGCCCTCCTCTGAACACATTCCAGTATCCTGACATCTTTCCCAAACTGGGGGGCCCAGAACTGTACACAGTATTCCAGATGAGGTCTGACCAGTGCCGAGTACAGGGGGATGATAACTTCTCTGGTTCTGTTCACCACACTATTCCTGATGCAGGCCAGAATGCCATTGGCCTTCTTGGCCACCTGGGCACACTGCTGGCTCATGTTGAGCTTCCTGTCAACCAGCACTCCCAAGTCCCTTTCTGAACAATTACAGTCCAGGCTGGGCATTTCTAAAGAAGAGAATCTCTGTTCCACAGGCCATCACCTCCGTCTCATTACAGACCTCACTCCTCACTGCTCTAACAAGGCACAGATTCATCTTTTATGCCAACACTAATCTATGCAGTAGATAATCAGTTCATAATCTTTACCGAACACTTTGTAGAGTCTGGAGCCTCTTCTGGTTTCTTTCCAGTTCCAATTTTCGTTTTTCAATCTTGGCTTCCAAATTTGCTTCATCCAAAGCCACATTATTCAACATGTCTTTAGTCTTCTGGACTTCTTCCTAAAAGAGAAGGAGGGTGAACCATGGCTTGCACTGAAATAAATGGAATTACCTTTCAGATGCCAACCATTCTTCTGTATAATCTCACATCTCAGGTTATCAAATAACTTTATAACAATGAGTCAGAACATAAACTGGCCAGGCAATGAATGTTATCTTCAAGACAAAGGCCACTTTTATAAAGAACTTACTCTATCCAAATATCTTCATCCTCTTCTAAGTCTCACTTTATCCATCATTTCAAAATGTGGAAGAATGCAGAACATTGCAACATGTGTGACAGGAACCAGAGGGGGAAGCGGGAAGACAGGAATCAGACGGCAAAGTGGGACTATTGCAGCTTATTAAAATGAGCTGTGCACATTCTACGTGATTACGCTCAGGAAACCACGAGCAGCTTTAGAGTGAAAGAGAAAGAGGACTTCACACTGAAATTCCCACAGTAACTGCTTGGAGCTGCTCAGCTGTAATTACTCATTCCATTAACTGGTCCAGAACTAAACCAGTCGAGGTATGTGTTATTGGTATTTCCCAAGAAGCCAACTGCTCTCCTACACTGCTGTCAGTTCACCAGCACTACAGCCTAGGACAGCAATGCCTACTGACAGCAGCTGGAATTCCTATGGACTGCGAGCGGGAGCAGAAACATCAGGAAAGATCGCCTGGAGTATCTATTGATTATGCACTGGCTGTTTAAATCCACAACTCCACTCCTTGTGATTATACGACTGGACTGGATACACTTTGCAGTTAAGTAAATCCTAGAGATTACTACAAGTTAATTAACTACCACACTTGCAGAGTGGCCGTGAGGGCAGCTAGTGGTTCAGAAATACAGGAACCCAGGCACTGGAGCAAGAACAGCGTTGCCAAGACTGAGACAGAAAAAAAGGTCCTTGGGAATGAGACCATAACGATGCACTGGCATGGCATTAATTAGCACAGCACCAGTTCTTCTCATGAGCCATCCTGTTTCCACAGCTAACTTTGGAACTCCAGAGGCATCAGCACATTTTGAGTTACCAAGGTCACTCCTTGCAGCCCCGGCTCTGCAAAACTTCCACGGATTAGACGATGTAGATGGGATATAGATTTCTGTCCTGATTTAGGCAATTTTTATCCCTCCTGTAGAGCTTCTGGGGTGACCACTGAGCTCCTAACAGAGGCAAGGAATATGACTAAAAGGTGGAGTGGCTTCCTGTCATTTTGTCCCCAGACAGCTCCCAAGGGAGGCCAACTGCAGTTCTTTCATGCATCAACTGGAGGAACATTTCTGCATATCGAACCAACACAGTCACATAGTGCAACAGTCTGAAAGCAGAGCAGGTCTCAATATGTTCTTGTGGGTAGTGCTGCTAACAACATTCTGCTGCAGGCTGTAATTTCTGACCAACAGCTCACAACCATCTCTGTCCAGACACCTCCTTCACTCTGCCAGAAAAGCTATCGGTTTCGGTTAATGGGTTTCTTCACTTTGAACACAACAGATTTTCCCAAATAAACCATAAGGATCATCAGTTGCTGAATTCATCGCCACGACACAAGGAATCATCACAGACTGGTCTCGCCTTGAAGAACTTTTCTGTTACCATATCTGATGTTACCCAAGGACAAAAGTCTGCATTAGCCATTAACTGAAGCTCATATTTAGCTGTTAATTAGTCAGGTGCAGCACTGCTTGGCCTCATCAGTTGAGGATGATGTGTGCTTTGGCACTCCTAACCATAGGCTGTTGACAAAAAGAGCCATTTTCTTCTCACGGAAGAGGAGTGATAATTTTGCAATTAAATAAATACAATTTTGCTTACCAGAACGCAGTCAATGGCAATTTTCATCACCTTCTCAGCCTCATTTATCTCCAAAGGTCTGGCAATAGATTCTGTCCTGGCTTCCTATGAAATAAAAATACAACAATATATTTAAACACTACAAAGAAACTAATACATGCAGAACTGAGCGTGGCCAAGCAACAACGATACGACCCTCTACATAATAAATGGAGTGGGATTTAGTGTTTATTCACCAAGGCTTAGACGAGGTGAAGAACAGGAGATGATGAAAAAGTCAGTTAAGTGAAGCTGAGATTAACACTGCACAATTAAGGCATCTTTTCAAAACAAGGCAAGTGCTACTGCCTGAACTGCAGGTGTTCCTGAATGCAGGTTTCTGGAGACTGCACTGGTTATCACATCTTAAGCAAGGTATGCAATGCAGCACAGCAGATTTCATCATCTTCACAACACAGCCCATGAAAACAATAGCGCAGGTAGATGAGCACAGTGTCACAAAAATGGTGTAGCAACAAGCACTAGGAACAAATCTAACCCTACCAGGCAGCTGGGAGGGTCTGCAGGTGCTTCCTACGCCCTTATGAAAAGCAGATGATGCAAATATATGGGCTTCTCCAATGCTCATAACCAAGTAGTTGACACTCAGCAAAAAAAACCCCAATGATCCTTGTTTAGATCCCAAAGGATGAAAAACCTCTTCCACCCTCAGCAGTTTTGGGGATAAATGGGTTTAGGGGTATTCAGCAGACTTGTTTGTACGATGTCTTACAACACTGGACTTCTTGTTTGCTACTGGGGGGAGAGGAGGGAGATTTTTGCACCTAAGTGTCGTTAGAGTCATCTTATGTTGGCAAATTGTTTGGTAACAGGTGGATAAAGATGAAAGTAGCATCTCTCTACATAACACCCGACTAAGAACCTAAAAGCGCTTCATACGCCCCGCACAGGCTGTACTCAGCCTACCACAGGATGAATTCTGGAAGCAGACACAATCACTTTGCTAAGTTACTGTGCCAGACGCTCCAGGCTGCATAGGTAAGTACTAGCACAGGCAGCCAAACTCCCTCTCCACCAACTCTACTTCAGAGAGTAGCATGGTGACCCCAACCAGGGAGCTCATCCAGCCCAAAATAGCAGCTCTTCGTGCTGAGCTTATTCCTCTGCTGGATCAGTTCCCCGAGTGAGCTGCCACATGCTGCACAAAGGCTTTTTTTCCTGGCAGAAGAACAGAAGTAAAAGAAATATTATGTTGGCGATAGTGACAGGAACTACAACTGTTGATGACTTTGACAGCTTATGCTGCCTAAAGTGCTTGTGAACAACCCCCTGCCCACACAACAACACAAGCTCCGGGCAGCAGAAAGTCAATTCGGATGAAAATAGGATACAAAGAGTCTGCACAATACATATTCCTGAGTAACTCCACACACAGACCCTTCTGGAGGCTCCACAGCAATTCAGAGGATATTATGCATTGAACAAGCTCAACAAAATGCCTGTTTGTATCTGAGGAGTTTTCCTGACCTGAAACGGGAGCCAGGCTCGGCCTGGTGAGGCCACTGCCCTGCCACCTGCACTTGGCTCCTCCGACGGTGACAGCGAGGTCACTGCTACAGAGTGAACACAGTCAAACAAAATAGTTCCTCACTCAGCAGAGGGAAGGAAATTATTTTCCTTCCTGCTTTCAAAAGGGATGAAAGAAACAGCAAGGATTTTAGTTCTTAATTACAAACTCCCTTACGAATTGCCTTTCCATAGTGGGGTAAAACCCCCACAGCACGAGCTCAGGTCACTGCAGTGTGTGTCAGGTCAGGGCAATCAACGGGTTTTAGATATCCTGCTGAGGATCTGCCCCTTTAAGCTGCAATAATTTCTTTAAGTTTAATGTCTTTTCTTCTTCTACCTTCCCTCTACCACCCATGGAATTTCCACACGTAGACCGCAGTCTTAGTCCAGAAATCCACGCTGCTTTCTAGAACAAGGCCCAGTCCTGCAGTCACACCCGCCTGGAAGAGTCTGCCAGGCCAGTGAAGAGTGTAAAGGCAGGAGTTTGTGTTTTCAGACTGCAGAATAAAGGCTAAACTGGACAAGGAGAAAGTCAGGGCAATCAACCTCTGTGCACCCCAACAGGTAGAGAAGGGAATGCAAGTGGAGCATTACAGTTTCTGCACACACACAGCTCTTCCGTAAGCGTCGGCCTTCGTAAGCACATTTTTCACTCTGCTGTTACAAACAGTGCCATTTGGCACCTTGGAGCAGTAAATTTAAGTGGAAAACACAGTAAATATAAAGCAAAAAGTAGTAATAGATAATGGAAATATAAGGAAAAAACCAATTCATTTTGAGGCTATCAAAGCTGTTGACCAATTTTTTAAAGGCTGTTTGTAGCAGCTGCCCTGGGCACCCGTCAGGAGGTCGTTTCCTGTTATCCTATGAGAACTCTCAAAGAAATCCTTTTTTTCCAATATCTCTTCCCACGAAGGACTCTGCAACTGGCCATACAGAAAAGGATTAAAAGGAAGGCAGCTTGCATTAATATGCCTGGATAAAAATAAACACCCCACAAAGATTACAAAGACATTAGGAAAAGCATTTCCTTTAAAATACCAGAGTTGGTCAATTTAAATATTTTTAAGCCATCAGCAAATTAAAGAAAATTAATTCAACACAACCACTTTGAGTCTGCCTGACTCCCCACGGGAGCAAATAAAGCACATTTTTCCTCTAGTCCAACCCATCTTCACTGGTAACTTTAACTCAATAGAAAACATGCAGTAATGTGAAAAATGAGATTTTTAAAGCTTGGCTTTACGCAAAGGTTCATCTGTTCGTGCTTAAATCTGTGGATACAAATAGGCTGTATAGTGGAAGGCAAACCCAATGTTCTAAATCTGTCCTGCTGCCAGGTATTAACATTGCACTCGCTGTACTCACAACTCCTTGTGCTCAAAAAAAAGCGTGCAAATGAAATCAAGCTGAAAACCACGGCCTCATTCATTTTCTTTTAAAGCAATGTACTCGTTGCAATTAGGCGTACTAATCAGAATACACATTATCATACTCAAGAGGTTTCCTTTAAAGTAACCATTAAAAATAGAGTTCTCAGGAGAGGTCAAAAATATACAAAAAACTATCAAGGCAGAGGAGGTGACAATCAAGAGTAATTTAGGGCTATGCCTGGTGATTACAACGTGAGAAAACAAACACAGGCAAAACCAGAGAGGTATTCATGAATAAGCTGATTGTTTACTGCTTACCTGTGCTTCTTGTTCGAAGTGTTCGAACAAGTTCGAAGAGCTCCCTGGCTATAGTTTTACATGATAGATACTAATTAAAAATCAGAAAAGTCAAGCATAAAATTGTTGTTGATGAACTGAAGCTGACAATTATTAGAGAAAACACATGAAGGCACACAAGAGACACCTCTTGCTGGCATTATTTATCCTCCCTGCGTGGATTAAGATTTGGTACTGCATGGAAGGGCTGAGACTTTCATCCTTTATGTTTTGAATCTCACTTTGGACAAAGCCAATTGGAAGTACTAACAAAGTAGTTGGCTGGTTTAGACTCAAAAATCTTGGGTTTACTTGGTCTCACTTACTTTCATTACAAAGTAAGAAAGGTTTCTAATCAAAGACTGGCTGACTGCCCAATCAAGCAGAATGGAGCACGGCCTGGCAGGATGTTCCCCTCAGGACATGGAAAGCTTGTACTGAAGCCAGCTCTGACCAAATTGCCCCAGTTTTGGCATCAAAAGTGAAGATAAAATTTCCTTAGAGCCTCTACTGGAAGATGCTCCAGCCTCGAGATCATCTTCATGGCCTCCTCTGGACCTGTTCCAACAGTTCCATATCCTTCTTATTTTGGGGATTCCAGAACTGGACACAGTATCCTACTGTGTAAATACACTGCTGTGCAAGAGGGAATTCCTTCAGCTTCACCCCTGCTGACACTCTAGTCTCCTGGGTGCTGCAGTGTTAATGTGGAACATTGAAATCACCTGAATTCCCACACTCCCGTGCTGCACAGTAACGTCACCATGCCAAAAGCCAAAAGCATTCACCAGCCACAAATCCTGGGGGCAGGAGGATGCTACCATCTCTGTAAATGCACCACTTCCCTCACTGAGAATGTTCCCACAGGAGCTTTATACCTGGTTAACGAGAGCCACTCCTGCAAAAACCATTCTGCAAATATGCTCAGTGAAGAATTTTCAGCTGGTAGTTTTTTCCATCGTTACACACTGAGATGTGATAAATCAGCTTCCTGCATGCTTGATGTGCAGATAAATGGATGCACAAATCTTCTGAACCGCAGCAAGGAACTGAGGCACATAATTCAGCATGACCAGCACACAGGTCACTCGTGACAAATGTGGTGTAATCCACCTATATACCGGTGTGCACAAGGCCTAGCAGAGGTTTCTAAGCACCTTTTTTTTGTGACATGGACTAGAAATTAAAGTCTTTTTTCAATATACCAGTCTTTGCACCAAATGTTTTTTGAACCACAGGTTAAATCCTCCCTCGATTTCTGGGAATTCACAACACTGATGCAAACAAAAGCTACTTCCTACTTCAAACTTAGGGCAGGAAGCATCTTACATCCCATATTCCCTGCAAACAGGGGGTTTGCAACTACTGTGGTCATTGCAGGCTATAAAACTCTCCTATTGGAGAATTTATTAATTCAGGGAGTTTGCTAACACACATTGTGAGTACATTTGGTCAATGTAGGGAATAGCTCATTAGGCAGGAACAGGAAGGTACAGGAGGGGCATTAAAAACAATCCATGTCTTCTGAAGGAATTTCATTCTTCATAACAGCCTATTTTCCTTGAGAGATTAAAGCTCAAGCCAGTTGAGAATTTTCCTGCTTCCAGGCTCCCATAAAGTCGTGCTGCTTTCTCATATGCTCATCTCAGCAGTCCACAAAGGGAATCCACGAGAAATCTCCCTGCTCAGCAAAGCAAAGCCCTCAATTAAAGACAGTGTCTGAAATCCCGAGCTGTCCTGATGTGTAAAAAGCTTGCTGCAGGAAGATCTGAGACAGAAAATCAACAGGAAAGCATAATTTTTCTGCAGACCAAAAAGAATCAAAGGCCTCCCTAGCTGCATAAGATGCAATCTGAACATATGCTTTGTGACAGAAGAAACCCCTTCCAAATGCTGGTGCACAGACTGCTGAGGCACGAAAGGGAACTTCAAACCTTTCTGACAGGGATGAAGTTAGGCTGCTCTGTTCCCTCTGCACACACCCCTCCAGGAGCTCCCACTGGGCTTCTGGTTTAAGAGCCAATTCCACTGTATCACCCTCAGCTCACAAACCCCAACATGTGCGTACTGTAATCTTCTTATATTCTGAAAACATTCATCTTTAATTCACTTCATGCAGGGTTTCATGGCATGCTGCAATGGTAAAGTTTGGAATAGTCCACAGGACTACAAGGTGTCACTTAATGGGTGGAAGTGGCTTCTTAGGGAAAAAAGCAACAAAAAGGAGCATCTTCCAGACCTCAGAGACACACTAAGACATCATGCAATGTTGCAGCAAAGGTAGGAGCAGGCACTGTGTATGCAGCAATACCACCCAAACAAGTAGTTCAAACTTTTAAATCATATCAAGCCTTTGACTTTAGGAAACATCACCTCACAAATGGGTTTCTATTCCAGCAAAGCTTAACCAGCAGTAAGTAGTGTGGCTGTTGTTGTTCCAGCCACAGAAATACCGAGTGGCTCACTTCAGGCAGAAAAAAAAGGTGTTTTAAACAGCTAAATATAGCTAAATTCATTGTTCTTATGTTTAAGCAAGCACATATTCCTCTTATGTAATTAAAATTTTAACATGGCTTTGAGACATGCACTTTGTAACTCACCAAGGAAGGTCAGGAATAATGAACAACCAAAACCCCACCAGATATCCAGAAGGCAGCGTTTTTTATTTACCCGATTGAGTGGAACTTCCTGCAGGCTTTGACAAATGCTGCAGGTTTTGACACAAAAGATGGTTCAAATGTGATTTTCTTCCCAGCCAAGCTAGAATGGCTTTTCAAAACAGCCTAGAACTGAGCTACAAGAATTCAGCTCTTCCAATGAGCTGACCAAGTCACCAGTGCTCTGATGTAAGTGGCCCCAAACTGCAAGGAGAAATGCATCACCCATAGATTCATAGCTGTGTGTCCAAGCTAAACGCTCCTGAGAAGCACACTACAAAAACATTTCTTATAAGAAACACATCCACAAAGTTATATCCACGTTGCATATAACCACGGTTATGGTTAAAGCAACCTAAAGTACAGGGCAGTATTGATTCAACTATATTTTACCTTGCAAGGTTTTATTTTGGCTGCCCCTTTCCTCAAAACTGATATGTTAGGTTTTGGTTAGAAGCAGGATAGTTAAAAAAAAAATTGAAGAAAACTAGGTAATTTTCTAGAGTTCTGGCAATTACAAGTCACAAATTTCCACAAGAAATCGGACGTTTGGCAACTTTTAACCAAAGCACAGGAAATGAGAGAAATAAGTTTTTCAGCTCTCCCCCAGGAAGTACCTGGCACCCAGAATGAACATTTGGCAGATGGAAAACGTTTCCAATGTAACAAATACAATTGTTTGTAGTTCACTTTCAGAGAGCACTGACTAATGCAGCCGTTCCCCAAATTGGATCTACCTCTCCACAGGAAAAGCAGGCGGCAGGCTATGATAGCGTGAGAGCGCGGAGGAGGCAAGGTGCTTCCATCAACGCACCGCAAATTAAGAGACCCAAGGTAAATGTCCTTAGTGGCAGTTCCTGTCCTTGTAATTAATGCTGCCTCAGCTTCACAGCTGGATCTAAATGCCTTTGGCTCTCCTAAGAGTTTAATTCAAACGTTCCACTAACTGAAGTCAGTAAAGAGGTTCTCAATGGCTTCCATCAGTTTTGGAACAAGCGTACACTGTGCGCGTGCCTAACAGTAACACTCGGAGCAATGCCCTGTACTTACTTAGAGATTTAACCTCCACGACTGGAAAACACTTCATCTGGCTGTTAAAAGCTTTAATTACAGAAATCACTTTATTTACACAAGAGGATACTCAGGCAATAAACTGTTGGTTCAAGGACATGGATGGAGTAAGTGCTAAGAGGAGCATTAGAAAACAGACTCCACTGCACTGCCTGTCTTCAGCACAAGCTGAGTACATTTAAAAACAAGATTATTTTTATCCTGCAAGCAGCAGGGCAGGGAGAGGATTCTGCCTCTCTACTCTGCTCTGGTGAGACCCCACCTGGAGCCCTGCATTCAGTTCTTGAGTCCTCAGCACAGGAAGGACATGGAGCTGTTGGAGTGAGTGCAGAGGAGGCCATGGAGGTGATCCGAGGGCTGGAGCACCTCCTGTACAAGGACAGGCTGAGAGAGTTGGGGTTGTTCAGCCTGGAGAAGAGAAGGCTCTGGGGAGAACTTAAGAGCAGCCTCCCAGGACTGAAAGGGGCTCCAGGAGGGCTGGGGAGGGGCTCTTTGTCAGGGAGTGCAGGGATAGGACAAGTGGGAATGGTTTTAAGCTGCAAGAGGGAATATTGAGAGGAGATCTTCGGAAGAAATGTTTTCCTGTGAGGATGGGGAGGCCCTGGCCCAGGTTGCCCAGAGCAGCGGTGGTTGCCCCATCCCTGAAGGTGTTCAAGGACAGGTTGGATGGGGCTTTGAGCCCCCTGATCCAGTGGGAGGTGTCCCTGCCCATGGCAGGGGGGTGGAACTGGATGGGCTTTAATGTCCCTTCTGACACAAACCATTCCATGACTCTGTGATCTTCCTTCAGTTTTACATGGCTTAGAGCTAATTAAGAGTTAAATAAAATGAAAATGACCTTGAGGTCAGAAATCCATGCCTGCCACCAGCACCAAGGCAGTTTTATGTTGGAATTTTTTTGCTTCATTACCTTACTGTATCTTAGAACTCAGCAAGTCTAAGCAAGGTAGCTTCTTGACGGGCTCCTGCTAACGTGTCCACAGGACGCGTGGCAGATGCAAAGTGGCAACCGCTCACGGGCAGTCAGCGTCACTGAGGGGTCAGAAACAGCCATGATTTTTCCCTTTTGGATTTCAGATGTTTATTGAATGATAACTCGGGAGTGTCCTTCCTTGACTGGTCACAACTGACCTTGAAAATCATTACTGCTTTATTCTGTGCTAAAGCATTTCTTGGATCGTCTCATCACCCTAAAGGTTCACCTTGCCTTTTCCCCATGAACAACTGTTAGAGCGTACAGAGGACGCTGACTTCCTGAACATCTTCTGCCCGTGTACAAGACCATAGCAGTCACTGTGAATGCCACCACATTTCATGTCACCACACATGGAACCCGAAGTGAATGCATTGTGAAGCAGTGCTGCATTTTGCCGGAATACAGACATTAATTCCATTGCTGCTTTTCTTGATTTTGGGCTTGACAGGCTTAATCACAGCACTGGTATTTTCAACTTCTACTTCTTCTAATCACCTTAAGCAGCTAGTACAGAAAGAGGAATCCAAACAAAATCTCCCATCCCCAACTCAAATCCAAGCCAACAGCCACCTTCCCCATCCAAAAAAAAGCAGTCAGCAAACAGATTAAAGCAAACCAGAACTCAAAGTGTCTAGTTACTCTTCCAAAGCTAGTTCTGAACGTGCTGGAAATGAAGGCTACATAGGAATGCAATGCAGAGACAGCCCCCCTGGCAGTGAAGGAAACAACGAAGAGAAAGGCATGTCTTTATGCATAGAATCTGCTTTTCAGCTGGGGATCTCACTGTGTCATACCAAAATTCATTCATTAACCCCATTACACTCTACGAATTTCAACTCTGCAACTCCTATGCTGTAAGACTTGGACCAGTAAGACTGTGAACTGCAAACTATCTTGGCAAATGTAAAGCTTAAACATATTTTAAAACAAAAACTCTGTGTCTCCACCACTGCACTGCCCCAGGACACCAATAACCTGTGCCGAACACATCCACAGTGGGCATGGAAACCACACAGCTTCAATGGATTTCAACATTGAACTCCAAAGATCTTCTGATCAAGGCTTCTCAGTCCTTAGTGCAGAATTGCTCCCCAGAGTTAACAGGGCCAAGCTGCCATTTAACAGGTACCTGACAGCGCAGGTGACACAGCTGTTAGGACACCCACAGCACCTGTACTTCTCCCCCTCCACACCTGGGGCTGCACAAGTTGGGATCCACTGGTATCATGAAAGGAAATTTCTTTACCCACCTGCAGGGTTGGGATCAAACCATTTCTCTTCACATGTAAGCTTTCTGCTGCTTTAGGATTACTGATCAGGAAACGCCTCCCTTTTCTCATTCAAATATAAAATCTGATTTCTTTTTTTTCAAACAAATATTTGATGAGGAAAGAATAGCTTTGGGTTGGATTCCACACACCCCCTCCAAAAAAAAACTTAACAGCATCATGGTTTGAACTCAGCAACAAAAACCTGCATGTTTTGTTTCTTCTGATATTCCTAAATTGAAGGGTTTTTTACATTGTAGATTAACTTTGGAAGTAGTTTGCATTTACATGAGATCTATATATTCAGTCAGGAAATCATGTATTTATAAAAGCATCAGAAAGGCACAGTACCACGTTTCCAAGAAAACAATTACAGGCACAAACTCTTCCCAATAAATATGCACATGTATTTAGATCAGTCTGTATCTACAACACATCTAACAGAACCATTCCGTTAATATAAAACTCTTTTCTGGCTGAAATGTGTTTTCATTCAGAAAGTAACAGTTTTTATAAGTGTCCATGATTTGAAACAATTAAATTTATCTAAGGTAAAAGGCTTTCCTACAGAGTTTCCTTACAAACTATGTGCAAAAAGAACTCAATAAAGCAAGTAAAGGGTGTGACAAAAATTAAAGTCCACACTTCTACAGGAAATAATGAGTTTTACTTCACTTTATCTCAATGATCTTTCCCCAAAAGCTGCTCAGACTATAAAAACAGTCCCAGTCAACCTGTCAGGGCCAAATGCTGGCACTTCTGTTACAGCTACTGGAAAATGAAGCAGCCTTCACTTTGGACAGAAACAAGAGAGATCATCAGTCTAACTAAGACCAAGTAGGAATATCCTTGATTTAAGTATTTGGAAACGGATGGATTAGGGGAAAAAAGCAGTTCCAGGAACATAAAACTACCATGTTTTCAAATTTATTAAAACACTATCACAGCTGTCAATGCATTTTAGTATATGCAACAGATTTCAGGACATAAAATGTAGTGAAAAAATAAAACATACTGCTCTCCTGCCACCATTTAGCAGTGCAGTCCTTTTGCCAGCACAATTTATCGTGTGCATTACTCAGCCATACAACATCAAAGGAAAATAAGCAATGGAAATCAATAATCTTCACATTAAAATATAATTAATGGTGACTAATTTGATACCTACAGACAAAGCTCTGATTCCCCATATGAAGCCAGCATTTCTTTCCACCTGGAACTGGGTGGGAAGGGCAGGCAGAGAATGCCATGCCTGTGATCTTCTGAGCCCCTCACCAACTCTGTGAATGATCCAGGGAAGATGTGTGACATGAAAAAGGGCAATTCCTGACTGTCCTCACCACTGGCTACTTAGCAATAACCGCAGCTCTACTGACTGTCACCTAACAGTGACAGAAGAAAACAGCAGCATCTGGCTCCAAGCCTCTCATTTGATGAGCAAATTTCATAGTTAAGTGAAAGGCAGAGGTGGGTGCTCAGAAGTAAAAAAGGAGAACCTGGCAAATTCCACGGAACAACTGGTTACTGCAGCCTCAGGGTGTTTAACCTGAAACCTGTCTGCTTTGCTACAGGCTCAAGTCTCAAACTTGTCACAGGCTTACATACCAAACTTGGCATTTAACAAATGAGCCCAAACGGGGTCCTCCAGCTTCAACAAACCACTGAGGAACAGATGGAATCAGTCACAAATCATAAGGCACAGAGCATGACAGTCTCTTCTGCGGCTCTCCGGAGGTTCTCACTGCACTGTCACCTCCTGGTTTTAAGACCTAAACTCAGAGCTGATGAGACAGAAGCAAAGGTCATCTTTCCTAAACAGGGTTTCCTAGAGACAAGAATTTCAATTTGTCAAACCCTTCTCCAAATTCAAGGTGTGTACCTACACAGGGTTAGTTAGCCTCATCCTGTGGACTCAGCCACAAGAAACAGTCGCTCACTACTATATATAAGAAACACTGCCCTTTTAGAAAATGCACCTTTAAACAGCCTTCCACTGAAGATTTCTTAATGAACCCAAAGAAAGTGGCTGCACTGAAGCACTTACCTCCTCTCTTGACTTTCATTTCATGCTTTCAGCACACTGCACTTGTGCAAGTCCCTTTGCTGTGGCCCTTTTCAGTTCTAAAGTCGGGGGGATTCCTAAAAGCCTCGATTTAAAGTGATTAAACAATACCCAATTTCAAACCAATGCTTGAGTATTTTTAAAGAATCCTGCTTTACACTGACCTATATTTCACCTTTTGGTGGAGTTCTTCGGGATGCTGTACACAGAAAAAAGGGTCTAACGCTCTGAAGCCAATATTAATGTGTTAGGCAGTATTTGTGTGAAAACTATTTCAAAGTCAAGAAATTAAGCAAAGAATGGGCTGATAAAAGTGTTGTGACTCTTGTGTATGTTGAATTGAACTGGCTTATCACTTCCCTCTCCATTTTTAAACATTACTGCCTTTCACACTGCTGCATACCACACTGATTTATGTGTCTAACAGAAATGCAATGTTCCACAGATAATCTTCCCTGCATATCACCTACTCTTGGAAACACTTGCACTCCATCAAACAAGGATGTAGAAGCATTAATTGTCAAGGCACATTGTCTGCTGTTCTTGCAGAACACAATTCCTACAGCTCAGATATTGCAAACCTGAACATTACCAAAACCAGCACTAGAACACTCAGGGCTTCCCTTGTTGAAATATCTATTTTCAGAAAATTAAAAACCTCCAGCACTACTGAGAAATGTATTTAACAAAATAATTGAAAGACCTATTGGCAGTGCTTCAGGATGCTTCCGCGACTTCATGTAATGGTTTGTGACTTTGCAGCTAAGCTGAAGAACGTGTACCCTGCAGGCTTGCAAGGCCTTCAATTACTGTAACAGAAATAATGAGCCTTGCAATTGGAAAACTAATGGCATTAATCATCTACCTTTCAGAATACAGCTATTGCCATCACTAAAACGTATGTATAAAGTTAATACTTAACAAACAGTTCTGCAGAGAGTATTTCTGTATTGCCCACTGCAATTTAAGTATTAATACCAGTGTGAAGGAAATGCAAAATGCAAATGTTCAGACCCATTCCTTCAACTCATACAATATTCATTTTAGGTGCAGCCATTCAGACAAACTCCTGGTACTTTATTCACCCTTTTCCTTTGCAGCACCCAGTGAACACAAGCTCCTACACACTCTCCAGGGTGTACTTACCCTTAGGTCAACTTCCTTGCCAAGTAAGTCATACAGAGTGGTTCCTCTGGAGATGATTTCAGAAGCGAGTTGTCTAGCTGCCTTCAAGTCAGCAATCTGGAAACACAGCAACAGCACTGAATAGTAAAAGAGAATCCCCCATTTCACAATGAAAACCAGTGACAGATTTTTCCAATTTTGATGTTAGCACTGCACAGGAGGTCAGCACTGTGGCCGAAACTTGGCTGTAGTACTGAAGAAATTGTCCACTGCCATCAGAGTGAGGCTGTAGCTTGGCTTTACAACGGTCCAGATTAGAATCATAGAATAGTTTGGTTGGAAAAGACCTTTGAGATCATCGAGTCCAACCATACCTGTCCACTACTAAATCAGATCCCTAAGCACCTCATCTACCCATCTCTTAAATACCTCCAGGGATGGTGACTCCACCACCTCCCTGGGCAGCCTCTGCCAGGGCCTGAGAACCCTTTCTGTGAAGAAATTTTTCCTGATGTCTAATCTGAACCTTCCCTGGTGCAACTTGAGGCCATTTCCTCTCATCCCATCACTCATCACTTGGGAGAAGACACCAACACCCCTTTAGACTGGTGAACCGCCAGCCACTTTAGGCCAAGAAAACACCCTCCTCAAAACTGGGACTCAGCAATTGTTGGTTCATGTGCTGCCCAGGGCAAACATCACCTTTTTCAAATGCAGAAGTAAAAAGAATATATGTCAAAAGGTACATGACTCGTATGTTGCATAGGTAGTGAATACTGATCATCTGCAAGTGGTTTTTCATTATTCCTTCCGGTGCTTTCCTCAGAGGGACACACCAGACTTATGGAGAGGAAGAACTGCCTGTGGTCCTGCCATTTCTTCAATAAGAGCAGTACTATTGCCTAACAAACAGGCACAGTATAAAAGCATCAAAGCCTAAAAATATCAGAATATAGAAAAGGTGCTAAAATTAACAAAGCACAGTAACAGGAATCTCTCTTTATTTGCTTTTTAATATCTAGAGATGGCATTTATTTTAAGGTCTTGAACAGCTTTGATGTCTGTTAGTACAACACCAAGATCCACATTTCCTTCAAAGCAAATAGGCTCAAACCCAACTTTCAGTCACTACACTGCAAACTCCTCCTGTTGCAACAAGGTTAGTAGATAGAAAATAGTCTTTTTTCTGGCCTACTCCAACACTTCTGTAATTTCAACAGCAGTCCAAACCAAAGATGACCAGTTTTGTGCCACTGTTGCCTTCTACTACGCTTCTGGTTGAGAACTCACAGAGACTGAAACAAGTCATAGCACATAACCTTAATTACAGAAAGTAGGAGTTAAAACCATGCCCACTCCTTTGGGAGAACACTCTCTACTGAAGTTTCAGATAGAAAACGGATTTGCTTTTCATAAGTTAACACAACCCCCCGCCCCAAACCAAAAATACAAGTTTCCCTTACTTTTGAGCCCAGATCAAACTTGAACTTGTTGCTGTCTTCCTCTCTCACGTCTGCGTGCTCCACTCCCTTGTTATTCATGGCACCATAAAGCACAGAGGTGACCTTGAGCAGTTCCTTCACTGCGTAGCCATCTGCCTGGTAAAGCTTCTTAGTGTTGAGCTTTATGTGGGCTTTGGTGGCCTTTGGGAAGAAAGAATGAATTCATCACGTCACAAAGAACAAATTCTCATTTACCTTTTCACACCTCACTCAAAAGCTCATTCGGGGGGCACCAAGCTCTGCTTTACAAAGCTAAATCTTCCTGTCTGGAGACACAAGTTTGCCTCATCATATTAGTGACGCTTCTAGAAGAAATGTTTCTGAAACACGTGCACTTTCTGCATGTCAGAACATTTGCAGATAATTGCCAGAATGAAAAAACTCAAACTATCCATTAATTCTTCCCTGCATGAAGATCAGCAAAAACCCTGTGCACCACTTAAATTCAAATTAAGTTTAAGTGGAATATAAGTGCTGCCTGGGTCTTGTGATGATGCTGCAGAGAGGTATATTTCACCCTTAATGAGTTACAAGAATAAGATCAATTATCCTAATTTAATTGTCTTCTCTTACAGCAGTACCTTCAGAATGTTTTATTGTTTCTCTCAGATTTTTCCCTGCTATGATATTAGTGATTGTATTCCCTTGTCTTCCATCTCTGAAAAGTATACAGACCAGTAAGGAAAAAAACGATTAAAAATTATAAAAGCATCTTTTTACACTTCAAAATAATAAAAAAGCATAATAGAGATGATACATCTGCCACAGAACTGACTGCTTGAAACTCCTGAGATGATATTACAAATGATGAGCCACAAGGAACCAACACCAAACTTCAGGTAAAACTTTAAGGCAGCCTTCCTGACAGCATGACTAAACAGGCAAGCAAACAGAAACTGATCACTGGTTGTGAACACAAAAACTAAGCATCCAAATGGCTTAACTTCTTCTTTTCTGTCTCTTTTTAAGATGAAGTGTTTATCCTTTGAGAATACAGCATGGCAGAAAGAATCTATCCATGATTCACTTGTGCTGCTGCACAGCTTTGGCACTGCAGAGTTACTGTAAGCAATTCACACCCCAATTGGGCTCTGACAGTGCCAGACCTTCAGTCTGGCTTGAGACTTCCAACATTACAGTGGTTCATGCAAGTCATGCCTGCTTTGCATTGAGCTTCACTGCAGAACTGCCTATGGGAAAACATCCCGTGACACTAAAGAGAGAAAGCACCACGTCTCAAACCATGGATTTAGTTCCAGCTTTCCAAAGAACAAAGGAAACAAAGCATCACTTGTTGGCCTGTGTTTCTTCGTATGCATCCTGTCAAACTTTGTGACTTTGCAATCGGATTTCCATTTCCAGGAAATGTTTACCTCTTGCCTCTCTCTTCCCAAAATCTCAACCCAGCAGAGGAAACGGCCTCTGTACCTACTGCCTGCCAGCAGGAACTCAGCTGAAAAGTGAAGCCAAAACCTCCAGAACAGGTTACTGATGTTGTACTCCCTGAAACAGCAGAATACAAGACTCCTGGTACAAAACCCCCTAATTGCTTTTGAAAACTTGGACCAGTGTGACCTCAAATGTGCCAATACACAAAGTAGAAAGCTGGATGTGTTCTCCTTCCTTCCCCTCAGTAGAAGAAATCTAACAAAACAATTGTAGAAACAGGTATCAAAATTTAACAGGAGCATGTCATTAAATTGACAGAATCTGTTGAACATCCCCTACACAAAGACTAACACACTACATCATAAAGGATGTTGTTAAAGATAAGAATTCCAATTTCAGTTCCATTCAAGCTCAAGACGAAAAAATCAATGTCTAGTAAAAGAAAAACAAGTTTTTTCACTCAAAGACTACTTACAAAGAGGAAAAGATACACAGACAGAAACCTATATTTTTCAGACTGGCATAATGGCACGGCTTACCCAAGAAAGTAGCTTCACGTTCAGAAAGCTTGAGACAGTCACTTATTTTATAACAAGTCTAAAGAGTTTTAAAGTGTCATTAAAAATCACCTCCATCTGTCAGATCATTACAATGCAACAGGAAAGAGAAACAGAAATACACTGCAAGAATGGCATTAATAGCCAGAAAGTTTCCTTCCCTTTAAAATCTGCTTGATTATTATCAGAGAGCCAAATTTTGATAGTGTGACTGAAATTGACTCCATCACTGCCCTGGGCAGCGTCTGCCAGGGCTTCACCACTCTGTTAGTAAAGAAGTTTTTCCTAACATCCAATCTAAGCCTCCCCTGGCACAACTTGAGGTCATTTCCTCTTGTTCTATCACTTGTTACTTGGGAGAAGAGACCAGCACGGGATACTTCCTGGAAATCACTCAGGAAGACTCTTAGCAGACATCGCATCCACCGCTTGTACCACTGCTTTTCAAAAAATAAATACTTTGCAAAACGTCTGATACCTTGCTTTGCTAGAGTATGTTTTCATGAATGCATTTCTATGAGACTAAACTCATCAGAGGTTTTTTGCTGCACTCTGCCTCAAATTTGGATCCAGGTGGGCTGGAGTAGGAGCCAGGTATTGACGCACACAGACTAGGGCAGTTCTAGGAGGGCAAATTATTAAAAGACATCTAAGACAGCCCTGAACATGTCTTCACTTCTTGTTCAGAAAAGGAGAGTAATATCCTAATTATATTCCATTATGATTAATCTACCCTTATATTCTCTTCTGAGACAAATCTGTCTCCATCAAATCTCACATCTGGTTACGGATGCATAAAGCTATTGGCTCCTGGAGAAGGCACCTGTGAATTCCATTAACAGTGAATTATTAAGGAACTGTCCACCAGCTTTTCTTATTCTGAAAATGCTGAAAACCTACAATAATCCCTGTATTATATTGTAATATTCACTGAGTACAGGATGATTAAAGAAATTTCCATTAATTTCCTTTTCTGAATCATATTATGCAATTCTTTACAGCCCTTGGGATTCCTTATTTGAAATCAGCTATAAAAAGGAAAATGTATGCATAATGTTACTTCTGCTTCCATACTCATCCTTTTAAAATGTGCTTGATTTGGAGCAGGGACAGCCTCCCGAACACAAGAGAACTGTTCACCACATCTGATGACAATCCAGGGCTCAGAAGTGCATTCTGGTATGTAAGGAAGCATATCATGCTCTGAACACGGCAAAATTAAGAATTAAGGAAATTTGTGGTGGACCATCACAAATCATAAGGGAAAAGCTGGCTTGGTTATCATGTCATTTTAATATCTTTCAAAAACTTAAAAAGTATTGTAAGAAATTAATCTTTGGTATTACCACAGAGACTTCCCTCACTTCCAGACCCATCCACAGCCCCATTAAGGTCTTTCCACCCGATTGAGAGTGCTATGTAAATGTGTCATAACAGCAAGGGCTCACACTGCATCAAAATAACAGGAAGGATATGGAGGACAATGTTATTTTATTCCGTGAGACTAAGGAAGTTGATGGCCCAATTCAAGTATGTTTATGTATAACATGATAAAAGATGTGACCTGGGAAAAATATGGCTCAACCGAGTTAGAGTGCTGGTACATCAGGATAGCAACATATGATTCTATATCACAATGAAATCACCAGAAGTGATGACTATTCAAGCATACAAAAGAATCAGGCATCCAAAGCTAGCAATAAATATGATGGGATCTCTTCTGAACACATTTAAATGGCTTCAAAATATTTCATCTCTAGAGCTGTATCTTCCACTAATGCTTTTGAAGTGATAAGGATGAAGGTTGTGTCAGCATTAGGTGTTTAAACCCCAGCTGTGCAGAGGGATGTACATAGCTCTACACAATGTCAGTAACAGCCAGCCCTGGCCTGTTCAGGTTTACAGCAGCCCAGGAATACAATGCATTGCAAGGGGTTAAACGAGAAAGCGTTAACGCTGATATGGACCCAGAATCTCAATGTGCTTCAGCACGACTCCTCAGGCAGACTCACCATGAACTGAGCCACTGCCTTAATGAAGAAAACCCGGTCCTGCTCTGTCTCCACGTCAGGAGGAATATCAGTCTGAGGCTCATACCTGCGGCAAGAAGCAGACACAGATTCTGACAATAAATACATGTGCAATATTAAAGAGAGTGATTCATGTGTGAGGCAAAATTCAAACAAACCAAGCATGTCTGAGAACTGAAAACAAACCTCTCACTCCTACTGCAGCTGGAGGTATCCAGACCCTGGAATGTGGACAGTGGGCTGGGGTACAAACTGCAGGAGCTATGAAACCCTAGACACTCCTCCAGCAGGAACTGTTACTGTGGGGTCCCAAATAGATCTTTTCAGGACTTTTTGCAGAGGAGAAGAACGCAGCTGCTCAAACAAGTCTGTGAAATACTTACTTTTGTTACTAATTTACTACTTAACTCACAAGCTGTGCATATATATTAAAATAAACTCAAACACGTGTGGCTTCACAATTTAAAACACCAGGCATACGATTGAGTTAATACTCTGGCCTTTTTGGTGGTACATTAAAATGACTTGGACCAGATAACTACTGTTGGTAACACCAAAGCCAGCCCTTTTGTCTCCATTCCAGTGTTAGGACCCTTTTGCACACTCTCAAAATACACAAGAAAAATTGACACTCAGACATTGTTTCAAGCATATTTCCAAAGTAAATGAAATATATGAAAAAGCAGATTGAAAGATGATGAAATACTTAAAAAAAACAGCAACAAAAAGCAGAAGCTTCTAAAAGTCACCAGCCTGCAGGAACCAGGGAAAAGAAAGAAGAAATTCCGAGTCTTATGGAAGGCTTTGAGGTTTTCAGCATTCAGACAGCCAAAAAGCATCTTTGCTTTCAAATCACATTTGAAATTATGACCAAGGCACGTGCAAAGCAGCCTCTTTGCTTTGAAGTGTAATGAAAAGGCTCCTAGAAGCTGGAAAAGCTGTCTGCCTGTGTCAGGTGTCACTGAACCGTAACAGGAAAGGATGGCAGCACTCAGTTGCTATTCGGTCTAAAAGCAAAGCACTTTGCTGCTCAGCACAGGGCTCCCAGTAATCTTACAACAGAGAAATTCAACCTTTCAAAAGTGTTCAAGTTCATCAGAAAAACACATTTTTAAGACAATATTTTTGTTTTCTTTCAGTTCCACTGTTATTTCACTGGTGCATACTAGGAGGGACATTGATTTATGCCTTCAGATGAGTTGAAACAACCACCGATTCAGACCCTCAGTGTCACAGCAGTATTTTAAAGAACATTTAGGTAACTCAATCCAAGTAATTTTGAATGGTTGTAAGTATTTATTTTATCACCATTGCAACAGTATTCAGCAAATTTCTAACAGCTTGGTAATTAAGCTTAATGGATACTAAATAGGAATCCAGGTCAAAAAAAAGCAATCAGGTAAATGGGTCACTGTCATATATTAAATTGTAATATTCTACCTTATGAATAGCTTAAAACCCATTATTTTAGACGTGGCAGGGATGCTAAACAATACTCAGTTGAACCAATAACAATGGTAGCAAGAAGGTAAGAACTGACTGCGCCTATGTAAGTTCTCACCACATATCACTTTGTTAGGGGTACAAGACCAGATACAGGCAGAGTGGAAATGGAGTTCAGAGAACATGTGAAAGAGATAGGGCTGCTTTGAGTAAGCGTGGCCACCTCCAGGATGCAATCTCTACCAGGTCTGAGCCATTCTGTTCTCTAGTTCAGCTACTAAAACACATCACTCTTTCGGTTGTGTAATTAAATTAAAAACCTGCAAACTTAACTACCACATTTTAGAAGAGCAGCTCTCAAAGAGTGCAATATCATTGTTACGTATATCATTCTGTATGTACAGACACACCACGCCCCAGCATCAGCCCCAACCTTTTCACCAGCCAGAGGAGCACTTCGGAAACAAGCATGAAGTTTGGGGTATGGAAGTTCTCCATGGAGATGAGTCGGGGGTACCCCAGGGCCCTCATCATCTCAGTAAAATCTGGAAAAGAAGCAAAAGCAGGAATCCCTTCTTACACATCCAGCACGGACACCACAAACAACACCAGTTCCCACAGTATTCTGTTCATTTAGAATCATAGAACGGTTTGGTTGGAAAAGACCTTTGAGATCATCAAGTGCAACTGTAACTGTCCCCTACTAAATGCTTCCTGAGCATGTTGTCTACCTGCCTTTTAAATCCCTCCAGGGATAAGGACCCCACCACTGCCCTGGGCAGCCTCTGCCAGGGCCTGAGGACCCTTTCTGTGAAGAAAATGTTCCTGATACCCAATCTGAACCTCCCCTGGTGCAACTTGAGGCCATTTCCTCTTGTCCATTTACCCTTAGCCGTGCCCTGTTAAAGACAGATCAAAAACATCCTGCGTGGATTAATTAAAAAACACAGGCATCATATTAGTGTTGGTGGGGCCACACCTCAAATCCTGGGTTCAGTTTTGGACCCCTCACTCCAAGAAATACTTTGAGGGGCTGGATTGTGTCCAGAGAAGGGAATGGAGCTGGGGAAGAGTCTGGAGAACAGGGGTTGTGTGAGCAGCTGAGGGCCCTGGGGCTGTTTAGCCTGGATAGGAGGAGGCTGAGGGGACCTCAGAGGAAGACTTCATTGTGCTCTGCAGCTCCTGGAAAGGAGGTTGGAGCGAGGTGGGTGCTGGGCTCTTCTCCCAAGTAACAAGTGATGGGATGAGAGGAAATGGCCTCAAGTTGCACCAGGGGAGGTTTAGATTGGATATTAGGAAACATTTCTTTACTGAAATGGTGAAGGCCTGTCAGAGGCTGCTCAGGGCAGTAGCGGAGTCTCCATCCCTGGAGGCGTTTAAAAGACAGGCAGATGAGGTGCAGCTAAGGTGCCCAGTTTAGTAGTGGACAGGTACAGCTCAACTCAATGATCTCAAAGGTCTTTCGCAACTAAACGATCCTATAATTGCACTGGAAAACATGCTTGAGTAAAAAGGTGACTTTTTAAGAGGAGATTCATCACAGAAACAACATTAAAGCAGTTTCTTTCTACAAAACACACCATTTCAATGGCATCACCCTGCAAAGGCTGCGCTGCCCCCTCCCCGTGTCTGTTTTGCCCCGTTTGGGCGCAGCTGTCGGCCCGTTATGGGAAGATCCCGGCCCTGCAGCAGAGTCACCTGCAGCTCCCGGCTGAGGGCGGGGAAAGAGGAAAGGGCCGCCGCCCTCCCGGGGAGCCCACAGCGAGCGCTGCCGCCTCCCATGCCGCCCCCCGGCCCAGATCCCGCCGCTCCTCACTCCTGAGGTCTCGGAACGACATCGCCGGGGAGCGCAGAGGACTCCACCCGCCTCCACCGCCGCGCTAGGCCGCGCCGCACCGCGCGTCTCCATGGCAACCCACCCCGCTACGGCGCGGCGGCGGGGCCAAGCGCCGCGGAACGCGAAGGACCCCTCCGACCCCTTCCCGCTGTGCTATGTTTGGGGGGGTGGGACATCCCAGCTCCGCACCAGCCTGGGCACGAACTCTGTTGAGCGTAGACTGAAACGTGGGGTCACCGCATCCCAGGAAGTCGTTCCTTTTACAATAAGCACAATATTTTGATTTAAGCTAAAGCAGAATTATTTTTGTATGGAATTAGTTTTTTTAACACAGAAAATGCTGGCAAATAAACTAAGACTCATTTCAGAAAGCAGCATCCTTTATTTCAGCGCTGGATGCATAAGGGAATGATTCCATCAATCCTGCATAACAAGGCAAGAGCTGGGGACAGAATATACATCCCGCTTACATGTGTATAAATTCTCCCAGCAATCTCATGCAGGTTCTACTGCTTTCCAAGGACTAATTTTAATTTTATTATGAAGTTCACAACAGCCAAGACTCTGCTTATTGGAGCTTTGGAGCCAGTTCTCTGTGTGACCTTACATGTTAGATAAGGAAAGAAGTATTGTGTGGGAACATCACTATTTTAAAAAACACACAGTCAGAAGAACAGTCTGTGTGTACCTAACTTTCAAAAAACACTGTTTCTCAGGTAGTGCTTAACTGAAGTGAGTTGCAAAACTAATTTTACAGAAAACTAATTCAAAATATTCCACTTTTCGTAACTACTTCTTGTATCTTTCTAACTAATTTCAATTTTCATCTAAGTAACTGTATTTTTCTGAAAGTTAGACAGAGTCTCCCTCTGATACCATGTTTTCTTATGGCATGGTTTTTTCAAATAGTGTTTTTCCAGACATTGTTCAGAGAGCAATGATAATGTCTTGTGTTAAGTATGGTATGTGCTGAACAGATGTGGTTTGTTCTATAATCACCTCTGTGTGCCCTCTTTCCCCATCTAAAATACAAGGTCAGACAGAGAATTGGCTCCAAACCTCCAATGAGGAGAGACCTGGCTGTTGTGAAGTTCATAATAAAATTAATATTAGTCCTTGGAAAGTAATAGAATCTGCATAAGGCATTTTTGGTATCATTTGAGGCTGGGAAAGACCTCTAAGCTCATCCAGTCCAGCCTCACTGTGCCTACTAAACCATGTCCTGAAGCACCACAGCCACGCATTGTTTGAACCCCTCCAGAATGGAGACTCCACCACAGCTCTGGGCAGCCTCTGCCAGGGCTTCACCACTGTTTCAGTAAAGAAATACTTCCCAATATCCAGTCTAAACCTCCCCTGGTGCAATTTGAGGCCATTTCCTCTCATCCCATCACTCGTTACTTGGGAGAAGAGCCCAGCACCCACCTCGCTCCAACCTCCTTTCCAGGAGCTGCGGAGAGCGATGAGGTCTCCCCTCAGCCTCCTCTTCTCCAGCGTAAACAGCCCCAGGGCCCTCAGCCGCTCTCACAACCCCTGTTCTCCAGACCCTTCTCCAGATCCATTGCTCTTCTCGTGTAACTTGAAATGTAGTGCGAAGGAGAGGAACACAGTGCTGCCCTGAGCCAGGGGGTACTTGTCTCACCCCCCTGTAGCTGCTCGCTCAGGTACAAATCGTGTCCTCACATCTGCAGCCCAAGGGCTGTTTTCCTTCCTCAGAGCAGGGAGAAGCAGCGTGCTCTACTTCCCAAAAAATGCACATTTATTTACATCTGAGAAGAGTGCCATGGTTACACATTTTTTAATCTGACTCCACCACTGCCCTGGGCAGCATCTGCCAGTGCTTCACCACTCTGTTAGTAAGAATTTCTTCCTAATATCCAGTCTAAACCTCCCCTGGTGCAACTTGAGGCCATTTCCTCTGTTATTGCTGTGCTATTCAGGGATCAGGGAGAGAGCCAAGAGCCCCCAGCAGTGATTTCCAGAGCAGACCCATCTGTACCTGTGCACATCAAGCCGTGGCTGTAGTAGGAGAAGGCTGTGGTCCCCATGGAACAGCATGGCAGTCACCATGGATAGGAAAACATCTATCCCTAAGATCTAATCTCAGTCTCCCCTCTTGCAGCTCAAAACCGTTCCCTCTCATCCTGTCCCTGCACTCCCTGATCAAGAGCCCCTCCCCAGCTTTTCTGGAGCCCCTTTCAGTACTGGGAGGCTGCTCTAAGGTCTCCCCACAGCCTTCTCTTCTCCAGGCTGAACAACCCCAACTCTCTCAGCCTGTCCTTGTACAGGAGGTGCTCCAGCCCTTGGATCATCTCCGTGGCCTCCTCTGGATTCAGTCCAACAGCTCCAGGTCCTTCCTGTGCTGAGGGCTCCAGAACTGAACGCAGGGCTCAAGGTACACCTGCCCATGCAGGATCCCTCCCCTCCGCTTACAGAACTAAATCATACAACCTCTATATGATTTTTGCTTCTTCACCCCATTATTGCTATTTTTGGACCGGCAAAATAAATCACAACGATTTGAAGGTTGAGACCCCTTTCCTCGCTGCGTCCACCCAACATTCCTTACATCTAAAGCAGCTTTATCGATCTCATGGTCAGGGCCTCCTGGCCATCAGCCAGCAGTTTTTCATTTCTCCCCTTCTCATCTCATCAGTGCTGGTTGCACCCTTCAGTGGCTGTTTCCCATCTCAGGCTGCGTGTGACCCCATCCCTTCATGACCTCAGCCTCCCCAGCATTTGTCAGATTCTCAACATATTAATAAACAACTTTACTAAACTTTTCCTCTGTTGGTTCTTTCAACCATCTGAACTCTCGTTGCCATCTTCCTGCAGACAGAGACCTCGTTTTTGTCATTTTTCATTTATTCTCAGTGTTCTGTACTTCTTTCCCCAGATTGTTTTTTTGGCAGAGCTTGACATTAAATTTACTATCACAGGTTTTTAAGTCAAATTCTCACATCCTTACATCACAGTACTCGGCAGATTGTCCTAAACCACTTTTTTTCTTCCAATAACTGTGAAGAGTTGTTGTTTTGTGCTATAGCCGTGGGGCAAACTGTTACCTGTGATCAGGCTGACAGGGATCCCAGTCAGGGATGTGGCAGGTGGACAAATGCCATTAGGCAAGTTGTGAAGAAAGGACTTGTTCCAGCTCATGGACAGTCCCAAGGAGCATCCCCAGTGCCTCAACCTGATAATTGGAATGGAGATTTTTTTAAAATGCCTTAAAATTCAGCAGGAAACCGTGTACAGTGACTGGGCAAGCTGTGCTGGTGAGGAGTTTGGGAGTGCAAGAGCAGGTGGGAGCCATCACCACCATGGCCATGAACACCTTCCCAGGGACAGGTGGAACTGCAGGAGGAAAACTGCATCCCCATTGTGTGCTCAGGTGCTTCTGGGTTCCTTGAACAGCCTGTACCCCTGTTTTGTTCAAAATTTCACACTGGTGATTTAGAAATCCATGTCTGAAACCAAAACTGAATTTCTTCTGGCTCAGACAAACTGGTGGTGGCCCAAGTGCGGCCCTGTGGGCTGGGGAAAGTGGTGCTGGAGGGAGGTCAGACCAGCAGATGAGAGCTCCTGGTGCAGCCAAACCTCCCTCTAGCAGCACCCAGGTCCCCTTATTTCCCAGTGCCCTTTCATAAAATCACCTGCAAAGAAAAAGACCTTCAGGATTTCCTTGCTCCTTTTCTGATCTTCTCTTACCTGGGTATTCTTGCACTGCAAATTCAGTCCTTCATCCCAGGAATGTAGCTTTCGGCAGGGTTAGGACATAATCTGCTGCTGAAAATACGACCAAGTAAGAAAACAAGTAATTTTACTCTCATTTCTTTAATGTTTATTAAATCAGGAATAAAAAAAAATTGAGATGATCTGGCATTCTTGAGAGTCCTTAAGCACAAGATTATGAAACACTTCGCTCTGTGCCCTCTCTTTTGGCAAAAAGGGGTGAAAAGGCCTCAAACTTTTTTTACATCCCAGGAGACCCTTTGGGAAGTTGCTGTACACTTCAATACACTCTAAATCACCTTTCAGGTGCTATGAAAAAATAAATGAGAATGCGGTCCTCTTGATGGTGGAGAAAAATCAAACCTTGTTTCCTCAGCTCCCCATTAGATAAATGCTGCAGGAAGGCTTTACAAATCACTCCTTTATAGCTTCAGAGACCAGGAAGGGAATCTGCCAGAGTCATTTGCTCAGAGGCGCTGGTGCAATAAAAAAGGCAGGGTAGGAAATGATGAGGCTTTCATTTGGCTGCTGTGTGGAAGTGTCACACACATACTTCACAAGCAGGTTTTTTTGCATCTGCTTTCTGCTTTTACTTGCAAGCTGGGCATCAGTTTTCACTCCTCTAATCAGAGCTTCCCGCATTACCCAGCTGGGACAGATTAATTTTCACCTAAAAACTGTTTTCAACACCAGGCTACAACATTTTCTGTCCCCATCCCCACGACCAGAGGTTTCCATTTGCTGCTGAGGGCTGGCTAAGGTTGCTGACTCCCTGGTGAAGAGTGTTCACAAGCAGCCTTCTTCCTTCCCACTTTATTTAACATCAACCCCCAAGTCAGCTCTTTGTGCTGAGAGCCTTTGTGTCCAGGGAAGGAAAATATCCAGGAATGTCACGTTCTCTGTAATTACATTGCAGAGCAGCTCCCTCCTTAATGTTAATGTGCTGGCATTAGAGGGGAGCTCTGAGAGCAGTGTGGTGCCCAGGATAAGCAGCAGCCCATGTGTCAAGTAGAAGGGGCAATAAATCAACAGCGCGTGTTTTATCACTCAGCAAATAAGCAAGAGGATGAAAAAACATCCCCAACCAAGTAGATTTCCAGATCTGTCTCAGACTTTGCCTGACAGGTCAGGAGAGGAGAGACCGAGTTATCATTTATATGCAGTGAAAAGCAAGACTTTATTTCCACTCTCCATTAGCTCCCTCCAAAGCCACTTGGCCTGCCTGAAGCCAGCATTAAGTGCTTGTTTCCAAGAATCTGCCTAATTTTGATGTGTCCAATGTAAGATGGCACAGCTTGATTTATATACAACACAACACTGCCTGTGTCCCTGGGAGCTGAAAGTCTGGATCACCTTCACTACAAGGCAAAAAAAATCCCAAAATCATCCTTCTCTCATGAAAGGTTTTGGTGTTGCAGGAAAACCACCAACCTTTTGTCTCTTGACCTCCCTGCGGGGCAAGGTGTGGAGAGCAAACCAGCCAATGACAAGGAGAGGGGTCAGGGTATGCTTGAAAGGTCATTATCACCAGTTACCTGATTTGCCCTTTTTAAGGAGCTTCACGAAGAAAAACACGACTTTCACAGCTGAGGAGTACAAGGGCTGCAGAGCACAAGGGTGAAGGGAGCCCTGCTGGGCAAGGTCTCCTTCTCCAGGCTCTGGTCTTGGCGACAATGTGTGCTCGCAGCACAGAAAGCCACCCATGTCCTGGGCTGCATCCAGAGCAGTGGGAGCAGCAGGGCCAGGGAGGGGATTCTGCCCCTCTGCTCTGCTCTGGGGAGACCCCACCTGGAGCCCTGTGTCCAGTGCTGGAACCCTCAAGATAAGAAGGAAATGGGACTGTTGAAGCGGGTCTAGAGGAGGTCACGAAGATGCTCAGAGGGCTGGAGCAGCTCTGCTATGAGGACAGGTTGAGAGAGTTGGGGTTGTTCAACCTGGAGAAGAGACTGTGGGGAGACTTCAGAGCAGCCTCCCAGTCCTGAAAAGGGGCTCCAGGAAAGCTGGGGAGGGGCTCTTGATCAGGGAGTGCAGGGACAGGATGAGGGGGAAGGGTTTTCAGCTGAAAGAGGGGAGAGTAAGATGAGATCTTGGGAAGAAATGTTTTGCTGTGAGGGTGGGGAGGCCCTGGCCCAGGTTGCCCAGAGGAGCTGTGGCTGCCCCATCCCTGGAGGTGTTGAAGGCCAGGTTGGATGGGACTTTGAGCCCCCTGATCCAGTGGGAGGTGTCCCTGCGCATGGCAGGGGGGTGGAACTGGCTGGGCTTGGAGGTCCCTTCCAACCCAAACCATTCCATGATTCTATGATTTAACTAATTGCAATCATGATGTGGAAAATGCCATCAAAGCTAGGGACACAAGGGGAAATAAGAGCTCTTCCAGATTATCCCAAGTATTCCTTACCTGCAGAGGTGCTACCTTTACCCAGTTTTCCCCTCAAGCATGGCTTTCTGTCATCCCCTGTTGCTATCTCTGACAGCAGCCAATGGGATCTTGGAGGTCTGTGCCTTCAGCCCCCACCATGCAGCCTCAGGTAAGCCTGGGGACCACTGTGGCCATGCTGGGCATCCCAGTGGGTGCTCATCTCTCAGCAGGAACCCTGCTGACAGCGATGGTGGGACAGGGATGGAGCCCTGTCCTCTGAAAAAGAGAGAGGAAGAGCCCAAAGGGAAACTCGGAAATGGTATTAACATTTAAAATATAAGCAGCTGAACCTTTTTAAGTTGCCAGGGGAAGAAATGGCTTGCTTAAAAGCCTTTTGGATTTATCAAACTGCAATGAAAGTCCTGAAGTGCTGGGAGCTGGGTTTCAAGTCCAAGCTCTGCTTTGGCATTAAACCATGGAACAGCCACTCCACGAGTCCCTGCTCGCCAAAGGACTTGGGGTCTTAGATAAATAGACCTTGGGGCTGAGCCAGCAGGGCCATTTTACATCCCTGTGCTGGCAGAAAGCAACAGAATTAAGTGTTGCTCTGTGAAAAGGGCAGGGCAGCAGTTTAGGTTCAATGTATCTAAAAATAGGTTTGTGACAAAGAAGCATTTGGAGTGGAAGTGATGGGGGGCTTCAGGCTGGGGTGCAACAGGAGGGGCTGAGAGGAAGAGGGACATCTCTGGGGTGACAGGAGGTTTTTGGCACCCAGTTAACCCCATTACCTACAGATGGGCAGGTGACAGTGCCCAAGGAGGGGCTGGCACTGCCAAACCCTCCCTCCCATGGGACCCTGGCTCACAGCAAAGCCAAAGGGATCCCAGCACCCAGCTTGATCGCCCGGTGGGAGCCCCGGCCAGCCCGAGCCAGGCACAGTCACAAAGAGAGGCCGAGTAATCACAGGGGTGTGACTCATCTGGAAATAACCCCCTTCTTCTGTTGCAAAAACACACTCAACTGTGAAATTGAGCCTGGAGGAAGTGATTCCTTCTATATGAATTCAGCATCACTGCCAGCAGCTGTCTGCATCACGGTTATGTCTCCTGCCTCTGTCAGGAAGGACCTTATAACCTCTCTGCTGTTGGAGCAAAACCTATTGCACTGCAGATATTATGGGATTTGGGAACTATTATTACCCCTCAGCTTGGTAACAAGGAGCTCTGGCTCCCTGGGCAAGAGATAGATTGTTTTCTCTGGAGGCTGGATGCCTTCATCAGCTGTTAAAACTGTTAGGTCATCTCTAGTCATATCAGAAAAACCTCATGATGAGGACTTCTGTGCCTCTTTATGAGCAGAGGTGATGGGTACATCCAAAAATCTCTTTACTGCAGCTCCAGAAAATACATCCCATTGCTGGTGAACCAAGGGCCCAGCTTTAGGTTTCATTAGCTAAAAGTGAATACAGTGAAACCCAAGTCCAAAACCTATTGAATCATGAAATGATGGCTCACACTGTGGGAAAGCTGCAGAGGGACCCTGAGCAACCTGATCTGGTTAAAGATGTCCCTGCTCCTGCAGGGGGTGGGACTGGATGGCCTTCATGGTCCCTTCCAACCCCAAACACACTGTGATTCTACTTAATTCCCAAATGACCACTGAAAAGTGACTTTGCCTGAAGTTTTTAAATCTCCCATAGCACCTGTGGAAATGAAGAGGGGTGGGGACCCAATCCCACCCTTACCAGGGCTGCCCCTTGCAGATGGTGGCACTTAAACTCTGTTTTATGCTGTGAATTTTTTTGCCCATCTTTACTCTCCAGAGCTTTGTGGCTCATTTTGCAGCCTGAGCTCCAGGTGGTCTCCCCTGGCTCGCCCTGCCCTGGGTCACTGCTGTCTCACTGGCCCTTACAGCCTTGTTCCTCATGCCCTGGGTGCTTGGTGTTCCAGGTAAAGAACTGATTCTCCTCTTCCTCCTGCACTTTTTTCCTCCACACCTCCTGCTTTGCCCCTCTGTGGGCTGACATTTCCATGTGGTGGCTTTTCCATGGGGAAAGTGAGGAGACAGCACCTTGGCTGCTGTGTGCTGGCCTTTTCCCCTGCTACCAATGGGTGTGGAACAAGGAGGGTGCTCAGCAGCTCAGAAAGCTCCTATTCAAGGTCTCCTGAAGCCTCTTTTCTTGGGGGGAAATTCAATTGAAGGATCAAAGAATAGTTTGGGTTGGAAGGGACCATGAGCCCACCCAGTCCCAACCCCCTCGGTGGGCAGGGACACCTCCCACTGGATCAGGGGGCTCAAAGTCCCATCCAACCTGGCCTTGAACACCTCCAGGGGTGGGGAAGTTGTGCCTTCCCTGGGCAACCTGTGCCAGGGCCTCCCTCCTCATTGTGAAGAATTTCTTCTTCTTTTTAGCAGAGGATGGGTGTGGTTGGACTCGATGATCTCAAAGGTCTTTTCCAACCGCAAGATTCGATGGTTCTATGATTCCTAATGACTAATCTAAATCTTCCCCCTTCCAGTTTGTGTGAGGGTCTTCTCTGTTGCTCATATCTATCACCCTGTCACAGGGCTGGAGCTGATGCTGCCTCTCTGAGGGTTGCATTCTGCATGGTCCTTGAGCACCTATGGAGGATGCTTCCACCCATGTCCTCCTCCCCAGAACAAGGCACCTTATGGCTTTGCCATGCTGCCCACAGACCTTGCTGCTCAAACCATCCAATGCCAGTGGACTCATCCTGCAGCGATGCTGAATTTGGGGGACAGCCCAGCACTCCAGCACACAGATGTGTGAGCTGGAGCTGCAGTTCCCCAGAGAAGGACCACAAACCTCCCCGCATCGTCGCCCGGTGTGGTCCATCTGGAGGGGATTTGCTCGCTGGCCCTTCGAACGGGGACATGAGGAACGAGCTGTTCCTCTCCATATTGATGCATCTCAGGCAGGGTCTCCATAGCGACTGCAGCACCTGTGGCTCAGCTGGGGCCAGAGCTGTGGGTGCTGCAGAGCTGGTCACAGGCATGGGAAGGGTGGCTGGAACAACACCCAGGTCTAAGCATCGCTGGAACCGATGTGGTGGTGGAGCCTGGTGCTCCATCTCCCAGGGATGAGCTGCTCAGCCTCAGTGTCCCACCCTGCCCCTGCCCAGGGACAAAGCTTCGCTGCTGCCCTGCGTTTGGAGGCGATGCACGGGCATTTCCCTTGGGCAACTTTGCAATCAGACCATGTGCAGCTGCATCTTCCTCTTGACTGGGATCCTGGCAGCCCATCACCATTTGAGGGCGATTTTAGCACCTCAATCTGTGCTCAGCCAGGACCTGGCAGCTTTGCAAGAGACAAAGCTGCTTCAAACACCTTCGCAGTTCCTCCTGCAGTGGGTGAGGACCCGCTGAGACCACCACCAACCTGCTCTCCAACAGCTCCTGTCCTACTGGGGCGGGTGTTTGGATGCTGGCTGTGCTGCATGGCTATCCCCAAGGAGACACAGGTGATAAATACCTGTATCACAGGCAGGGTTTACTGTTACAGATGAGAAAATTGGCCCCCAATGGGCTCGTGCATTGCAGGTGTTGATGTCTCTTGAGCAACCTGAGAGCTGCAGGGGTCCTGAGGAAGATGGGAGCACCCTCCAGCATCCTCCATCAGTGCCACCACGGGGCAGATGTCAAAGCAGACAACCAAGCAGGGTCTTTCTCCGAGGACTCTTACCAGGCTCACCAGCAGAAACTCATCCTGAAAGCAGGTTTCAGTTTATCTAAACATCATGGGTGTGGAAATTCATACGTGTATATTACAGTAGACTTTGCTAATCGTGCCACTTCTCTTCCTATCCAGAAGTAATCTGCAGAACAGAAATGCTAATCAACACATCCTGACTTGCAATTACCCAGTGAACTTCTCAGAAAAGCCTGCCAGACCGTTACCAGGTAGAGAAATTCATCAGTGTGAGGGTGCCCATGAACCCAAGCGAGGAGGGACATTACTCATTATTGACTAATTCTGCACCGCTTGCGCTGGGCCTGGGAGGTTGCTGTGAGCTCAGGGGCAGCGAAGGCTTTTGTAGATATTAAAAAGCAAAGCATTTTTAAGATGAGCAGATGGTGCTGTTAAAGACAGCTGCAAAAAAACAGCCTGATGAGGTAGAGCCGCACGAGCGTGGAGACGCTTGCCCTGGGGTTTGATCTTTGCCTCCAACTGAGCAAAAGCTTTTACTTTTTACAAGGGTAAGTAGTGATGAGGGGAACTGGTTTAAATTGGAAGGGGGAAGATTTAGGTTAGAGATCAGGAAGAAATCCTTCACAATGAGGGTGGGGAGGCCCTGGCCCAGGTTGCCCAGAGAAGTGGTGGCTGCCCCATCCCTGGAGGTGTTCAAGGCCAGGTTGGATGGGGCTTTGAGCAACCTGATCCAGTGGGAGGTGTCCCTGCCCATGGCAGGGAGTTGGAACTGGCTGGGCTTTGAGGTCCCTTCCAACCCAAACCATTCCATGATTCTATGAAAAGCCATTTTTTCTTGCACCTCTCTGATGCAGAAGAGAAATGTCCCCAGGTTTTGTCCAGCCACAGAATCCTTCCTCTGTCTGCAGGGCAGTGGTTTGGGGTGGGTCTGAGCTCTGAGACAGATCAACAGCCTAATCACCTCTAGGAGACATTGAGTCACTCCAGCCAGCAATGGAATCATAGAATGGTTTGGGTTGGAAGGGACCTTAAAAATCACCATGATGCTGAATTATCCCATGTCATCTCTGGGAGATTTGCTGCCCTGGGGCTTATTCCTGCAAAGATGATGAGAAATGTGATGTTTAATGCTATAGTATGTGCTTTAGCATTTGCCTGACAGCTACAGTCTTTGTTACAACATGGTTATAAGGAGACTGATAATATGTCAACCTGTCCATGGCCAAAAATCAGCCAATCCCACACATTTATGACCCATTAGAGGATTTTGTAGAGAATCTGATGCTTTGACATTTATTCCTATTAAAAGGTCTTTTCAAGAGATACGCGAGGACAAATGACTTTGGAGGGACAGGGAGAGATGCCCTTTTGAGTAGAGAAAGAAGCAGCTTGCAAGTCATGCCCTAAAAGATGCCTTGTAGGGGTCCTATGAGGCCTGGAGCTCAGAGTTCTCTCATTTCCACCCCATTTCCATCCCATTTTCACCCCCTCCAGTGGTGACAGCCCGGTGATCCCACCCCATCTCCACTATTTCACAGCAAAGGTCACTTCCAAGCCCCTGCTCCAGCACTGCCACACGCTCATGATAAATGGTTGTTCCCAACTCATAAAGGCACTACTGAGTTTGGCACTTACTCAGAGAAACCCTCAGCAGATGCCTTCCTCCTGGAGATCCCCCAGGCACACAGGTTACTGGGTCTGCATTCAAAGCTGACCAAGTTCCTTTAGTTTCTGTTGTGTCCAAGCAGGAAGGTTTAAATGATAAGATCAAGAACTTCTCTGAAAATCATCTATATTCACATCCTGCCCGAGCTGGACTCTCTGTACCCTTCCTCTGCTGAAGGGCATGGCTTGCCCCCCTCCATATGTAAAACCTTGGCACAGAATCCTTATTCCACATCAGGGTTGTTGTACCCCGACATCAGGAATTCAAGGAGCAGATAAGAGGCTGCATCTTTTATTCCCTTCCTGCTTATTAGACTTCTATTACCACCTATTTATGCAGAATTGCACCCGATCCATCACTTGCCTGTCTTCTCTTCTAGCCTGGACTGGTGGTGTAGCAAGAGCCAGGGGAAGCAGTGTCTCCTTTCCACCCTCCAGCGTGGAAATAAGGGTGGGTGACACCTTCCTCTGTGGGTCTGATGTATGAGGGGATGGGGCTGGAGCTGTGCTTTTCTCCGCATCCAGCTGCATTCACAGCCCTGGGGGTGGAAAATCAGATGACTTTCCCAAGGTGAAACACAGCCCTGAAAGTGAGTTTAGAAAAATCCCTTTGCTCCCTGTTTTGAGCAAGGGGCAGTGATTTTGTGATCCTTGGGACTTCCCTCATGTGCCCTGTGGACAGGGTACGGCTCCTTGCCACAAACAGAGGGGACCTGAGCAGGTTTCCAGGCTGGCAGTGCCAGGAATGAAAGATTAAGAGGTGGCCACTGCAGATGGGGTTTGCTGGGGCTGTGTCCCACCAGCTCAACCCTGCTCAGACCCAGCAGGGCAGCTACAGGTGGGCTTGGAGCAGGGCTGTCCCCCCCGCCAGCACATCCTGCCTCGCTCTTTGGATCATCTTTGATCACCAGCTGTGAGCCAGAGCACTCCTGCGCCCCTCTGCTTGCCCTCCCCATGGCTGGAGGGGCTCAGTGGCTGGAGGAGAGCAGCTGGGAGCCGATGTTCCTTTAGGGATGTCCTGCACCAAAGCTGCTCTGGACCTGATCTCTGAAAACCTCTCCTTCCATCACACCTGGATTTGCTGGGTCTCTTGTGTCTGCAAACCCACAGCCTACCCCTTGCCACTTGGGAGGCTTCACCTGCCTTTGTGGCTGAATTGCAAAGAGCTCCAGCAGGGGCAGAGATCAAGGGTGCTTTCTGAAACACCACAACCAACTGGGCTCGGGGTCCACTCTCCCCGAGTTTCATTTTTGCCCTGATGAAATGCAGGGAAGGTAAACCCAGAAGTTTTCTCCCCGTGAAACAATTCTAAAAGTTGCAAATTCTCCAGCCAGGGCATGGAAACCTTTTTCCTGAGTAGCTGAGCTGATGTGGATGAAGTGGGAGCGGCGGCAGCCGGGCTCCCCTGACCACATCTCCCCAGACCATCTCCTCCCACTGGCAGCACAGACTGGTTTCTGATCTCTCCGTAGACTTGTGTTCGTATCCTTGTCCATCTTTTTCTGATCTCTTTTTTTGAAGCTGCTGTTTATAAGGCTGTGTCCAGCCTTTCCAAAGGCAGGTGGTAACCCCAGGTACTGGGGCTCCAGGGTCATAGGGGTGGCTGCAAGGATACCAACCTCTACAAGGGTACCAGTAACCACAGAATCATGGAATGGTTTGGGTTGGAAAGGACCTCAAAGCCCATCCAGTTCCAAACCCCCTGCCATGGGCAGGGACACCTCCCACTGGATCAGGGGGCTCAAAGCCCCATCCAACCTGGCCTTCAACACCTCCAGGGATGGGGCAGCCACCACTGCTCTGGGAAACCTGGACCAGGGCCTCCCCACCCTCACAGCAAAACATTTATCCCAAAAATCTCATCTCAATCTCCCCTCTTGTAGCTGAAAACTGCTCCCCTTATCCTTTCCCTGCACTCCCTGATCAAGAGCCCCTCCCCAGCTTTCCTGGAGCCCCTTTCAGTCCTGGGAGGCTGCTCCAAGGTCTCCGAATAATAAATGGGTGATACCAGCACCAGCAGTCCTTCTGGAGAAGTGTGTGGTTCAAAGCACACTACAAATACTGTGGCTGTGTGGTTTTCTCCCAAACATCTTAGCATTCACATTTTTTTATACTCCCAAATGATGTTATTTCACTTTTTCATGCAGCTGGGAAGAAAACCGATGGTTTCTGGCATTTCTCAATGTGGACTGACAGCGATTCAGGGCAGCTGCTGACTGCAGTCAGACACCTTTCCTCACTGGTTGTTGGAGCCACGTGCACCTGGGGACACAAAGGGCACAGCCCCATCCCACTCCATCTCCTGGACAGCCCCTTGGAAGCCTCTCAGCTACAGAAGAGCCAGCACTCGTGATGCATTTTGCAGAGCAGGGACCACCATGGTACCTGTGATCAACAGGGGCTTGTGGATGTGGAGGAGGATGAAGCTGTGCTCCACAGAGCAGCAGCTCTGGCAGGGACTGTCCCACTGGTCCTGGGAGTAGCAGTGACCTGTCTTTTCAACCTCCATCCCTGCTGACCCCACTCCAGGTGAAACCACTGCTAAATTTCATTAAGCTGGGTAGGGGCTGGGCTAACCCCAGGTGTAACCTCTTGAGGGCATCTTCAGCAGAGCCTCCCACCAACTATTTATGTGCTACACAGGGGTAAGGTGATGCTTTGTCAGATGAGGGCAGAAGATAAGAGGAGCTGGGTTGCTCCTACTAAATTTTTAAGGGGCAGCCCAGAACGTTGCCTTCACTACTTGCCAAAGCACATTTGCTGTCTCTCCAAGGAATAAGTGGCTCATTCCAGCCCATGAAGGCATGTGAGATGCTGCTGCCTGGCTCCCCCAGCCCAGGGGCATCACTGAAGCAGAGGAGCAAAGGTGGGTACATGGCATGGGCTGCTGCAGCAAGGTGACCTCTGCATGCTCTGAAAGTAGGGTGGCCCTCAGATGTTTTGAGGAGAGAGATGTTTTATATGGCTCTGGCATTCTAGTTTGCAAAGCAGAGACAATTAACCAGGGGTGTAAGAAACTGCCCTGTCTTGCAATGTGTTCCCAGACTTCCAGATGCCCCAAACATTTGGGATTTGCCACTTTTTGGTACAGTGTGATGGAAGAAAATGTATTTTTACTCAGGCCTGTGATCTTTGTTACTCCTTAATGGTCAGTAGAGTATTCAAGTTGCTTGGACCTGCAGGGTAAGGTGTGCTCTGCATTTCCTCCTTACCAGCAGTTCTGAAAGGGCTTAGAAACACTAAGGCAAGGCTGCCAGCCCCACTTGGGATGTGTTATACAGCTCACAGCTGGGGAAACAGAGGCACAGGTCCTGGAGAGGCTGTGTTGGGTCATAGGCAGGTGACCTGGTGGAGCATGGAAGCCCAGATACGGGTTGAGGTGTCAGGATGCATCCCCTCCAGCATCTCTCCACAGGAATTGCCCAGCAGCTGCAGCCTCAGGCACAGTGCTGCGTTGCAGCATGCTTGGCTCTCCAACATCGGTGTGCTGGAGAGACTCCCTCCCCCTCATTTTGGGGGAAATGAGCTAAAAAAGCAACTTGCTGGCTTTTTCTCCTTGCATGTGTTAGGGCATCAGTCTCCAGGTTGGCTGGCAGGCTGGGCTGTACCCTGGGGCTAGTGGAGGGGCTGCTGTTTGTTGCCCCTCTCTGTCCTTGCTGTTTGCAGGGAGAAGGCTCCTCTGCTCAAACACAGCCCTCCTTTGAGTCTCAGACATGAAGAGCTTGTGTAGCTCGGCTGCTGTTCTGGGCTCTTTCTGGCATTGGATTTCTGTCCATGTACAAAATCTTCACAGAAATGTGGGTTTCTGGGTTATGTGTATTTAAAGGTGTCAACAGAGGCCATGAGCTGGGCTGCAAGCAGCCCTTTGGATATTGTCCAGCTGTTATCCAGGACTGCTTGTGTGTCTCTTTCCCTCTGATGAAGGAAGGGCCAATTAATTGGCATAAAAAGTCAAGGCTGAATCATTCTCCAGTTATTGCTCCTTCCTCACCCTCTCCCATCTCTGCCATTCCTGGGAAGCCCTCCAGGAGCCACAGTATGGACTCCCTGCCTTCTCCCTTTGCATTTTCTCACTTCAAGGAGCTTTGCTTACCTATAAAAGACCAGAAAAGATTTTTAGCTCTCAGGTACCATCTGGGCTCCTTTCTGCTGGCATGATCAGCACCTGAGGCTTACACAAGCCACCTGGAGGGTGCTGCACACAGCTGAGCACCATGTGAGGTGATGGGGTGCAGGTAGGCATAGCCCCAGAATCCTGCTCATCCAACCTCACCTTGAATGTTTCCAGGGATGCTTAAGCAGAAAGCTCTTGTCACCCTCTGAAAGAGTTAACTGGTCACCAAGGAGGAAAACCACAACATCTCCAGAAAAACCTGCTTCAGCAGCATGGCTGGGTGACACCTCCTTCTCACCCCCATCCTTCTCTGCTGCTTGGCCATTGTTAAGGGTGCTGAGTGATGCCAGCTCTTCCCTGTGTTAACAGTTGTTGTGTCTCCTTCCAGCAAGGCTGTTAGAGTGGGAGAACATCTCTGTCCACGTCAGCTGAAGCTGCCTGCAGGCACACAGCCTTATTTCTCATCACCCTTCACAGCTTTCAGGTTTTCTTGGTGGTCAGCAGCAGCTCTGGGCTGTGCCCCATCCCATGTGCTTGATGATGTTCATGCAGAGAAACCCCATGGGAAACCCTCTTCTTTTGGGTTTTGTGCTGTCTGAATGCTTTAGAAATTTCAGTCGTGGTTCATCTTCCTCCTCCATCCTCAGGGGCTGTCAAGACTAGACTGGGTAAAGCCCTGAGCCAGATCTTGCTGTGGAGATGACCCTGCTGTGACCAGGGCTGCACTAGAGACCTCCTGAGGTCCTGCAATTCCAGCTGCCTCCTGTCACTGTTTCCCCACCTGATGCTGAGGCTTGGACCAACCAGACCTTCCCATGGCCCTTGTCCTTCAGCCAGACCTCACTAATGGTTCATCTTCAGTGCCACACACAACCTCCCACAAGCTCTGCCAGCACCTCCTCACCCCTGGTACTCAGATGGGGCTCCTGACCCCTCTTCCTACCAGCCTGCCTTTCCCCAAGCCCCTGAGCAGGGACCCAGATGCATGAGTCCACCTAGAAACATCCTGCCAAGGGTTAATACTGGTGCCTAGGGCTTTTCACTAGGAGTTACCAGTTCTGGAGCATTGATCATCCCAACTCTCTCAGGTGGTGGCAGTGTTCTAGGACTGTGCTACCTTCTGCCCAGATGTTTCCTTAATCTGCCAAAGTCACACCAGCCTTGGGGTCCCACCAGCCTCATGCTGGGATGCAGCAGGTCATGCCCTCACCTATAAGAACCATATTAATAGGTGCTGATGGAAATATTGCCACCTTTGATATCTCTCCTACACCCATGGTGTCTCCAAAGCCCTCTCTCAGTCTGATTTCTCACCCTCATTGCTGCTGACCAAGACTCCTGGGAGTTTGGATGGGAGGAGGTTGCATTCTGCCTGGGTATGAATGGACACAGCCCTGGGGAACACAGTAGCTCAGAGCAGATGGTGCTGAAGAAGGGGAAACACGAGGGTCTGCACCTGCACAGCCTGAGGTATCATTGCTCACAGCTCCTGGCCCCCAAGCATGAGTCCTGGGGGGACACTGGAGGGGTCATCAGCACCATCCCTGCTGAACGGGGCACAAGGGAGGTGTCACCCTGGGAGCAGCGGGACAGGTCTGAGCTGCGTCACAGCTGAGCTCAGGCCATGGCCACCACACACCTGGAGACACAGGTGAGCTCCCACAGGAGAACTGGCTCCTGGCAGCATGTGTTATGTGCTGTCCTCATGCAGAGGCTGCTCCAACCCTGCCAGAAAACAGATTTCCTCTCTCTGTTCCCTTAGAAACACCCGAGAGGAACATTCTCTGCCTGCACCACCCCGGTGCCTGCCCCTGGCACCACCACCGGCGTGGGGACCCTCTGCAGTGTGACCACAGGTTGGTGGCCCAGCTGTGGCTCCTGACACCACCACGCTGGAGGGTGCTGCTGCTGAGCCTGGTGGTGGGTTTGCAGGGGAGATGCAGCCCAGCACAGCACCGCTCCAGCATCCATCTCCCAGTATGAACCAGTATCGCTGAGAGCACACCAGTGCCCAGATGGGGGGCAGACACCCACACCTCTCCAGTGCACCCAGGAGAGTCCCATGGGTGGGTGAAGAACCATAGGAGCTCCCAGCTGCTCTCCAGCTCAGCTTCCCAGGCAGGAAGGACTGTGGAGGTGGAAGGACCTGCTTCCCAGTGATGAGGCTGGAGCCCTCACACTCCATGGTGCTCCAAAGTGGCCAACTGGCCCTCAACCACCATCCCCCTGCTCTTCTCAAGCATAAGGTCAAATGGTAAAGGGATCAGGAGCACAGGTCGTGTTCTCCTCTCATAGGGAATGGTGAGGGAAGGATTGGGAGGCACCAGGAATTGAATAGCTGGCTCTGAACATGGTGCGAAGGACAAAACTTGGGGTTCTTTGACGATGGGTTGGCCAACGCTCCAGGCCTGTTGGCAAACGATGGGGCATGAGGACACAGGGCACCTTGGCCTGTGTCAGACACAGCGTGGGCAGCAGGAGCAGGGCAGGGATTGTGCCCCTGTACTGGGCACTGGGGAGGCCACACCTTGAGTACTGGGGTCAGTTCTGGGCCCCTCACTACAAGAAGGACATTGAGGGGTTGGAGCGTGTCCAGAGAAGGGAATGAGGCTGGGGAAGGGGCTGGAGAACAAGTCCCTAATGGGATTTGGGGCCCTGCGGATGGACCCACACCCTGGGGACCCTCCAGTCTTGGAGCAAAAACCCATCCAGGCTCCACTCTTTTAATCTCAAGTGCATTGTGGTTTTTTAGCTTCCACAGAATCGTTTGGGTTGGAAAAGACCTCTAGGATCATCCAGTCCAACCATCAGCCCAACCCCACCATGCCTACCAAACCCTGTCCTGAAGCCCTACATCTACACATTTTTTTAACCCCTCCAGGGATGGAGACTCCCCCACTGCCCTGGGCAGCCTCTGCCAGGGCTTCACCACTCTGTCAGTGAAGAAATTTTTCCCAATATCCAATCTAAGCCTCACACAACTTGAGGTCATTTCCTTTCATCCCATCACTTGTTCCTTGGTTGAAGACACCAGCACCCACCTGTGCACATTGAGCAGACTCACAAAAATGCCATAACCTGCTCCCATGGACACACCCAGGGTGGAGAGGCCCCAGAAAGAGCCCTGGTGTCTGCTTTTCCTGAGAAAGGCACCTGAGAACTTGACTTCCCCCAAAACAGCAGAACTTCACCATGGGCTGCTCTGCTGTTGTGTTGGTTTTCAGTTTGAATAACCAGACACCACTTGGGTCAATAGAATAGTAGATGCAACTCCTCATGAATCTGACACCCTGGGTCTGTTCTGAGCCCACCAGAACAGCTTTGGGGTAAACATCCCATTTTTGCAAAATAAATGCATTTTCTCATATGTTCATCCAGCAGCAGGTTTAGGGGACAAACTGGCGTGGGTTAAGGTCTGAGGGGTCTAAGCAGCCACTACAAGATTCTTTACCTCTTCCCAGCAACGTGTGCTCACAGCCCAGAAATCACCCGTGTCCTGGGCTGCATCCAGAGCAGTGGAAGCAGCAGGGCCAGGGAGGGGATTCTGCCCAGGTGGGAGACCCCACCTGGAGCCCTGTGTTCAGTGCTGGAGTCCTCAACACAGGAAGGACCTGGAGCTGTTGGACTGAGTCCAGAGGAGGCCACGGAGATGATCCAAGGGCTGGAGCATCTCCTGTACAAGGACAGGCTGAGAGAGTTGGGGATCCTCAGCCTGGAGAAGAGAAGGCTGTAGGGAGACCTTAGAGCAGCCTCCCAGGACTGAAAGGGGCTCCAGGAAAGCTGGGGAGGGGCTCTTGATCAGGGAGTGCAGGGACAGGATGAGGGGGAATGGTTTTCAGCTGCAAGAGGGAAGACTGAAATGAGATCTTGGGAGGAAACCCTTTCCTGTGAGGGTCACCATCCCCGTCGCTGTGGGACCCAACTGGAGACCCTGGTAGCGTTGGACTCTCATCCCTGTCCCTGTGTGACCCAACCAGGTACCGCAGTGATGCTGAGCCCCCTCCCAGTCACGGGGGTCTCCTGGGCTGTCCCGGGGTTGGGGAGGGGATGCGGGGCTGGGCGGGGGGCGGTGCAGCCCCCGTCGGTGCCGCCGCTGCCGGAGGCGCCGCTGCAGACGCTGCTCGGGCTCCGAGGCTGCCGGTAACAGCGGGGCTGCGGAGCCACCGGATCTACCGGGACCACCGGGACTACAGAGCAGGGTGAGCGGGGCGGCGGAGGCAGCGGGACCTCCGTGGGTATCCAGGGACACCGCGACCGGGGAGCATCCCTGGGTCTCGGGAGCGCCGGGTGGGGGGGCGGGAGGGTCCGTGCCGAGACGGCGGGGAGGGGTCCAGGCACGGAGCACCGAGGGTCCTGGGGGCCAGGTTGGGGCTGTCCGATGGGGGGACAGGGCTGCTTCTCTCTCCGGACCCCCCGCACGGGCTGTGCGAGGCAGGGGACGGCAGAGATGGGATGGGAGGAGACGGGGCACCGCCGATCTGGGGTGCTATCCTGGAGCGTGGCTGATCTGGGGGTCCTGCCTTGGGGCACAGCTGATTTAAGGGTGCCATCCTGGGGCACAGCTGATCTGGGGGGTCCTGTCCTGGAACACAGCTGATCTGGGGGGTCCCATCCTGACTGGCAGGCAGTGGGGCAAAACGGGGGGCACAGCAGGTCCCAGGGGATCCCCATGGAGAGGGTTCCTTGCTTCCCCTGCAGCCCTGACCCTTTCCCAGGACTCAGTGGTCACCCATCGGGTGCCGACCACCTGCCGGGGTGGGCAGTGGTGGCATGGGGGGTGTTACATCTGTTACTTGGGTGGCTTTTGCTCTCCTCTGGTTTCAGTGTCACCGCCCCTCCCCTGCCACTGCCCCGGGGGCCGGTGGTGGTGGTGTGGAAGCTGGCGAGGCTCGGCCAGGAGGGGTGGTCCAATTATGCCCCCGCTCCCAGCTGCTCTGCTCTGCCTGATGGTTTTGATGGTTTCTCTCCCCGAGGTTTTGGCTCCGGCAGAGGAGTGACCGGGGCTGTGGCAGCCTGGGGTGTGTTGGTGGCTGGCACTCACACCCAGGTTCTCCTCTGCTGCCTTGGTGAGCACATCTCCTCATACTCACCAGTTGGGTGGTCAACAGAGCTGTGCTGTCCTCAACCGTCCACCTCTCACCCAGGATCCAGGTCCCTAGCTCAGCGTGGAGACACAGCCTGACACTGGGAGCACCATGAGGGATGTGCTCAGGTGGAATCTCATCCATCTTACGTGGCTGTGCCTGGTTTCCACCGTGCCGGTGAGCTGGGGTTGGCCCATGGGTGGGGGGGGTGGTGGTCCTGCTGGGCTTTGACCCATTGCAGACGGGCTCAGTGCTGGCTCTGTTCCGTGTCGCTGCTCCTCTCGAGGATGCCCCACGCAGCAGCTCACTGGGGGTGCAGGCGGCCGGTGAGGGGACTCGCTGGGTGCCATGGTGGGAGCGCAGGAGCACGGGCTGCGCACCCCGGCGTGGGACCGCTGCCCAGAGGCTCTGACCAAGCTCTGGGCTTGCAGCACAGCAGGGCCAAGGTGCTGGAGAAGACCTTTGAGGAGTGGCTGCGGTACCGTGACGAGTGCCTGAGCAGGATGGCGAGCGAGCCCTACCCAGCAGGTACCAGGCTGTGCCCGAGCTCGGTGCCACGGCAGTGACAGCCAGGGCTGGATTTTATCCCTCCACCAGCATCCTCCACGCTGGTTGCCTATGGTGGGATGAGCTGGGAGTCGATGGATATCTCCACAACTCAGCTGGGATGCCCAGGGCTGGGGTATCCTGGGGGGCTGATGGGCCCCATGGATGGTGGCACCGGGCTGGGATGGCAGGGCTGGATGTGGCCGTGCCACCAGCATCTAACCATCATCTTCCCCACACCATACGGTGGTTGGAAGGGCTCTTCTGCAACCGGACATTCGACATGTACGCCTGCTGGCCTGACGGGAGCCCGGGCACCACCGTCAACATCTCCTGCCCCTTCTACCTGCCCTGGTTTGAGAAAGGTAAGGATGACCTTCTGCCACCCCAGCACTGGCAGCCAGGGCTGAGCCCTGCTGGGGGGAAGAGGCTCTTGGGATTTCCCCCTCCTGGCTACCAGAGGGAGAGGGACCCAGGGGGCGTGGGGGCATGTGGGGCTGGGTGGAATGGGACCCTCTGTCCCAGGAGAGAGGGTCTGGGGGAGCCTGAGGGGAACGTGCTGGTGCTTTGTGTCTGCAGTGAAACACGGGCTGGTGAGCCGACGCTGCGGCGCCGACGGGCAGTGGGTGACGGTGAACGGCAGCCAGCCCTGGCGGGACTACTCGCAGTGTGAGGAGGAGATGGAGTCCGCCATGGAGGAGGTGGGATTTGCTGGGCCAGGGCAGGGATGGGCAGGTGCACCCCAGCCAGAGCTGCTCACCTGGTCGTGCTCACCTGCAGGAGGGCGCCCGTGGGGTGATGGTGAGCTTCAAGGTGCTCTACACCGTCGGGTACTCGCTGTCGCTCCTCACTCTCATCTCGGCCCTGCTCATCCTCACTGTCTTCAGGTAGGAGCGCCAGGGGGATGCGGTCCCGCTCCTCATCCTTCTCGGTTGGTGCTGGGTGAGCAGAGGGATGTGCCCGTCGCCCACCCAGCCCCCTGGCACTCTTGCTCTCGGCAGGAAGCTCCGCTGCACCAGGAATTACATCCATGCCAACCTCTTTGCCTCCTTCGGGCTGCGGGCGACCTCGGTGATGGTGAAGGACGCGCTGCTGGAGAAGCGCTGGGGCATGGAGGTGGTGCAGGTGGCTGACTGGGAGGCCCTGCTGAGCCACGAGGCAAGTGCTGTCCCCCTCTCCATGCCGGGCTGGAATCGGGGTGGGGACCCTTGTCCCAGGGAGGGTCATGCAGCCTGGTGCCAGCACCCACACAGCCCCAGGCACCCAGTGGGCGAGCTCTTGGGGTGCCTATGCTGCCCATGCTCTCGATGGCCAGATGGTGGTGGCCAGCTCTTGGGGTGCCTGCGCAGCCTCTGAACAAGCACTTGGGGTGCCCTTGCCCCTATAGACAAGCTCTTGGGGCACCCTTGCTGCTCATGCACCTGGTGGCTGAGGTCTCGGGGTGTCTATGCTGCCTGTGCGCTCTCTGGGCAGGCTCTTGGGTGCCTGTGTCCTCACTGATGAGCTCTTGGGGTGCCCATTTCCCTGTTTGTGAGCTCCTACTGTGCCTGTGCACCCCATGGGCAAGCTCTTGGGGTGCTCATGCAGCACCAGGCTCTTGATGGATGTGCTCTCGTGGTGCCAGTGCTGCCTGTGCACCTTGTGGGCAAACTCTTGGTGCCTGTGCCCTCATTGGTGAGCTCTTGGGGTGCCCATGCACCTGTTGGGCAAGCACTTGGGTTGCCCAGGTACCTGATGGCCAAGGTGTTGGGGTGCCTGTGCAGTACCATGCACCCACTGGATGAGCTATTGGGCTGCCTGTGCACCCAGTGGGAAAGCTCTTAGAGGGCCTGTGCAGCACCGTGCACCTGGTGGATGAGGTCTTGGGGTGCTTGTGCTGCTTGTGTACCCTCTGAGCAAGTTCTTGGTGCCCATGCCCTCATTGGTGAGCTGTTGGGGTGCCTGTGCACCTGATAGCTGAGCCCTTGGGGTGTTCATATACCTGATGGCTGAGCCATTGGGGTGCCCATGAACCTGATGGCTGAGCCCTTGGGGTGCCCATGTACCCGATGGATGGACTCTTGGGGTGTCTGTGGACCCAGTGGACAAGCTCTTGGGGTACCTGGGCAGCACTGTGCACCCGGTGGGTGAGCTCTGGGGAGCCCATTCCCCTGTTGGTGAGCTCTTGGTGTGCCCGTGCACCCATTGGTGGGCTCTCGGGGTGCCCATTGCCCCACAGCCACCCCACGGCAGGTCTCCTCTGGCAGGCGGCGCTGGGCTGCCGCGCGGCGCAGGTGCTGATGCAGTACTGCATCCTGGCCAACCACTACTGGTTCCTGGTGGAAGCTGTCTACCTCTACAAGCTGCTCATCGGGGCCGTCTTCTCCGAGAAGAACTACTACCGGCTCTACCTCTACCTGGGCTGGGGTAGGGGCCACCCGGGCACGTGCCCAGCATTGGCGAGCACCACGGCTCAGACCGGCCCCGGGGTGGGGGTGCGGGGCGGGGGCTCTGCTGACCCCGGGACGAGGTGCCACCTCTCAGCGTCCCAGGTCCCCCCCCGGTTTCTGAGCTCAGGCGGGTGCTTGGTTTTAGAGGGTTTGCTGTGTGACTTGCAGGGACCCCCGTGGTGTTCGTGGTGCCCTGGATGGCGGCCAAGTACCTGAAGGAGAACGCGGAGTGAGTGGGGAGAGCGCAGGGGGTCCTGCTGGGATGCTGGGGTTCAGGATGGAGGCTCCTGCGGGTCCCTGGTCCACTTCGTCAGGACTGGCGTGCTCTTGGCCTCATCCTGCACCCCCTGGCACGCTGTGACGGTGCTGCTCTCCGTGTCTCCCCGGACAGGTGCTGGGCACTGAACGAGAACATGGCTTACTGGTGGATCATCCGCATCCCCATCCTGCTCGCCTCTCTGGTAAGGGGGGCACCCACCAGCCCCACAGCTTTTTTGGAGCACAGCAGCCCAGCCCTTGGTTCCTGGTGCTGGAGGGTGGAACCAACTCCCAGCAGAGCCCAGGAGGGGAGGGATTGGCCTCTAAGCTGTCCCACTAATGACACATGGGGTTGGGTTTCTGCAGCAGCTCGCAGGGTTGGGGGAAGGAGGTCCCCAGGTGCTGAGGGTGCAGGCTGAGCCCTGGAGAAGGGTGGCCCCTGCTGCTTCCCAGCCAGGGTTTTGGTGTGGTGAGATGAGATGAAGAGCAGCTCTGAGGAACCCTGCACGATGGGCCTTGCCCTCTGCTGCGGTCCCCAAGGGCACGGAGCACAGGCAGAGTGGGCTGCAAGGGGTGGGGGTGCTGGGCTGGGCGTGCCCCAGGCTGTCTGTTCCCCCCCCCAGATCAACCTGCTGATCTTCATGCGGATCCTCAAGGTGATCCTGGCCAAGCTCCGTGCCAACCAGAAGGGCTACGCAGACTACAAGCTGCGGTGAGCCGGGGGGGGGGCGCTGGTTTTGTGGTCCTGACCCCACAGCTATGTCATCTCCAGCAACCACCCTGAGACTGGCCAAGAGCTGGTCCCTGCTTGCCCCTCGGCCCCAGCCCTTTGGCACTCGCTGCCAGAGGGGACCCCTTATCCTCTTTCAGGCTGGCCAAAGCCACGCTCACCCTCATCCCTCTCTTTGGGATCCACGAAGTCGTCTTCATCTTCGCCACCGATGAGCAAACCACGGGCATCCTGCGCTACATCAAGGTCTTCTTCACCCTCTTCCTCAACTCCTTCCAGGTGAGGTGGGAGCATCGCTTGTCCTTACAAGAATTAGAGGGTCCCTCTTCCTGCCTCTGTGGCTGAGCTCAGGGAGGGGACACCATCTGTCCCCACCCCAGCCCTGTTGTGGAGGGCGTGATGGTGCCTTTTGTGCTCTCCAAGGCAGTGTTGGCAGAGGGACCTCAGCCCCAAAAGTGCCCAGAAAGGGCCTGAGGACACTAAGCCCATCCCAGCCTTGGGAGAGGGGGTGGTGATGTGGGCTCATCCCCCTGCTCTCCCTCCAGGGTTTCCTGGTGGCTGTGCTCTACTGCTTCGCCAATAAGGAGGTACGTACCCACCTCAGCTTCTCCTGCCTCGGCCCGTGGCTTTGCCATCCCAGCTCCTGCTTGGTCCATGGAGAGGGCACGGCCAGGGAAGAGCCCCTGCTCTCTCCCCCACTATGTCAGGTGAAGTCAGAGATGAAGAAGAAGTGGCAGCTCTGGAAGCTCGACCACCCTGTGCTCTGCTGTGCCCAGTGATGTGGCCAGGGCAGAGGGGCCGCTGGCTGTGAGGGGCACGGCTGGGGGACAGGGGGCCACGGGGAAGCTGTGCTGCGGCAGCTGGGAGTGGTGTCTTGGCTGTGCTGCACTGGAGCTGCTGGAGAGGACACCTGAGCAGATGTGGTGCCCCCTCAGAAGAACCTCACCTCACCTGGGCTTGGGGAGGTGTGCCTGCTGCTTTCCACCGCTGCCTGCACCCCGTCACTACCTCTGCTGGGATCCAGATGTGCTCATGGAAACCCCTTCCATCTGCACCAGCGTGGGCATCTGTAGAAGAGGATCCCAGCAGCTGGAGAGGGAGCCTGGCCATCACCATCAGCACAGAACAGGAGATGCTGCTCAGCCTGGCTCTGCTGCACAGCCCCGCTGTCCCCCTGCCCGGACAGACACCGCCTGCTGCCACCAGTGCCCTGCCCGACCCAGGGCATCCCCTTCCTGCTCTGCTTGCCCCTCACCAGCACCCCCAGGGCGACCCAAAGAGGAGCAAAGCTCTTGTTAGCAGCAAGGTGCTGCTTCTGCACCTTCTCTCCACCCTCATCACCGAACCAGCACCTGCCTCCCTCCTTGCTGCTCTCCAGCTTCCTCCTCTCCGAGCTCCTCCTGCAGCAGAGCCCCCTCAGAGCCCTGCTCCGCAGTGAGCAGAGCCAGAGCCACAGGTGGGCGTCGCTTCCCACAGTGCTTGAACACTCTGACTGCTGCTTCCACCCCGTGTGTTCAGGGCAGAACTGCTGCTCCTTTGGTGGCAGAGGAGAAAAGTCACAACCGAAGGACTTGAGAGCATCAGCAGTGCTGGAGCTGAGCCTGACCTCCACAGCCCCAGCCCGGCAGGACCCACCCTCAGCTCAGGAACCGTTTTGCTGGCACAAGGCTGGGTGTTTGAGCCCAGCTGTGCAACAGCTGGGTTCAGGGTGTTTTGCTTCCCAGCACAGTGACACAACAGCAGCTGCAAACCCTGGCCAAGCAGCCTGGGAAGCCCAGCAGCATCTCCAACTCTGCGAGAGGAGCATCCGAGGCTGTTCAAGCACAGCTGTTCCCACACAGCTGCTCCCAGCACTGTCTTTAAGGGCCAGGAGCACCAGATGCCACCCCCCCCCTTCCTCTGCCCTCATCCTCTCCAGCAGGACACAGGAGCTGCCAAGACTCTTGTTCCTACCACACAATGCTTTACCTTGCAGAAAAGGACATTCCAGAAGGGAGAAAGCAGCTTTTACTCTCCCTACCCAAGCAGACACAGGTGGTTCTCCATCTCCAGCCCCCTGGCAGGCTCTGGGAGAGCCCCAGGCAGATGCAGCATCTCCAGGAGGGCCACCCTGAGGACAGGAAGGACAGAGGCTGCACCAGGCTCAGCTGCAGCTGGGTTCAAGGCTGGGGAGTCATGCAGGGGTTTTCCTGGATCAATGTAGGCCCCGAGATATCATTTTGCACATTAACTCTCTTCTCAGATGTAAATAAATGTTTATTTTTCAGCAAGCAGAGCACGCTGCTTCTCTCTGCTCTGAGGGAGGAAAACAGCTCTTGGGCTGCAGATGTAAGGGTGTGATTTGCTCTTAAGTGTGCAGCTGCAGGGCTGTGAGACAGGTCCCCAGAGCCCCTGGCTCGAGGCAGCACCCTTGTGTAACCTGTAATGCAAAGGAGGGCAACAGAGCTGGGGAAGGGTCTTGAGCCCAGAGGATGTGAGGGCAGCTGAGGGACGTGGAGCTGTTTAGCCTGGAGAAGGGGAGGCAGCTCTGGCTCTGCCTGACCACCCCCCTTCCCACATCATCTACCCTGATAGAGGTGCAAGGGTGTCACTTTTGTCAGGAGCTGGGCAGGGCTGGGAAGCCATGGATAAGGCAGCCCCAGATCCCCTGAACAATGGGAGAAGCAGTTGGAAAGCACTGTATGTATTCTCGAGTGTCCTTAAATAAATCAGTGAGGTTATTCGTGATTCTACAACCCCCAGCTTCAGAGAAACCCACACACAGAAACAGGTTTTCAGGTTTTATTGTTTTATCCAAGTCAGCAAATGCTATTTTCTTTGGACAGCTTGCCTTAGGGTAGCACCAGACTCCCTGCTGCCCGTCCTTCACTTACAGGACTGCCTCCTCAGGGAAGCAGTGTTCTCTAAAATCCCCTCCCTGGGGCTGCCCTTAAGCCTTTTCAGCAGCACCTTTTCTGTGGTGCTCTCCTTTCCCTGCACACACTCCCTGCTGCATCTCTCAATTACCTTTTCCCAGCCCCCCCAAGCTGTACCATCCTCCCTCTCCCCAAATCCTTTCTTCCACACTCTGACTTAACAAAGCCAGTCCCAACTCTGTGCAGACTCTCCTTCCAGCTGCTCCCATTCCTGCCCAGCCTACCCCGCTCCAAAGGCACTGACTTGTTTCCCTTGCTCTCAAGATGCTCCAGACTCTTTCATCTGCTTTTTTCCTGCTCCTGTGAAAAAGACTTTTCCCATTTTCCTACAGGCATCTTGCCTTAAATTAAAGTCTGAGCTGCCACAGTGCAGCCAGCGATACCACCAAGGCTTGGGAGAGGGCAGCACAAACAGCTTTCCCACTCCCCACTACTCCTCCAGCAGTAGGGAATGACAGACAGAGCCCAAAATACTCCTCCCAGCACAGACTCAATACCCTGAGCAGCTTCTGGGGATGCTGCCTTCAGGGACTCAAAACTAATTCTGCAGGGTAAGATCTCCCACAGCCTCGCCCCATGGGCACCCAGTGCCCACTGCACCCACTGTGGCACCTGCTAAAGATGAACAAACAGTGCCACATTGGGTTTAACAAGCAGAAAGCAGCACCCCCACAGGTGAGCAAGCTGCCCAGCACAGACACAGGGCAGGTGCACACCTGAGCAGGCCCTCAGAGCCCCAGGGCTGTCCCCTGGCAGCACAAACACACCAGGCCAGTGGGACTGAGAGGCAAATGAGATGCCACTGGATGCAGCCCAGCCTCCAAAGCCTGCCTGACTGGTCCCAGGCAGCCCATCAGGAGGGTGGGATAGCTCAAAAGATGGAGCTGGAATGGAGTTTTGTATTTTGGCATCTGCAGACAGGGTCCAAACATTTAAAATCAGAAGAAACACACAGTTTCTTCTCCTTCCCAGCAAAGGGAAGATGACTTTTCCAGACTCATCAAGGCAATCACTCACAGACTTCACATTTTGCTGTTTGCTTTTCTTTTTTCCCCCCCCAGAGGACTCGGCAACACAGGAACAGAGAGGTCACTGGGAACTATTTAACATCAACACAACTGTCACCAGAGCCCTCGTGGCTGCTCTCCCAGCTCCAGGCACTGGGGCAGCCTCTTCCTGCATTATGAGAACACCCACGCTGGCACCACAAGAAGGCCTTGGCAGAACCATTGCCAAACACTCAAGCCCAGAAACCAAAGGCAGGCAGTGGTTGAGGACCAAAGTTCTGCAGCACAGCTATATCTGGGATGTGATTGTTCTTTCCCAGCTCCCATGTGGGACCAATCTATCCCCCAGTTCTTGTTCTGCCTGCCCTGGCACTCTGCTGCCTGCCAGAGCCACAGGAGACAGTCTTGAGCTCGTCCTTCTCTCTCATGTCCTTCCAGGGAAACATCTGCCTTGCAACCACCATCAATGCTGGGATCTTGGCAGTGACAAACCAGACAGAGAGACTCTGCCATAAAGCATTTACCACAAAAACGGGTTCTTTGGGACTGAATAACACGATCAAAAACAACCCCTGAGGGAGGGAAGAGTCTGAACCCAACCAGGGTGGGCGAGGGTTTGGGGCACAGACCTGGGATGACAGCAGGGCAGATATTCCTGCTGAAGGTTAGGGCTGCACGAGCTTCACTGCAGCTCAATGAGCCAAATGTTACAAACCCTTCTCACTTGACCCATCCACAACAACCCTGCCTTTCCTACTGCCCCAGACACATTTTCTGGGTCAGGTCCTGAGCAGCTACCAACCCACATGGCACAGAAGAGGCCAGGGAGTGTGTCAGAGGCCTTGGGGAGGACAGGATGTGGAAAAGGATAAGTGATTACAGTAAGTAACTGTCAGCTTTCTAACAGCACACAGCCCCAGGTGACAAGGACTGCAGGAACCTTAAGGCAGATAAACCTTTGGGCCTTGGTGCTTCTCCTCTTAACCAAACCTTTTGGTATGAACAACAATGATCCTGGGAACCCAGACAACAGTCAGGCCCAAAAAAGCTGCTGTATTGTTGTCTTCTGCTGTCCCTCGTTGTCCCAGGCACGTTCTCTGATGGCTGAGACCTTCTTCCACACATCCACCAGCTGCTGTGGCACTCTCAGCAGAGCTGCCCTGCTGCCAGCACGGCCCTTGCGCTCACTCTCCCAGGCACACTCAGCTTCCGGGTGGAACGGTCACCCGACGTCAGTATTCCTGCAGCCACCAGGATAAAGAGGACAGTCACCCTTTCTGGGGCAAGGGCACTAAGGATTTTCCAAAAGGAAAACCAGAGGGACACGAGGAGCAGAGCAGGGCCTCCGAGCGTGCACTGGGCACAAGCAGCAGAGGGTTGTTACTTGCTGGGAGGAAGGATTTCCCCTCCCCTCCCAGCCCTCTGTGGCTGTCCTTAGTTCCCACTCACCCTCCTGCTTTGTTACGGCTCCAGCCAGCTCTGCCCCGGGGCCTGGAGCCTTTGGAGGCTTTGAGTCACAGTCTGCAGAGCTTTTCCTGAGGACAAAGCAAAACCAGTGTTAGCAACAGGCCAGCAAGCAAAGAGCAGGCTGCACTCAGCCACTCAGCTGCCTTCTCCCCTGCAGCTTCCAGAGCCCCAACGACAGCAGTGTCTCTGCTCTCTGACTGCCTGTTCTTGGGACAAGCTCCTGCCATCAGGAGAACAGGACACAGGCCTTGGGAACCACTCCACAAGTGGCTCTGGCCACTGAGCAGGAGATGTAGGGGCACCACCTACCCGCTTCTCTCAGCCTGGCTCTGTCAGCAGAGGATGAGGCAGTGCCCAAGATCTGCAGTGGGAATCACAGAATGCTTTGGGTGCCCATCCAGTTCCACCCCCCCTGCCACAGGCAGGGACACCTCCCACTGGATCAGGTTGCTCAAAGCCACATCCAACCCGGCCTTGAACACCTCCAGGGATGGGGCAGCCACCGCTGCTCTTGGCAACTGCCAGGGCCTCTCCACTCTCATTGTGAAGAATTTCTTCCTAATGTCTGATCTAAACCTTCCCTCTTCCAATTTAAAGCTATTTTCCCCTTGTCCTGTCACTCCAGGCCCTTGTAAAAAGCCCCTCCCCAGCTTTCCTGGAGCTGTAAGGCTGTAAGGTCTCCCCAGAGCCTTCTCTTCTCCAATATGGACAACCCCAACTCTCCCAGCCTGTCCTCATAGCAGAGGTGCTCCAGCACTCTGAGCATCTTCATGGCCCCCCTGAACCCATTCCAACAATTCCATTTCCTTTTTATATTGGGGATTCCATAACTGGAATAAGTGCAAGAAAATACCAACACCACCACCAGAGCCTAGGGAATTCCCTGACTGAGCAGGGATTTTTAGGTCCCTTCAACCTACCAGTGCCAAATCATCCAAACCCTGCCCAGCCCTGCCTCCCCTCCAGCACAACAGTCACTTCCTGTGACCAAAGTCCTTCTATACCTTACCCATTTCTCCCACGCATTCCTCCAGGACAACTGACAGCTCAGGCAAGCTCAGAGACTTCAAGGAAGGTGGCCAACCTTCCAGCACTGCAAGAAAGAGGAATCATACATTTCATCAGGCTACATCCTTTCTGCAGTACAGCAGAGACAAGAGTTTGGTGTTGCTGTGAAGCATCCACACCCTGAGCAGCTCTAGTTCAGGGTTCCGAGTCCCACGGGACAAGAGCTGGAACTGCAGGTGAGAAACTGAGGGGTTTTCTGGCAATTCTATCATTTAAGAATGTATTTTTTTTTAATACTGGTTGGGTCATGTATTAAAAGAATCTCAAAGAGATGAAGCGTAGTGGACAGAAATCAAGAGAATCTCCACTTGTCTCACTTCTAAAAGACAAGCAGCACCTCTGCAGAAGGATGTCCTGGCAGCAGGATCACTTGCTGGCTCCTCACGATGAGCAGCTGGTGGGCCAAGCCTGCCCAGCAGTTTGTTGCAGAGCCTGAAGAGCACAAACCCCAGACTGGGTGAGGGAACCAGCCATGGTTTCTGGTTCAGCCCCTGCTCTAGCGCACAGGGTCACAGAGCCGAGGGCCCACGCGCTGCAGCGGAGGGAGGGGAAGCCACAGGGTTGCCACTCAGTGCCTGTGCAACAGCTTTGCACCTTTAGCCACAAACACCTGCCAGACCCCAACCCTTCCCACCTGCTAAGAAGCAAAAGGTACTGCGAAACTCTGCTGCGAAGTCCAGACGTCCAGGGTGTTTGAAATGCTTGCCCCGAGCAAGAATTTTTGTGTTGAATTTAAGAGCTCAGTTGCTCATCTGCTTCCAAATCACTTCTGGCTTCACTGTTCCAGCAATGCAACACAAGCAATGTGCCTCGCTCCGGGCTCTCCCGCTGCCTTCCCACCCCCTGCACCCAGGGGTGCAGCTCCAGAAGCTCCTCCTCACCTGGACGCTCACCAGGCCGCCGGCTCCCGCCGCTTCCCAGCTGCACCTTGGTGTCCAGAGCTCTGCCGAGGGCCTGCTCCTGGGTCAGCCTGGAGGACAGCTCTGCTTGACAGGATCTGCCAAACGAGACAGGGGCCATCAGAAGAGCCCCCGGGACACTTCTTGGAACAACGAGCCGGTCTGAGCATTCCTGTGTCCTCAAGTACCTGCTCGGGGTGCCGAGGGAGCGCCTCTAACGCCCTGGGTTACAAACTGCTCCTTGTTCCTTCCCAGGAAGAGGAAGACGTGCCCCAGACAAAGCTCGGGGCGCTCTCCACTGAGCCCCATCTCCACAGCAATCTCTGCCCCTGTCCACAGAGGAGCTGCGGGGGGAGAAGAGAAGTAGGGGGCCGGGTGAGCAGGAGAAAGCCCAAGCCAGGGGCTGTGCCTGGTTTATACGGGAATCAAGCCCGGTTCAAGGTTTCTAACACGCAAATGAAGCTGCATCAGGAGAGGCATCAGGTTAAAGCAAAGGAGGCATGCAAAGTTCTCTGGCTAACATCACACCATCAGCTCAAACAGCACCCACAGAGCATGGCAGGGCCCTCCTACCAGACAGCCTCAGCTTCGTATTGGGACAAAAAGACAAGCGCTCTGCCCGTGGCAGTGGGGAGCAGTGCTCTGCTGTCCCTCTGGAAGCAAATTCCAGTTCACCCTGGCTTGGTAGAGAGCAGGCCCCGTTCCCTGTTGGACCAGGAACTGTAGCAGTAGGATTAATGCTGCCCTCAAGGACACATCTATTCTACCAGGAGACTGAACAGTGCCCATGGCAGAATGGGAGGGCAACTGGGGCAGGCAGAAAAGCACCACAAAAACAAAGGATATATTAGGAGGAAGGGGGAAGACAGAACTCAAAGGCAGCAATGTGAATGCACAGGGCAGGTTTTCCTGCTAGGTTTCAGTTCTCCACTAGCCAGGGCAGGACACTGCAAATTATAAACTCCTTCCTGCATTCACCTAGTTACCAAGTTATCCCCTGGTCACTGCTGTTAAGCACAAAGGACTAAACCTTTTGGTTCCAAAGGAGCCGAGTGCCCTCACTTTTTAGCTGAAATAGGAGCACTCAACATCTCTGAAAAGTCAGGTCATTCTAAAAGTGTCATTCTAAAGGCCATTCCAAAGTCAGCTCATTAATATAACTCATGCTTCACATCTGCCCACATGCCTGTGGCTTTCCACTACAGAAAGTCAGGCAGGATCGTGGGTTCGGATGTCTGGTGAGCTCTCCTGTCTTACCCTTAGCATCACCTGTAAGACTGCAACATGACCTCTGATCTCCGTACAGCCCAAATCCCACTTCCCAGCAGCCTCAGTTGAACTTTCCTGGGAATGACTTACTTGATCTGATCCAGCAGGACTCCAGCATCCTTGGTGATGGCCTGCACTTCTCTAAGCTGGCACTGGATGGCATTCCAGGTCTCATCCCGCTCCATCAAACAGCTCTCAGCCACTGCACGCAGCTTCTGCTCCTGGCACACCTGACCCTTCATCACCTCCACCTCTTCACACCTCTACAGCAGAGCAGAACAGGGGATTAGGCTGGGAGTACTGCACATCACTCCACATGTGCTCGCTCCAACACCTCCCTGCAGTTCCTGCTGGTTTAGTGGCTCAGGCAGCCAGAGGGTTCCTGCAAAAGTGCACCCAACCCACTGGGATAGGAAGCTGGATAAGGTTTGTACACTGAATATAGTTTCCCTCCACACTAAGACCACCCCACAGTTACAATTCCCACTTCCTCTCCATTTGCAAAGGTACCTGGTAGGCAAATCTCCCAGATCAACACAAGTCTGTCTACTAATGGCTGCACAGCTTCAACACAAAAATGACATTACTGAAGATAAGCAGGGGTTCAACTCCTCCCACTCACTCTTTTAGTTCTCAGGTGGATGAGAAACAGATGTAAAAGCTTCACAAAAGGAGCACAACTGAGGAGTGGAAAACCTGCACTTATGGTGGTACCTGATCTACTTGACACTGTGTCCACTCAATGCCTTTTCCTTTAGCCCAGGCTATTAGAGGCACAACAGAAAAACATGCAAGTGATTACTTGCTGCAGTGTGATGAGACACTGAGCAGCCCCTGGCAGACACCTTACCTTGTGCAGCTGAATGGCCAGTTCCTGCATCTCAGCCTCCAGCCGATCCGCGTAGGCCAGCTCCAGGGCATCACTGGGCGGCCGAGCGTTGCTGTGCCATCGGGCTATGGCAGAAGTCATCTTCCTCTTGGGTCCAAACAGACTGGTGGGACAATAGGAAACTGTCAGGGACCAAACACTGCACCATCTAATACCCAAAAACCCAATGGGATGCCTGAGCACCGCTGGAGTCTCCTCCAAGGCACCTCCAGAAACAGGAGCCTGTTGCAGCCAAGAAGTAGGGGCTATAGAAATCACGTGGCAGACAGCTAGCACAGAAAAGGACTCACTAACTAAACTTTCCTGACCTGGTTCTGTGCATGGTTTGTAAGGAGAAAGATAAGAAACACACTACAGACACTCACGTGATGCCTATTTCCTTCAGATCGCTCTCCGTGAGGGTCAGGAAGATCCGAAGGTCCACATCTTGCTCCTCAAACACTTGCAAGTACTTTAGGCACCCAATCTGCTCGAGGAACGTGGCCAGGTCCTGCAGCCCATCCAAAACAAACTTATTTTATACACAAAAGCACTGCCACACACCTTAGTCACAAACATCTGCTTCCTCAAGCTGCTGTTATGCCTTCCTGGGTTCTAGAAGCACCCATGATTAACCGCCCTCCTCCGTAGTGACAACACAGCAGGAGTGGCCCGTTTGCTGCAGCCACTGCCTCTTGTAACAACTGTAGACAACTGACACACTAACATCCACCCTAGACCCCAGCACAGCCACGTTTGGTAGCACACCCACAAGCCTAAGGGCCCAGAACACCCCTCCAAACAACAGCAACACTTTAGCAAACAAATATATAAAAAACCCCCGCTGTTAACACAAGCAGTAAAGTTTGGGCAGATGTTTGGAAACAAAGGTGTTTTGAGGACAATTTCCCTTTTATCTGAAGGGGCCAAGAAAGAAGCTTAGGGAACCGTGGAAAAACCTGTCATGTGACTTCAGAGACAGCTGTCTGAGTGCAGTTACCTGGGGCCCTGCATAGGCAGGGGGCTCAGGAAGGATCAGGGGCTGAGCAGAACCCCCGCCTTTCCCTGGGCAGTGGCTCCATTGGCCATCGCTGTTGCTGTAGCGGTTCTTGATCTTAAAGCTCTTGGCTTGCTTCCGACTGGGAGGGCTGTTTGCATGGTCAGAATCCTGAAAAAGAAAGGAAAGAACACACAAACTGTGAAGGTTAAGGACGATCACACAAAGATGCCACCAGCTAACAAATGCAGACTCCAGTCCCAAGCTCTAAATCCAGGCAGCAGCCCACAAACACCAGCAATGAAGACTAATGAAGCTCTCATTAGGAAGCTGAGTGAAGTCCCTCCCCAGATGGCAGCTTGGTACCATGGCTGGAATGGTATCATGTCAGAGCAAAGAGCAACGCTGAATCCTCCCCTGAACCAATACAATGCACTGAGAGAAGCTCCTCAAGGCAAAGAACTTGTGCTCACGTTCAGCTGTATCACCCTTCTGTGTATCAGCCCCAGAGCTGCCTCGATCCCTGCAAGCTGTGACTGAGCAACCTCCCGAGGAACCTCCAGCCTCTTCCCCTTTCTGCAATTCCCAAGGGCCAAGGCAGCACTGCTGTGCTCCTCCAGAAGTTACTGTACCACAGGCTACCTGGCCAAGCTCAAGGACTGACCCAGCTCCAGCAAGTCACATTCTCTCTTGACTACCACCCATCTGCAAAGAGTTCAGAATTGGAGAGAACCTAAAAATTACTGACGAGTCATCAACAACCTGCTCTTCAGTGAATGTGCTCTAAGAGGTGGCTACACTAGCCAGAGGTCAAACCAGCCAACCCATAACATTCAAATATGGAAACTCATTTTCCTGTCCCTCTAATACTCCCTAATACTCCAATACCCTGTGGAGATGAAGCCACAGCAGGCTGGGGAAGGGTGACAACACCGTCCAAGCTGGAAGCAAAGAGAGGAAAATCGAAAGCCTCACCTCATTGCTTTCCAAGGAGCCTTCACTGCTGACTCCCAGGGCTTTTGGCAGGCATTCACTGCTGCTGCTGCTGCTCCTGATGGTTGCTAAGTTGTTGGTGAAGCAAATGTTATCCTCTGGAAAGGAACATGAAAAAAAGAACCTTGAGGTTGAGCTTCCTTACACTCAGTGCTGTTTTTGCCACACAACTATCAGCAAAACCTGCTGGGAGGTGTAAAGGAAGGAGAAATCCAGAGTGAAGCATCATGTGCAACACTCGTAACGATGACTGAGACAGCAGTACCACGTCTGATCCCAGGCATTAGTCTTTCTCCAAGGCTGTTTAATACCACAGGCAGCAAGAAGACCAAGTGCTTCTGTGACATTCTTGGTATTGGAGTGGGTAAGTGGATTATTACTACTAAGCCTGCACTTCTATTAAGTTCAGGAAAGGTCTTTCCTTGATCCCAGAGGCAAAGCAGAGCCATGTTATCCTTTATCAATTTAGGAACTGCTCACAGATCCTTTCTTCATGTTGCTTCACAGAAAGGTGTGGCTGGAAGGGACCTCTTGGAAGTCATCTTGTGCAAACCACTGCTCAAGGAGGGTGCTCCACAGCAGGTTGCCCTGGACCACGTCCAGGAGCATCCCCAAGGATGGAGACTCCACAACCTCTGCCACCTTGCTCCAGTGTGCAGTCACCCTCACAGCAACTTCCTTAAGTTCAGAGGGAACCTCCTGTCTTTCAATTTGTGCCCACTGCCTCTTGTCCTGTCACTAGACCACTGACACTAGCCTTGTCCCATCTTCTTCACACCCTCCCTTCACACTATTTGTACAAACTGATGAGACCCCCACTGAGCTTTCTCTTCTCTAGGCTAAACCATCCCAGCGCTCTGCCTTTCCTCCAATCCTCAACATCTTAGTGGGACAGGAACACACAAGCCAAGGGGTTGGTCTGACACTTGCAAGCCAGACTATGTTCTGAGATAGTGACTTACCCCTGCTGCTGCTGCTCTCCACATCCTGCTCATTAATTGGAGAGGTAACGTCCCGGTTCCGGATATCATCTGCTTCGCAGCAGCCATCGTCACTGAAGGTAACATAGCCCTGGGGAGGGACCTGCTCTGTGTGCAAGAGGAGGGTAGAACCAATAAGCAATAGGATGCTGGCTCCCAGGGAGGCTCCAGCAGGGAAAACTACTACTCTGGAATTTGAAAATAATCAAAAGAGACAGCCTTCTCAACACAGACAGAGGAACGTGCAGGCCTCCAGCCTCCCTCACACAAAGACACATGGGCTGTACTTGATTTAGATGGATGTAGTGGAAAAGGTTAGAGGAGACAGCCTCATAGCAAAGATGCATCTTAAATAGCAGCTTCCAGCACTTCCTCTCCTCTTCTGACCCAAATATCAAAAGGGAAAAACATCTGTTTGAGAGAGCAAGGTGCCAGCTCTGTCCCATCCCCAGCCAAGCACACCCTGTAAAACCAAGCCCTCTGCAGCTGTTTCAAAACACAAGTAGCATCCCACTATCACTTCAGAAGCTGACAGCACAATTCTGACACAGCCACTGCCTGTGGGACAGATACATCTGTATAAGGAGAATGATCAGAACTTTAAACATGATTTAAGGCCGCATTCTTGGCTATTCCAGACAACTAGAAATACCTAGGGCTGCAACACTCATAACCATTGCATCCAGCAGCTGATGTTTTGAACCAGGATGATCTTTCTCCTGGCCTGTCACAAAGATTACTAAAAGTGAGATTATAAAACATTTCATGCATCAGGGAAGATAAAACTGACAAGTCTAGGAGCATCAAGTTCACTTTCACAATCAATGCTTTCTTGGCCTGTTTGGCCACTTCCTCTGTCATCAGCTTGAGGAGGGTTCTCAGACTTTTGAGCCTACCTCAAAAAGGGAAACTGGACTGTTCAACAGTGAGTGGAACAGTAAAAGAGGCAAATAGCAGTGTTTCTTCCACAATGTTCCATTCATCAATTTCCAGCCCTGACAAAAGAGTTTAAGGGGTTTTCATTTCAAACCAGAGACTGGATTCCCTTGTATGTTGGTGGTTGCTGTGTTTCTGCACAAGCCACCCGTGAATCCCATATCAAAAGCAAAAAAAAATGTTGGCACAGAAAAAGCTGCAAAGCACTTGAGAGACTTCAAAGGACTCAGTTTGGCTTTTAACTATTCTTACCATAGTGAGAGTGCTTCTTTCCCCCAATTCCAACTGCTGTTATCTTAGCCAAAGCCTGGGGCCCATCGTGGATGCTGGGACCCTTGGTCCTACGCACAGGTCTCTGTCTCTGGGGAGCAGAACATGATTCATCTGAGGAACTCAGCTCTTCATATTTCCCTGTAGTTCAAACAAAGATTGTTAGCAGCACAGTAACTCATTTGCCTGCTTTATTTGCTACTGGTCCTATAAAGGCAGTGGGGAAAAAAGGGAAATATTAAAAGAGAGAGGGGGAAACAGCTTAACTAGGTCAAAGAAGAGCCAGCAGACAAAAATATGAAGTTGCATCTATGCCTCTTCTATCCTCAGAAGTGCTGGTACTTCCAGCACAGACCAGCCAGTACCACCCTACATATGTAGTATTGTACTTTCAAAATACCAAGCACCTCTCTTCAGGTTTTATTTCAAAATAAACAAGCTAAACCATCTGTTACCTGGACCCCTGCAGAAGACCTTGGGCACCGGGGCTGCATGCAAATCTATCAGCCCCACAATCTTCGTATGTCCGTACTTCATGGCCAAGGTCCGTGCTGTGGCTCCCGTGTTATCTCTGACATCTGCCTTCACTCCCTATGGAAACACACACAAACATGGCAGGGGGCACTAGACACAAAGGAAAAACATCAAGGGAGCCAAAGAACTGTCTAGGTTCCTCCCAGCCCATCAGAAATACAGGCTGACCTCTGATACAGTACAAACTCCACTAATACTTCGTTGGCTTTCCAGCTATCCACAGTCTCTCCAATACCTGAATGCCAAGCAAGGTAAGTGGCTCCTGTGCACTGCCACAGGGAACTAGTTTGCTTTATCTGAAGTGTTTTGTGTTGCTGCCTCCTTCTGGAATTAACTGGAGTAGTTACACTGGATATTGAAAAGGAATCAGCATTAAGAAACATGCTTATAAGCTTTTGAAGGCAGAAGATGCCCACCAGTTCAAGCACACAAGACTGCAAACGTAATATGGAGATCACTGCAGTAGCTGCTTTCCAATTTAGTCATTATTCAGTTAGATCTGGACAGCTGGACCACACTCCTATTCATGCAAGGCCAGGGTACAATCAGAGCACTGATTTGCACATCCAGAAAGTAGATGCTTTCAGAACTGCCACGGAAGTCTGGAACTTCAGATCAGAACTAACTTTTATCAGGGATCCAAATCGCTGTAAAAAGCTTAGTGTCAAATGTATAGTTCTCTCTCCAAGGGCTGGAATCCCAGATTTTCAGCTTTACAGGAACTGTCTAGAAACTTACATGATTGAGAAGGTACTGAACAATTATTTCATGGCCAGAAGCAGCTGCTTCCATCAGAGGTGTATATCCATACACAGGCTCCCTAGAGAGAGAACAAATATGCACAGATGGACTGGAATAATCAGAGCTGAAACATGCTGTGGTCTTTGCCATACCCCAGTAGTGCCCCTCCAGCCTCTGCTCTCAGCTGACCACAAGCTGCACCACGCAGTGGCTGTTCTGCTGCCCTCTGGTCTATCTCAGCAGTACTCCCAGGGGAGACTCAGGAACTCTTACTCTGTTGGCTGCACAGCAACAGATTACTCCTCCAGCTGCAGACCTGCCCCTCAGTAGCAAAATCCATTTTGCAGAACTAACAGAGGAAGAGCCTCTGGTTGACCTCCAGCAATTCAATATGCATCAATGTACAGGCAGTTCCCAAGGCACGGGAATGTTCTGCACACTTAAAAAACCAAACCAAACTCCAAGGACACAAAAAAATCCAACAGAAAGACTCACAAAGTGCAGTGCAGTTCAGAAAGCGCTGCACCTGCTTGCTTTCAGAGTTTAGCCCATAATTAATCAAGTAGAAAATCTAATTTCTCTTGATGTTAGTTAAATAGTGACAACACAGGTAGGCTTCGCTGTTCAGTCTGCAGGTCACCTACCCTTCTAGGAACTAATGGTGTGCCATCTGTCCTAGGGGATAGGAGGAAAGGAAAGCAAAGCAGGCAGCTCCTCCCTGTCCATGTTCAAGTACAGTCATATGCCAACTGCTGCTTTCATACCTGAAATGAGGTATCTCTTGAGAAACGAAACAGACTCCTCCTTACTTGCAGTTGGCGTTTGCCCCGTTGTCCAGCAAGAACTTGACCATCTGCTGATGTCCGGCGCTGGTGCAGTGGAACAAGGCAGTCCAGCCATGGATGTCCTTCATCTCCAGCTCTGCACCTTGCTTCAAGAGAACAGAGAACGTTCTTTACTGCACACCCTCTGCTGGGGCTCAGGCACTGCCCCTCTGCGCTGTGGTACCAAGAGAGTTTAAACCCTGTCAGGAAGCTGAACTGGCAACAGAACACAAATTGCACATTTTGGTACAGCAGGTGGAGAATTTAAACCATATGGTGTGGCTTCACTTATTTATTATGGGATACACACCTGTAGAAGAAAGTAAGCAACACTTTCATTTCCACAGCTGGAGGCCAGCATGAGCGGCGTCTGCCCCTCTGGCGTTGGGATGTTCACATTCACTCCTGCTTCCAGCAGCAGGTGCACAATGGTGTCATGGCCAATGTAGGAGGCATACATCAGTGGGGTCCAGCCACCACAATTCCTCTTGTTTAAATCCAGATCTCCCCTAAATAACACAAAAGGATTCAGCTGAATGACTGTCCTGGACTTGTAGATCACAGAGGATTCCCACAGCCTCATCCTACCATCACTGTATTGATAGAAGGCTGAAGAGAATTCTAGCACTGAAGCCTGCATGGGAACTCCTATCAGTGCAAGAACAACTTCCACTGAATCACTAAGGAGATCATTTATCAGCAGACTTTTCCCTTGAAACCGTGGCTTAAGAACACTTGTGGAGTTCCAGTGCTGTGCCCTGCTGCGATGTTACACCGACCTGGTGACAAACCAGAACTGGCACTCAGCAACCACAGCCCCGTGCCCTCCCCTGCCCCTTCTTACCGCTGAATGCACTCCTGCACCACTTCGTACTGCCCGACGGAGGAGGCCGTGTGCAAGTCCAGGGGAACGTCCAGCTCTTCCCCACAGACCATCTGACCCACCCCGTGCCACATGGAAAGACTGCGGCTCAGCAGCTCCGACTCACTGGCTTCATCGCTCAGCTCCGACATCCCGCCCTGGGCAAGGAAAGCAAAGCAGAAACATCAGCTGCTGCCCTCCACTTCCCAGAGAACATGGCATCACCCATGGGTGCTGCAGCTCCAAGCTGCCACAGGCTTGGAAAGCAGGGATATAGTATCTCAAATTCCTACCTCTTCTTTGATTCCCTCCCGAGCCTGAAGCAATACAACTTGCTGAGGAGTGTTTGTTGGCAGCCCTTCCTTGCTGTAGTGGACTCAGGGATATGAACACACTGGAAAATAAAAGCCAATAATGGTAAAAATCATCTTTCAAAATCTCATTTTAAGACTTTAAGGCTTTATTTCCTCCCCTTCTAATCAAACCATGCCTAAGGCAGCTTTGCATCCCTCAAACTAAATGCCTATTTAAGCACTGATGGCATGCTTAGTGTTCTAAAAAAGGGTGTAATTCTTGGTCTTTATGCTTTATAATTCAGAAAGACTTAAGAATTTGTGTGTCAGATATTCCTAGTCTTTCTCCTCTGTCTTATATTACAGGATAGCCCTGGTTAAATTAAGATATGGCCATTAATAATGACAACTGCTCACTCCTCTCACTAGTTAACACCACCTGCACAGGGTGCACACTTCATTATGTCATCAGGTTGCAAGTAGATTGTTTCTACCCTTTATTATTTGAGCACTTCAGAAGCAGCCCTGTTCCCTCTCTGAATCCTGGAAACTGCTGAAGCTCTGTGAGCAGCAGTGCACCTGCCCATTCATTATCTGAGCACGGACACTGTCTTGCAGACAGGAACTTAATTATGAAGCTAGCACAGTTCCATGACTGTCTGAAAGGTTTATTTCCCATCCCTAGCCTCAAGGAGCAATTGCATATTAATCACTTTAACCACTTCCAGGAGAGTGTTCTGGTTTGGCACTTCATAAAATGCTGTTTGACTCAGCTGCATCCATCATCTGAGGTCTTCCTTCAGGCCACATCCAAGTCAATCCAATGGGAAGCACCTTGCCCTCCCTGTAGTCTCATTGCCCTCAGTGAAGCACTTCTGGGGTTTGTCTGGTCCAACCACCTACTGTGTTGTAAGTATTCTTTCTTCTTACTGATCATATCTTCCCAGTTCAGTTCCTTAGACTGATGCATTCCAGAGCCATGCAATGCCAAATTTGACATCAGTGAAGATTAAAAGGGAAGAGGAACACCCCTTTCAGCAGCAGTTGTGCTTTAGATTGCTTCAGCTGTAACACTTCAAATCCATACCCGTATGTTCTAAAGAACTGGGAGTCTTTGTCTCTCGCAAGCACCAGCCCCTTCTCTTATAAGCAGAACAACTTTAACTCCTACCTCTTCATAGAATCATGGAATGGTTTGGGTTGGAAGGGACCTTAAATCCCATGCAGTTCCAACTGCCTTGCCATGGGCAGGGACACCTCCCACTGGATCAGGGTACTCAAAGGGATGGGGCAGCCGGCATTTCTCTGGGCACCCTGGGCCAGGTCTCCCCTCCCTCATCGTGAAGAATTTTTTTGAAATTTCTAATCCAAATTCCCCCCCTCATCCTGTCCCTTCAGGCCCTTGAAAAATGTCCCTCTCCAGCCTTCGTGGAGCCCTTTTCAGTACTGGGAGGCTGCTCTAAGGTCTCCCCACAGCCTTCTCTTCTCCAGGCTGAACAACCCCAACTCTCTCAGCCTGTCCTCATAGCAGAGGGGCTCCAGCCCTTGGATCATCTTCACAGCCTTCTCTGGACTTGTTCCAACAGTTCCATATCATTCTTGTGCTGGGAATTCCAGAACTGGACACAGTACTCCTAATCTGGACCCTTTTTCCCAAACCTCACTTCTTCCCTGCTCCTTCTTAAGTTTAAGACTACAAAAAAAGCACCAATCATCCTATCCAACCAGACAGTGCTGGTAATCAGTGATTCCCTTCTTAAGATATCTGCAAAAGCACCTATTTTACCTAAAAGCAGCAATTTGTATTACATTGTAGTACCCAGAGGCCTCAGATGAGAATACACAGGGTTGAACACAAATGAAAGACCTGAACACCTGACAATCAAAATAAGTGAGATGTAAGTGGATTTAAGTGGTTCATAAGGGGAAAAGGAGTGTTTCCCTCTACAACAGATTAAAGCTGCTCTTGGAAGACAAAATGTTCACAGTTCAAGGAGGAATAATCCAGGACAGATTGCAGCAGCACATTCAGACAGAAGAGGAGCTCACAACTCTCTCTGCAGAGCCCCTGCTGACCTGATACATTAACTACAAACCCACTGATGTCTGGTCCTTGCCAGAATCAGCCCCACACCAAGCACCAGTTACCAACACAACCCTGGCATGCTGATCCACAGCCAGCAGGACAACACTAACACAACAGGAAGGTTACACTTGACCCCAGAATATTCAAACTTTCACCCTCACCCCTACCACCTCCACTGTGCTCGTGCCAACTGCCAACTCCCACATCTTTATTTAATCTGAGATTTCACCCCTGCCTAAACCAGAGCACAGTGTCACCAGAAAAAACACAGGGGACAGCTGAGCAGAATCCAGAGAACAATAAAAGTGATCAAAGCCCTAAGGAATGAAAATAAAACACTGGGTGAGATGAAAATACATTTGCTTGGACTGTAGAGGAGACACGTGATAACAGCCTTCAAATACATCAATGGTTGCTGCCAAAAGGACAGAAATGCTCTGTTCCTTGTGGCCACGGTGAATATGATGAGACACAACAGGCTTCAGTTGTAGTATGAGAGATTTTAGCTAAAGACCACAAAAATCCTTGTAAAATCAAAAACAAGTACAGGGATAGATTACCAGCAGAAGTTTGGTTGCTAAGAATAAGCTAAAGAAAAACCTCCTAAGCATTTACAAGCTGTTCTCACTCTAGGGCAGAGAAATTAGGTTGACAGTTGTTAGGGACCTTCCTCAGCCCCAGGAGACTGTTACTACTAAAAAGCCAGGTGTCGATGTATGAAATATAATTATCAGGATCAGAACTCTACTGTGCTGGGTCTCAGAGCAGGCAAAAACACAACACTGTCCTGGATTCAGAGAGCTGACTGCAAAGATGAGGAAACCAGAAAGCAAGATAAGAGAAATATGCTCTAAAACTTACAATGAAAGCTGCAGCAAAAAGCACTTTAGTATTCTTTTAGAAGAACAGCCTAACAAAAAAGTGACAGGAAATGAAAGAATGGCAGAAGAACTATAAAAAAATAAATGGGAAATGATCTGAGAAGAGACTGAGGCAACCAGTCCCACACACAGAACTAATCCAACACTGCTCATTAACCACCACTCATCAGGAACCATTAAGCTGCATTGCTCTGCTAAATTCCCTCTCTCACATCCTTTTCCACAAGCACTGGTAACACCCACTGAGGTCCTTCTGTCCCAGATGACACAAGACACCCAAAACAGCACAAGCACAGAGGTTGCTGGAGTCTCCAACCAAGCAGTCAAGCGGATAACATGCTTCCCTTCTGCTCCTGACTCAGTTCTATGTCCAATAAATTCTGCTATAATCTATTGGAAGAAATAAGAGGCCTTATCACATCCTTGTATAGGTAGAAAGTGTTACCACCAGCTCAGTCACAAGAAATGCTCCTAGAGCCAGAACATCTAATTTTCACACCACCACTGCCTGACCACAGATCAGCACACGCATCACAGCTGCAGGAACCCCACCAGGCTTCCCAGGATATTGTTGTGTGTGGGAGAAGGAGTATTCCTTCAGTAGAAGCTCTGGCTGGGGACCCACAACATCTAGGTTCAACCCTACACATGCCTACAGAGAAGTTGGGGAGGGGCTCCTGATCAGGGAGTGCAGGGATAGCATGAGGGGAACGGTTTCCAGCTGCAAGAGGAGAGACTGAGATGAGACCTTGGGAAGAAATGTTTTGCTGTGAGGTGGGGGAGGCCCTGGCACAGGTTGTCCAGAGCAGTGGTGGCTGCCCCATCCCTGGAGGTGTTGAAGGCCAGGTTGGATGGGGCTTTGAGACCCCTCACCCAGTGGGAGGAGTCCCTGCCGGCAGGGGGCTGGAAATAGGTCAGATTTAAGGTCCCTTCTAACCCATGCCACCATTCTATGATTCAAACTAAAGCGAGCCAGTTCCACTCTGGGTGAAAGGGTGTTTCCCACACATGGCCACGACCCAGCACCCACCAGAGCTTTGCAGCATTATCCTCCTCCTGGCACCCCACCCCAGTCTGCACTGCACAGCCTGGCCAGGGGGACACAACATTAGGATGGGGACAGGATGGAGTTATGAAAATGATCCGAGGGCTGGAGCTCCTCCCGTGCAGGAACAGGCTGAGAGAGCTGGGGTTGTTCAGCCTGGAGAAGAGAAGGCTGAGGGGAGACCTTAGAGCAGCCTCCCAGTACTGAAAGGGGCTCCAGGAAAGCTGGGGAGGGGCTCTTGATCAGGGAGTGCAGGAACAGGATGAGGGGGAACGGTTTTCGGCTGCAAGAGGGGAGGCTGAGTTTACATCTTCGGAAGAAACGCTTTCCTCCGAGGATGGGCCCGTCCCACCTCGGGGCCGGTGACCTCAGCTATCGAGCCACCGGCCCACAGAGCCCGGTGACCGCTTAACGAAGGCCCCCTAGGCGGTCGGGCCCAACCCAGGCCCCCCTACCGCCTCACAGGCGCCGGGCAGCTGCCCCTGCCCCAGCCCCTCCGCACCTCACCTGCGACCGGAAGCCGCCGCGACCGGAAGCCGCTCCACCCGCGCAAGGGATACCGGGAGCCTCGCCAGACTACAAATCCCAAGAGACTTCATGGTTGGCAGAGAAGGCTCCGCGCCTTCAGGCGTCGGACCAATAAATGGTGGCGCTGTGAAGGGGCGGGGATAAGGACAGCCAATAGAATGCGGGTTCCGCGGGAGGTCCTGGCAGGTGGGGTAGAGGGGAGGCCGTGGCTGAGGTACTGAGGGTAAATGGAAAATAAATCAAGAAGCGATGCGGAGAGGGCGCAGCGACATGGCAGAAGCCTCAAGCTCCGTTGCTTCTGGCCTTCTGGATTTTTTTTTTCTTATAAGTCCTGTCGCCTTTCGCTTTACACCGCTGCCAGGACCTCCGCCTGGGGTGGGCGGTGTGCGGGGTGGGAGGGGGGGCGCATGACGGGAACGGCGGGGCGGGTCGCCATGGCGACGGGGGCTTTGGGGGCGAGGATTCAGTTCTTGGGTCCTCAGCTCAGGAAGGACCTGGAGCTGTTGGAGCGAGTCCAGAGGAGGTCACGGAGATAATCCGAGGTCTGGAGCACCTCCTGTACAAGGACAGGCTGAGAGAGTTGGGGTTGTTCAGCCTGGAGAAGAGAAGGCTGTGGGGAGACCTTCGAGCAGCCTCCCAGGACTGAAAGGGGCTCCAGGAAAGCTGGGGAGGGGCTCTTGATCAGGGAATGCAGGGACAGGACGAGAGGGAATGGTTTTCAGCTGCAAGAGGGGAGATATTGAGATACGATCTTGGGAAGAAATGTTTTGCTGTGAGGGTGGGGAGGCCCTGGCACAGGTTGCCCAGAGCAGTGGTGGCTGCCCCATCCCTGGAGGTGTTCAAGGCCAGGTTGTCTGGGGCTTTGAGCCCCTGATCCAGTGGGAGGTGTCCCTGCCCTGGTAGGGGGGTGAAACTGGAATGGGCTTTGAGACCCCTGATGCAGTGGGAGGTATCCCTGCCCATGGTAGAGTATTGGAACTGGATGTGCTTTAAGGTCCCTTCCAACCCAGACCATTCTAGGTTTCTATGAAATAATAGTGACAGTGTGATATTATGAACAGTTGTTTCAGTACTGAGCAACAGTCACAAACCTGTTAACCTTTCTTGCCAACCAATTATTTACTCTCACATTTGGTTCCCCAGGAAATGATGGAATTGTAGCATAAAATTTAAAAAGCAAAGGTTTTGCATGAAGAGTAATTATTAACTTGTACAACTCCTCATGTATATCAAGGAAAACATGAGGAAAGAATGTGCTTTATGAACACTTTGAGAAGTCAGAATCCTAAGGGATGCCTCCTTTCAACTATTTTTGCACAAATCCAGTGTTAGAAGGCAAACATTTTATTTATCATTTGAGCAGTGAGGAGGGAAACGTGAGACAAATGGGAAAGAGGAGGAAATGCCAGCTGAGACAGAGGTGTCAGCCTTGCCTGGGGAACACAAGTACAACTCAGGCCTGCTAAGAATCCCAAAAATGCTTTATAGGCCGCAGCAAGGGGTGCCTATGATGAGCAGGAAGCTCTCAGCCCTCTGAACTCAGGTGGGAAGGAGTGACTCCAAACCCCAGATTTTTATCATTCACAGTGAAAACCCTGGGAGGGCTGAGAATTCTGCTTACCCTGAACGGGTGTGCTTTGTTCTTGCTTTGTACTGATGTTATCCCTTGTGTTCTCCTGTGTGAGGTGTGCTTAAGCTCCTCTTTCATTGGGTTGAAGGCAAGTGATTCTGATGGCCTCAGAAGGACAAAAAGAGGATGCAGAGCATCCACCTGAGCTTCCAGCAGCGCCTGTTCAGAATGACAGAACATTTCAATGGGGAGCCATCCTCGCTGCAGTGAAAGATCAGCTCCCATCTCTGGACTCTGACACCTCCACAGTAAGCACTGGGACGGGCCTTTCCTCTCTGTCACTTAAAAAAACCTCTCAAAAGCAAGAGAAGATCACCTCAGCCTGGCATTGCTGAGCAGCGAGTGTGGCATCCATCATGGGCTACTTGTTCTGACCATTGTAACACTCTGCGTTAATCCACAGCCTCCTGGATTATCTCTAATTGTAATTGCCATTTCCTCTTGCTGTATTCTCTGGAACCAGAAAATGGGACTGATTTCTCCAGAGACTATTTCTAGGTTGGAAAGAGGAGGGCATCTTGCAGAATTAACCCACATTTCTTCTTAGTTTGCTCTGTCAAAAATACAATATGGTAGAAGCTTAGTGCTGATTTAAAAAGAAATGGTAAAGTTTGATGCTTGAGAATGTTGTGCTGCTCATTCCAATAAGGTACCTGCCAGACAATAGACCTGTGAGTATAGTGATAAAAAGACTTTGTGGTCCAATGGAAAAAGCATTTGGCAGATATTTCAATCCTGGATTCTGCTTTTTTCCCTGTCTGTAATTCACTGCAAGCCATGTTGCCTTTTTATGCTTCAATTTTACCTGCAAAGAAGCATAATGCCACTAATCTTTTAATATAAAGCATAAGATTGGTAGCTATTGTGCAGTATTCTTCACCATTGCAGGTGTCTGACTTGCTGGCTCTTAGTGTCCAGGGACAGGCTGCCTCTGGGCTGCTGGAGGCCTCTGTTCACAGGACAAAAACATTTTGCTTCATGCTAAGAAAAATTAATTAGACTGGATAGAGAGAATTCTCCACAGCATGAGTTGCTGAAAATGTACACCTGCAAAGCAAAGGGCTGAGCAGGAAACCTGTGTCCTGACTGCTGAGGAGGTGCTTACTCTCACTTTGCTGTCTATGCACAAGGATTTATACCAAATGCATATCTTATTTTCAGAGCTATGTAAACTGTCCAATTTAATATAAATACTGCTTTGTGTCCTGAATAGTGTCAGTGTCCTAATTGCAATATTAAGCCTTCAAGACCCTGCCCAGTCTCAGCGGAGGCTCCTGCCCAGCTGCTCTGGGCCTTCAAGGCTTTGTTGGAGCTGTGTTGGAGATGTGCTGGTTTCTAATTATGGTCCTGTTTGGGCCAGACTTTCACCTGTGAATGGACTTTCAGTCAATTCTTTTCAGTCTTGATCTCTGACCACAATATTACCACGTGATCTGGATTCTTGACTCAGCCTCTGCTCTGTCCTGCTTCCTTCTCTTCCCACCTTTCCATTTACGTGCTCCCTTTCCCTCAGGAAGCAGCCCTGCTCTTGCTGCGCTGTGGTGGCGAAGGAGGTAGGACAAAGAATCAATTGGGAGTTAGAGAACTTACCCACTCTTGCCATCACCTTGCTCAGAGGGACATTAGTCATCACCCTCCGTGGTAATTCAGTGTTTGATGTGGTTTAGACAATTGTGCCTTGCTCAAATGTTGGGCCACTGTAAGAGAGCTGAGTGTTGGGCTGTGAGGCTGTTCAGTGAATACAAGACTGCAGAGAAAATGATTGTCTCTGAACTTCAGTCAACTGGTGATGATATGGGATTTGTCACTAGAAGCAGATATTTAGGTGAGTATTATAGGCTCTTGTTTAATTTCCCTTTTTTTTTGTTTGCAGTCTGATTGTGAGAGTGATGGGGAGCTTTTCATCTTCCAGCGGGAACACCCAAACTTAATTCCTGACCTGTCAGAAGAACTGATGGAGTTCTCCCTGGAAGACTCAAACGTGCAGGTTGTTGACTGTTGTGTACAGGGTGTGCTGCTGTAACCACCCCTCTCCTGGTTGTCTCCAGTGTGGGCAGTGGCTGTTGTTTGACTTGTTTGGCTGAATTGTGTGATCAAAGAGCGTAGTCCCCAGTACTTTCTCCCACTGGAGATCTTTCTTTCTATCACAGTATCACAGTATCACAAGGTTGGAAAAGACCTCTGAGATCATCGAGTCCAGCCTATGACCCAACATCAACACCTACTCCTCATCTAAACCATGGCACTCAGTGCCTCATCCAATCTGTTTTTAAACCCCTCCAGGGACGATGACTCCACCACCTCCCTGGGCAGCTCATTCCAATGGCCAATCACCCATTCAGTGAAGAATTTGTTCCTAATATCAAGCCCAAACCTCCCCTGACGAAGCTTGAGACCATGTCCTCTTGTTCTGTCACTGGTCACCTGAGAGAAGAGACCAACCCCTGCCTGCCTACAGCCTCCTTTTAGGTAGTTGTAGAGAGCAATGAGGTCTCCCCTGAGCCTCCTCTTCTTCAGACTAAACAGCCCCAACTCCCTCAGTCTCTCAGTGCTCCAGCCCCTTCACCATCTTGGTTGGTCTCCTCTGGACACTCTCCAGCATCTCAACATCTCCCTTAACCTGAGGGGCCCAGAACTGGACACAGTGCTCAAGGTGCAGCCTGACCAGTGCCGAGTACAGGGGGATGATAACTTCTCCAGTCCTGCTGGCCACACCATTCCTGATGCAGGCCAGGACACCACTGGCCCTCTTGGCCACTTGGGCACACTGCTGGCTCATGTTGAGTTTCCTGTCCACCATCACTCCCAAGTCTCTTTCCACTTCACTCCTCTCCAGCCACTCTGTCCCCAGGCTGTAGCTCTGCATGGGGTTGTTGTGTCCAAAGTGTAGAACCCAGCACTTGGACTTGTTAAACTTCATCCCATTGGAATCAGCCCATCTCTCCAGTCTGTCCAGGTCCCTCTGTAGGGCCCTCCTACCCTCCAGCAGATCAACCCTTTCTCCCAGCTTGGTATCATCTGCAAACTTGCTGATGATGGACTCAATCCCCTCATCCAGATCATCAACAAAGATGTTAAACAGGACCGGGCCCAGCACCGACCCCTGGGGGACACCACTTTCATATAATGACCCTTTTAAGCTTTTTCTGCTCTGCAGACTATAGATCTTCTTTTGTTACATCCTCTTGCAGTTTTTTACTATTGTCCTTCCAGTGTTTCTTTTCCTGTGCACTAATTGTAATGCTGTGCAGTGACTCCTGGATTTTTCAAGGTTTGGAATACTTTAAGCTGCCATTTTATGTATCTAGAAATGTAGAATTAGTTAGGATGGTGACTCCTAAATAAAGAGGACAAGTATGAAGTTTATCCTTTGAACAGCCTCTCTGAGAGGAAACCATCACGTTGCTTTGGCAGTGCTAAAGATCAGCCATCATAGGAAGCTGGAAGAGAAGCCAGCTGACCCTGCCCTTCCATCGTGGGAGGGTTAACATTGTGCTGCTTTTCCCACTTCCCTGGTGTTATAAGATGAGCACGTGGAAAATTAATTTTAAGGATGAAATTTTTCCTGAAGTTATAGTCTCTGGAAGTTAAAGTCCTGCTGATTTCCATGGTGGGTGGTGTGTGCTGTTTCTAGATGGTGCCAGAGCTGGAGCTGCTGTCTGCCAGTCCCTTTGTTTTGGTTTAGTGTCCAGTTCTAAAGCTTAAGGAAATGTGACTTTCTGCATGTTTGTTTTTTCCCTACCTGTAGCAAACCCAGGAAACAGAAAGACACCCAATGGAGACATGGAATGGAGTTGTGGAAAGTTTTGGCTTCCAGAAGAAAACAGATGGTGCCCAAATCATTGCAAACAAAGATGTACAGATGATGAAAGATGAGATTTCCAACCTTGCCAGCCATGCTGAAGAAACTCCAAGCCAAAAGAGGGCTGTTTGTGAAGAGACAGATTGTGCAGATGACCTTGAAGGGAAAGAACCAGACAGGAGAAGGGCCGGGGAAAAAGGGATCTCTTGGCTTAATACAGCATTGACTGTGGAAGAGGTGGGCAGTCAAAAAGTCAAAAAAGAGAGAAGAAAGCTGATAGAGACAAAGATACTCTCCAGAATAATCCTGGAGCCGCCACCAGGCCACCCAGGCCTTGATGTCAAGCCTCCCTCACATGGTATTAGCAATGTTCTAGAAAGAATTGCTAAGGAAGAAACCTCCTCAGGCGATCATCTTCGAGAACCAACCCATTTGTCATTGCAGGTAGGTGGCCCAAACAAAAGGTTTTGGGATGTACTGCTTGTTGGGTAGAGGGCACAGTGCATTGCCTGGGGAATCCTGCTGAAATAAGGACCTGAAATGCCAAGTTCTGCACACACCACAGCACTCTTCGTTGCTTTCCTTGTTGTCCTGAATTTGGGGTTTGTTGGGTCATGCACTTGTAATAGCTACCAACAACCTGTCTCATCGAGCTGTCATCTTTCAGGATATTGAGAAATGGGATCCAGACAAGATTCTTGAGGAGGTGGAGTGGCAGAAAGATAATCATGGTATAAATAAAACTCAAATTCCTGTTTTTAAGTCGTTTCCTTCAGCATCATTTTGAATACTGAACTTGTAATTTTTTTAATGCCTCTATAAAAGATTTTTAGTTATCTTCCCTCAAGGTTTCATTGCTTCTGTAGCTTGAAACCTGCACTTTCTGTGCTGTCATGGCCTGAGATGGAGGAAGGTTTGAAGTGAGTTAGAGCCAGATGACAATGGTGTCATTATCCTTCCCCTTCTGGCAGTCTGTAGGGAAGGCAACAATGTGACAATGGGGAAAGGCTGCATTGGGTGATCCCATGGAAGAAGACCACAACTGGTGATACTTTTTGTTGCTCTTCCATAGAGACTTTCAGGAGTAGGTCTGAAATTCAGCTCATGGAACAGCTGGAAGAGCTGTGTGCCAGGCAGTCCAGGACAGTATCTCCACGCAGCAGGGGGCCATCAGCCAAGCTCTGCTCCTTTCAAGAACAGCAAGAGAGTAAGAAGTAGGTCCATTTCTGTCCTACACATTAGGTAATTATGGCTGGCAGTAGGGTTACCTGGAAGCTCGTGGTCTGTAGGTGCTTTTCTCTGTAGACTCTGCAGAAAGCTGATACCTTAGTTGGAGTGTGCTACAGGGATGTTAAAGGGACAAACTAAGACTCAGCCATTCATGTATGTTTGATGATAAACGGTCAGATCCTCCCACCTTAGTGTTCTTCCTCAACCACCATCTTTGCCTAGACCTAACCAGACACCTGGGAGAAATGGGAAAGGCAGGAAAACAAAGGCAAATTATCGTGGCCAAATTTTTTGTGTTCTAGGGTCCCGGTTTCTGTCACTCAATTTAGCTGTGGTGTACAGGGTGACATCTTTCTAGTGATCAATGGATATGTTGGTGCATCTTGGAGGGTCCCGTTTGAAGGAAGTGGATTTTCTGTCTGGAGGGAACAACATCAGTGATGGAAGCACAAAGGAAACAATAATGAAATAAACCTGTAAAGGGGAGGGTGCAATGAGGATACTTTTCCAGAGCAAGGAGAGCCATGAGGATGGTTACTCTGAAGAGTAAAATAGAATTGCTGAAGGAGGCAGAGAGGAAGAAGGGCCCTGTTGTTACTGATTGACACCGGGCTCTTAAAACTTGTAAGCTCTTTGGTACCATAACTGCCTGCCTTTGTTCTACAGAACAATTTGACATTGTCAGTTTTAAGAACTAAATATCCCTCACCATGCTGCCTGTGATCTGTGTTCCTCGGGGGAAGCTGAATCTTTGGGCTCAGCTTTGTCAGGTGGTGGATAGTAGGCAGAAGCAGAGTTTGAAACTGTACGGTAGCCAAGCACAAAGCTCCTTTCACAATCCAATTTTGATCATAATCCACACCCTGCAGGACTTCTTCTCTGGATAAAGCAGAGGACATGCTGAAACAGTGTTTTCTATTCTTAGGGATGTTGTCTTCCTATCATCAGCTTCACAGAGTTCTCTAAGGACAGACAAGACGAGATTATGCCTGCCAGAGCCTGTAACCGTGTACATGGATTTAAGAGGTGCTAAACCACAGAAGTCAGTATTTCCCTTATGAGAAACAAAGGTAAATTCTGGCTTTATTGATAGTGAGAAGTAACAAAGTAGGAAACTGAAGCCTCTCTATGTCTGATACTTGTGAAATGTAACTTCAGAAGTATTCTCTTCTTCCACACCTCTGTGCCCATAGGAGGGAGGCGTAGCCCCTGTCAGAGCACCACATTCTCAGGAGAGGATAACTTGTCTTGGAAGAAGCAAACGTGTGGGAATTCAGGCAGCACAGAAAGGATGTGCAAATCATCCAGGGAAATAGCATTTAGGTTTCCATCTGTAAAGGAGTGGGCAGTGACTGCAAAGCAGTGCTTGCAGCTCTGTGAGGTGGGCTGATAGCACTATGTACGAAATCCGTGTCCTTGACCACATTCCTGGCAAGCAGCTGTAGGTGCTGTTTTCAGTCTCTTGAGGGATCAGAGGCCCTTATATCATTGGTGATGAGAGGCCAAAGTCTTCTCAATCTGCAACAGATTCTGGCAAATGTCTTTTCCCCTAGAGCTAATGGTGTCTGAGGCAGCTGGTTGCTCCCTTCTCAGGATGCATATTTGCTGCATCAAGGGGTTGAAGAAAACAGTTGCCAGAAGAAACTGTGTAGTTAATGAACAGCTAATAGTTAATGAACAGCTAACATGTTTTGATGTAGTTGCTTTTTTTTTTTGCTAGAGTAGTAGTGTGAAGAACTTTCCATCATCCCTGGAGATCTTCCCTGAAAGGATCTCTTCCTTTTTCATAATGGTTCTAAATTTGCTTCCTAGAAGTGACAAAAAGCCAACACCCAGCTGGAAGGGAGTTAACTAATATGGTCTAATTTGTTTCATAGTGCAAGCAGCAGCTCCAGTGAAGAAGAAGAAGAGACAATGACAAATGAGGACCAAGCAGAAAGGAGAATGTAAGATTCTTTACCAGGACCCTAGTTCAAACAATACGATGTTAATTTTTTTCTGAAACTAAAACTTTTGCCCTAACAGTGATCACAGTGAGAGCTCATTAACTGAAATATCTCCAATTCCTGGTCTTCACAGCAAATAAAGCCAATAATGAAAGTGTTTCAGTCTGACCCCAGGAGATCACTCTTTTCTGTTGCATGGTAAAGATGCCATGGCTAGAAAATAGTTGTTGATCCTTGAGGCAGTTTAGCACCTGCATGGAAATGGATTAAAAGACAAGCAGAGTAGACCAGGGTGGGTGAGAAACCTGACTCTCCAGATGTGTTTGAGCTACATGAGAACTTTTAAATGACTTGAAAACAAACTACGAAAACGTTGTAGGGAGTTGATTCAGACAAACCTTTATTTTTAGAAATAATAAAATAGGCCAGAATGGATGTTGATTTCAAGAGAAGATTGAAAACATTGTGTGGGCAGGGATGCTCTCCTTTCTCCTTAATTGGAGGGGAGAGAGTGTGATGGGTGGAATCCTAACTGTAAATTCTTCAATAAGGACAGGTGCCAGCTTTTTCCTGTTACTAAACTCAGGGCTTGACTCATACCCATAGGTTGTTTGGCATCTGTTTAATGTGAAGCAGATCTGTCAAGCTTTAAACATCTTGCTGTGCTTATGCTCTGCATTACATTTAGAAGTCAGGTGTGTAAGTTATGTTATAGCAGGGCAGAGGAGAAGCAGAACATTTGTATTGTTGGGCCAGCCAATTACTCTTTATTTTTTTAATGGCTGAAAGAATAAATGAGTCAACAAGGAACGGAGCCTAAACACTCAATATGATTTAGAGCATCTAATCCAATGCCAGCATAAAGCAGGAAGAAGATGATGCCTGGGGAACTGTCACTGGCAGAAGTTTCATCAGTGTAAATCTGGAGTGATGGAGAGCAGAGTTTAGCTGATTGGATCTTGATTCGTTTTAATGTCACTAAAGAACAGACACAAATGAAATCCCTGGCAAATGTTATTCAGTTCTGTTTCTAAGTAAGAAAGAAAATCTTGTGATCTCAGCAGGGCAGGATTCTGATCTCATTCATTCTGGTCAATGCCAGTTTCACTCTCACCTCGACTGAATTACTAAACAGGGCTGCTTATCCTGTAGTACAATATAGAATCATAGAATCATAAAATCATCTGGTTGGAAAAGACCTCTGAGATCATCAGGTCCAACTGTACCTGTCCTCTTACTAAACCATGCCCCTAAGAAGCTCATCTCCACGCCTTTTAAACCTCTCCAGGATGGAGACTCCACCAGCTCCCTGGGAGCCTCTGCCAGGGCCTGAGAATCCTTTCAGTGAATAAATTTTTCCTGATGTTTAGTCTGAACCTCCCCTGGTGCAACTTGAGGCCATTTCCTCTCATCCCATCACTGTCACTTGGGAGAAGAGAGCAACACCCACCTCACCACAACCTTTCAGGCAGTTGTAGACAGTGATGAGGTCTCCCCTCAGCCTCCTCTTCTCCAGGCTGAACAACCCCAGGTCCCTCAGCCGCTCCTTGTAGGACTTGTTCTCCAGTCCTTCACCAGCCTCGTTGCTCTTCTTATACTGAGGGGCACAACAGACAACACAGGAGCCTTTCAGGTTTTCTCTTCTGAAAGCAGTCCAGGGAATGAATACTTCTTGTACTGTGTATAAAAAACACCCCACCCCCCAAAAAACCCCCAACCCTCCCCCGGAAAATAACTTCTGTGCATGAAAGACTGAGATGATTAAAGGTACAGGATTCACTTGCAGAGGCCTGAGAGTTTCTGTGCACAGCAATTCTGGGGTCAAATCCAGCCACCTGTCTTGTGGGCACTTCACAACCTGGTACCCAGTGGAAGTTACCCTGTGCCATGCTCTGTCCCAGCACTGTTCCAGAGCTGCCCTGCCTGTGCCCATGGGCTGCACAGAGACTTCAGCACGGGGTGGAGGTCCTTCAGGCATGTACACACATACATGTATATACCTTTTATTTTGCACAGAGACACCTGCTCTCCCCTTTTCCTTTTCATTTCTAGTCCTTATACTTATCTTTTGCCTAAATGCAAGGTGAGAAAGTGTGAAATGCACTATACTTACATATTGGGGCCTTGGAGCATTGGTCATCTTCATCTCCAGGCACTTAGCTTAGAAAATACAGTGTTGGTTTATCCCTGGAGTGCTCAGGGAGTTGGTGCCATCTCTAGCACTTTACCACGAGGCTGCTCTCAAATAGATGGGGCGCTCCTAAAACCACCACTACTCAGGAACACTCCTTAGCCTGGCCATTAGTGTCAAATGTTAATGTGATGGTGCTTGGTTTGGTGGCAGGAGATATGAGAGCCTTGAGGAGAAAAGCATCCTGAAGTGTAGGTTTAGTTTAGGTAAGTACAGCAGCACGATGCTGTGTACTTACACACCACCTAACGGCATCAGTAATATCCAACTCAAACGATCTGTTCCTTGGTCCATGTACTTTTCAGCTGCCCCTAAAATAAAGTACATTACTTGCTCACAGTCACCAGATGAGCTGCAGTTGATGGGAGCCTTCCTGTAGCAGCAGACCTGGGAGACTCCTCATTGAACAGAACTTCAGGACAAAACAACCGTATCCACCCGTTACATCATGACAGGACATTTCGTGGTCTGGTGGCTGCTGACAGTTTAGCAGCCTCATTAACCTGGAGGAGCCATGGATCAAACTGAGCCAAACACTCAAAAATCCTAAAAATTATTAGAAGACTTTTTCCTCTGTATGTATTTGAATCCCAGCCCCTGTATTCAAAGGGGACAAAAAATGTGTAGACTCTAATTTCCACGCCAGCATAATATTTGTTCAGGGCTTTTCTGGTAGGTGTGTGTTGTACCTGAAATGCAGGAGAGGTCGGTAAATCACCAGTAAGATCAGTCTCACGTTCTGTCTCTGGAGTGTTTTATGTCACTGGAGTGTTTTATGTGTTGCCTTTGTGCTTGTGCTGCCTTTACTTGGTAGCTCTTGTTTGTGTAGATGCCCAGTTTTGAGCTGTCACTCATACGAGAAGTTCCTTGGAGCTTGAATTTTTTCATATAATACTTTATCTTGATTAAATCAGGTTATGATTTTCTTTACAGGAGGAACTGCTCAGCAAAAAGCCTTCTACTGCAACAACTCCATACAGCCCGTGAAGAAGCCTTAGGGCTTCTTCATAAAACATCTACCCTGGCTGAAAAACTTAAAGGCACAGAACAGGATCCAGAAAGTCTGGAAGAGGTAGATTCCTCTAAAATAAGTCAAACCCAACATTTTAAAGTGAAGCAAGAGACAAATAAGATGATTCCCAGGAAACTGATGCGATTGAAACCAGGGGAAAGAAATACCCCCTTGCCAAACCCTGGGGGCAATGGAGCTGCCATAGAGAAATAAAACAGAATGGAAATTGAGAAGGTTCAACCTTCAGGAAGTGCTCCAGGGTCTCCTCTAACCACCACTGAACTGCCAAGGTATCAGACACACGGAACAGTATGGGTTGAGGAAACAGAGGGCCCCTGTCTCCTTGGGCTCAGTTTGCTGTAGTGTGTTCTGCGTAAGGTCTAATTTCAAAGGGAAATCAGCTGATTGCCTTATGCACCTGCCCAGCCTGGGAGAGCACTGTTATCCTGCCTTCTCAAAGGTTATATTCTGCCTGCTATTTCCAGAGTGAAATTTAACATTTTGACTTTGACATATGAGCCCTTGAAAGCATTGGAACCTGCCTGCTCTAGAGAGTACGACTCCCTCCACGTCCAGCGGTCGCCTGCCCTGCCACTTGGGCCACTCCAGCTATTGGGCACCCGCTTTAAATGGCAGATGGTTGGTTGCAGGTTTTGTCTCTGTGGGATTCCTGACATTAAAGCTCATTGCTTCCATCAGTTCTCTAAAACCCTATCTTGGCTCCCTGTAGATGGCAGACCATGGTTTGGCAAGAATCTGGGTTATTTATTGTTGCTGAGTAACAGCTTACAACGATCTGAAGAGATTTCAGTTTTCTTTCTTTCTGTTCTAATTATCAGTGGGGTACCTGGGGCTTGAAGAATTCAGAAGAAATTGAGCTTAATATTTGCCATGTAAATCACAGATGGAATCTTTCTGCAGATGGCAAAATGTATTACAGAAAAATGGGAGGCCTGGATACAGGGAAACTTTCACTGTGTTGTAGGAGATCGGAAAGGAAATGGAGTTAGACTGGGAATTTCGGTGTGGGGATAGGGAGTGAAACGTCACAAACACCTGTGCTTAATGGAGTTCCACTCTCCAAACAGGTCATCACCACTTGTCAGAGGTTTGAGGTGTGGTCCTTGTATTTTGGGTTTTTTAGAGAGATGATTTCATCCCATGACAAGGTCCTGTGTCCCCACACAAACGCTGTAAGCACTTTCTAAATCTATTTCAACCTTTCACATCATGATTCACCCTCAAGAGCGTGGTATAACTCTAAGAAAGAAGAGATGCAAACAGATGAACAAGGGTGCTTTTTCTCCCAAGAGAAGCAGAATCTGTATATTTTTAGAGGGCAGAAGAAAGTAAGAGGGTGCTATCCCAGAAGGAAGAACAGATGAAAGAAAGACAGAGGAGACACAGATTCCAGGAGCAGCTGGAGAGTTTTGCAGCCTCAGCTTCTCAGTTACTGGAAAGCAGCCCATGGAAGAGAAAACCCCCATGTAGTTCCACATGGTTGGTAGCTCAGTGTAGGACTGTCCCTTTCAGAGTGGCTTCTGGGCCAAGTCCAAGTGTGGTCTTAGAACTGAAAAGTAATTTTTGTTGCATGATTTAAAATTCATTTGTTACAGAGCACCATTACCTGATGAGATGAGCTGCCCGACAGCTCTCGTCTCACGCTAATGATATTATTATCACCTTTGCTGCATGGGGAGTGCTCCCCACATGTTGGGGCATGGCAGGAGTCCTGGCTTGCTAAACTCAGTGGGCTCAGTGTCTTCTACTACTTTCACACATGATTTTTCATAACTTTTTAGAAATATTTTTACTGGCATAATTCTAAATCAAAGCCTGTACTGAGTCCTCTCTGCTTGTCTGCCCCCGACAGGGAGAATGAAGTCATCCTGATTTTTCTCAGAGCCAAAGCCAGGGCTGTCTTTCCTCCTGAGAAGATTTGCATATGTAGTCCACTGATTTCACTCAGCATGAGGCCGGCCGAGAAGGTAAGAGGAGATGAGGAACTCCAGAATTTGTCCATAAGTCCACATAATGATTCATTTGCTCTAACAGCAGTAACAAACCTCTTCTGTCAGTACCAAAGTGGAAAGACCTCACAGCCCTAACTTGGGGGTGGACCATTCAGGTTTGTTTGGTTTGTGAGCAGCTGACTAGTGTATTTCTGCAGATTGAGAGCTCATTTTTAACATTGGATTAATCACTCATGAGAAGTAAAGGAGCACCAAACCGATAACTGAATTTCCCTCAGCTCTGGCAAGGACGGTGCACTCACAGAGCTCGGTTTTGAAGGCTGCAAAGGCTGTGATTCCAGTCTTCAGTCTTGTTCTTCTCTCAGTCTGCTGGGAGGTGCCACCAAATTCCTGATGAGGATGCAGGCACTTACTCGCTCGTCAGAAATACACTTGAGCCTTGCGAACTCATTCCTGACAGTGCACCCGGTGATTGCTGAATTGTTCTTGATCTTGGTCATTTCCCATATTTACTGTGCTGAAGCCAATAAAATGAAGATAACAGCTTGGTAATGGGGTTTCTCTCAAGGAGGGCTCGGTGTAGCCTTGCTGTAGCTGAATCATAGTGTAAATCTGCCCATAATAGCTTTAATGATGTTACTGCCGGGTAGTTCGTGGCAGCGTGGGCATTGGCACGAGCTCACCAGCCCAGGGTTTACTCAGCTTCCGATGCATCTCCAAGCAGCTAACGAGTGCCTAAAGTGACAGCCTGCTTGAGGGAAACCTGCTGGAACTTACAAGACACTGTTGGTAGAAACAAAATCAGCACAACCCATAATAACTGTGTTCCGTGGGCAACTTTGCTCTTAGTTCTTCTTTGGAAATATTCATTATTACAATTAAGAATGAAAAATGTATCAGCATCATCTATCAAACACAACAGTCATTTATGGGATTACTTGGAATTCATCTTGACAGCAGTGTTTTTCCTATGAATTAGAACAGGGGTTTCTTTTCTTTCTGTTTTCCTTTGCTGCACATAGAAAGGCAGAAATGCTTGAGTGTTTTGACATTTAAAGCTAAAGAAGCTGTAATTTGGCAGCTGTGTCTCAGTGAAAATATCTAATATCTCTATATAAACAGGTATATTCAAAGAACAAGCCGCAGTGTTTGACAGAGTAGCACACTTTCAGATTTGTTTTTTCAGTCCTTTGTCTTGGCAGTGATAGATGTTCAGATCTGGAACACTTGTCATAGTTGCCAGAATTCCTCTGACCATTTATAATGTGCATAAATAATTGAATTGAGTAATAATCAGAGAGAAAGTTGAGAAACTCTGCAATTACTGCAGCTGAGGTGCTGGGAAAGAAGCACAAAGGAGATTGCAAAAGCTGAATTAGGGTTACATTAGAGTTCTTGTCTACAATTTAAAAGCAGTGGAATTCAGATTTAATGCTGCTGTCTTTTTTTCTTAACCTAGTTCAGTCAAGCTCGGTATGTGGCTTCACTCTGTGGGAAGCACTGATAGAAGTGAGAGTCAGGTTGGGAAGAACACTTTCAAACCAGTGCAGGTAACTAAGAACCAGCTTTCAGAGGTGCTTCATCATCTAAAGAAGGGGCTGATGTCCAGTGGTATTTTCAAGACATGCAAGTACCAAGTTTCCCTGGAACCAGTGGGCTCATTCTAAGACTTCTGCCTGTCCAGTCTGTGGCTTCAGGTGTCTGAACACTTGTGCAATCTGACCCATCTCTTCTTTTCAAAAAGATGTGGAAGAACCTGATGGTTTTAATCTTTTTTTCCTGCTCCCCTCCACCAGCCAAACTTTCAATGAAACTTAAGGTCGGCATGAGTTGATCTCTTCTGAAAATGTGTCCCTTAATCACATTTTAACCTTTGGATATAGTTCAGAACTGATTGAAGCAGCTACAGTTCTGCTGACAGCAGAGTGGTGATGAGATCTGTGCTGTGTGGTCAGGCTGAGTTAACAGTTTAGAGTTAACACTTTAGAGTAACTTAGTGGGTCTTGTTTTGGTATTTGAGCAAAGTGCATGTTATTAACAGAGGGACAGGGAAGGAATGCTGTGCACTGTGTAAAACAGTTAAATGGTGGATTTGAAATTAAATGGGTTTGATCTGTCATTTCATTCATCTTGCATATTAGGATAAAGTAACCTAGTACTAATGCTGATTACGTTCCCATTAGGTGGGATCCAGGTAATAGTGGTTACTTTTGCCAGGCTTGTGTCTGAGTTTTATGTGAGGAGCAGCACAAACAGGGTGCTCTGAAACGGAAGACAAGGCAGGAGCTGTTGGTGAGAACAAGGCAGGCAGGGGCAGAGACCCCACCAGCAGGGAGTGCAGTCCCACAGCACCCACACAGGAGAAGTGGAGCAGGGCCAGTGGAGGTACCCAGCTGGCAAGTCTGTTGTGACCAAGTCAGTCCAAGATCAAGGCCAGAAGGCCAGGTCAGGGTCAAATTTGTGTCTGGTGACAGTCCACAGGGTCAGCCAACAGCTCAGCGAGGTCTGCACTGAGGGAGGGGGCTGAGATCAAGCTATGAAGTCCAACCAGTTGGTGAAGGGCAGGTTCAGAGCAGGGAGGTACAGGGCCAGGCAGAGGTGTAGCTGCAGTGTGGCTCAGTCAAGGACCAAGGGCAAGTGTCTCAGCTTACATGCAGCTCCCTAGCAAAGGGAGCAGGGCCAGCAGAGGCTTGGCACAGCTCTCCTCACGAGTTACACACTTGATCTTGTGTCAGAACTGCCCTGGAACACGGGCAGTAAACCACTGCAGGCAGTGGTGCTCAAGGCCCTGGTACTCTCCATCCAGCTATGGAATTAATTGAACAGACAACATTTGGCTTTTATTAAGCTCTAGAATTGGGACAAAATAGATGTTTTCAATAGTCTTCAGCTTGATTCTCTTTTACCTTTAATGCTATATCATGATACAGCAGAACAAAATAACATAGCTTGAAAGCTATTAGGAACTACCTCGCTACCGGTACCTTATAAACACTGTTTTATCTACCTCATACAGCCAAACTGTTTGGAAAATGGATGTGTTGACTCATCCTGAGGCATCTAATTTTTCTTGGCTACACAATCACTTTGGCTAACCTTGCATGAGTAATTGTATTACCATGATCATGTTCTTATTGCATCTTAGCCTTACAGCTGGCTTACAAAACAAAAACATTCACGCATGCAGCCGAGTCATTCTAGCTTAACAAATCTATTATGCGGATACTTTCTTTTCTATCTTGTAAACATTGACTCCATAACCTTTCTGTCAAAACCAGTAGGTTTTTTATATTCATATACTGCTGATTCAGCTTACTGATGTCAGGTAGAATTCTCAACCAAGATGCTTCCTGCTTGCATTCACACAAAGCTAAAATTAACAATATACTGTGGTCAGAATCTTCCTTGCCCTTTTTACTGCCTTACTCTCACTTGGATCTGATATCACTTCTATAGGAATAATCCCTGACAAAATTCCTGGGTTGTGCTTACCATCAAGAGCGATGCTGATGTGTTGTCTGTTCAATTACTGGGACTGCTGCCCTGGGTTAGCACAAGTGACTGAAAGCAGAGCCTGATTTCAGATGCTGTAGAAATATTTTAGTTTAGTTACTGGTGTCCCCCCTCTTTTTTTCTTGTTACATAGCCTTGATGTGCACATTTGTCAGTGAAATGCTTTTGATTCTCTACCTGTCTTACGAAAATAGGTGTCTGTGATTCCCATTACTGTTACATGGGCTCTTGATCTTTTTAAGGAGGTAGTGCTGGCTTTGACACTGGAAACTGCCTTTTTCTTACATCTTACAACAAAGGGTTGCTCAAGGACATTGACTGTGGGTCCCAGGATCCCAAGCTAACAATTTACCAGCTGGACCATAGTACTTGGGCATCTCACCAACTCTGTTGTAGAGCTGCTTATGTCAATGCACTCGGGTGATGTCCTAAGCAGTATTTAAAAATTCTTCTATTTTATTACTGTGCAAAATGCAAAAAGGAAAAGAATGGTAAGAAACTGAAATTCATGTCTCAGTAGGAAAAATGTAGAATCACAGAAACTCAGAATCATTAAGGTTGGAAAAGACCTCTAAGCTCATTCAGACCAACAATCAGTCCAACCCCACTGTGCCTGTTAAACCCTGTCCCCAAGTGCCACAGCCACTCCAGGGAAGGAGACTCCACCACTGCCCTGGGCAGCCTCTGCCAGGGCTTCACCACTCTTTCAGGAAAGAAGTTTTTCCTAATATCCAATCTAAACCTCCCCTGGCACAACTCGAGGCCATTTTCTCTCATCCTATCACTTGTTATTTGGGAGAAGTGCCCAACACCCACCTCACTCCAACCTCCTTTCAGGTTTCACATATGAGGGCCTGAAAAGAATAGGTTTGGGGCTAATTCTGCCCAGAAACATCAGTTTATCTCCCACAAAGTAGTACAATATATGGATTTGGAGAAGTTGAGGGACACAGTTGAGTCTTATTTCAGTTATAATGATTTTGGGGCACAGTAGCTGGATTTTTCTGTATCTGTATTACTCTAAAACTGCTCTCATAAGTATAAATCACCCTGTGACCAAATGTTTTGATTTACACTGAACCAAAGCAATCTGTACATTTGCACTTGTGGAATGTAACTGAGCGGAGCATTTAGCCTTTACTTTTATTTTACTATAGCTTAAAAAAAATCAATAATTGTAAAAATTGTGAAGTATTTCCCATACTAAATCTTTTTCTGGCATCAGAGCTGAATTTGGCTTGTGCTTCACTCTGTCTTCTCTCTCTCTTGGACTATCTCTGCAAGGTTGTGGCCAGCAGTGATGTGCCAAACAGCCAGCAGATGGCCCCTGAATTCCTCCCTTTCTTTACAGAGAGGTATTTAATGAGTTCCTGGAACAAGATTAAAATCTCTTGTACTTAATGAACCTGCTGCCTCGACTCAAGAAAGGCTTAAAAATAAACGAAGGCAATTGGAGATGTAGTTAAATTTAGCATGCACAAACAGAAGGCCAAGATTCCTGTTTGTACCACCAGTCCAGCACACGGAATAACGTGGAGGTTCCCGAGAAAAGGTTTTCCTAGCACAGGCGACTGTTAGCTGGCACAGAGCCTGTGCTTCCAGCCTCCTCTTCATCTTCCCACTGGGTACCAGTGAAGGAAAACTGGGGGGGTTGGCTGGCACAGTACCTTAGGTTGAGTTTAGTACCTTGTGGTTAGGTTGAGTTTAGCTGGTTTGTGGTCTCCTTGGTCAGCAAGCCAGAGGAGCTGGGGCTGCTGCTGCCTCCGCCGTGGTCCAGGATGGCACTGATCTGTCCTAAGGATTTGCCTTAATAGGCAAAGGAGAGAATCTAGGCCTGAAACCTCTCGGTTATGAACTTCTTTCACACAGGCAGAGCCTGCTTGCTTGCCCTCCCTGTGCTCTGAGTGAGAGATGTTACGCAAGGGTGTGCTTTGGTGCTCTCAGGGCTCAAGTCAGGAACTTTACAGGCTGAGGACTCTGCTCATACAGAGCAGTTCAAAGATGACTTGTGGTAATCCTGCTTTAATAACCTGGTGTCTGATTTTTCTCAGCCCAATTGCTGCATAAATGCTCAGCCCCAGGAAACTCACCTTCCGTTCTTGAATGCAACCAAAAGAGCCATAGAGAAAGAACCCTCCATTTGAACTTCTGTGTGGAGACCCACGCTGATGGTCTCACAGGGCTCCCACCTTTGCCCGTTGCACTTCCCAGCTATGGAAGGAATTGAACAGTCAGTCTTTACAAAGGAACGACTGCTTTCAGTGCAGCTCCTCTAACTGGAGTATGAAATGGCCCCGGGAAAATCTGAAATATTTAGGCCTTTATATTCCTTGGCGTCTCTTGGAAGTGACGAAAATGAGTTTAGGCTTATTCTTGAATATAGTTATGCATAATTTTGACAAGATGGGAATACTCACTGTTGCTTAAGGGAAAGGTTAATATAAGTAAGAAGAATATAATTTCCAGAATTACATGCATGAACTTGCTGCCAGTAGAGGTCCTAAATACTCCTCTCTTCACATTAGCAGGATGGTTCAGCTTAAACTTGAAGAGAAGACAATAATGTGAAATGTCCATGGGCTGAATTCCATTTCTCGTTTGGAGGAGGGCAGGAGGACAGAAAACCATCTCTGTACCTTTTGTCTCCTCTGGTCTTGCTCTTTGATAGGCCCCGTGTGTGTTATCAGAAGGAATAGCTACCGTAAGTTTGCAATGAACAAGTCCCAGTCTGCCTTGCATCTCTCTTGGAATCCAAGTAGAATTCACAACTCCTGGCCTTCCCTCAGGGCTGTGATTAGTGATGCCATCTGTAGATGAAAGGAGGCTGAGTCTGGCCCTCTGCTTTTCAAAGGGGCTGTACAGGCTTGCCTGACACAGCCAGGCTACTGTTAAAAAAGCTGTGCAGTTTAAGCTGTATTCCTGTTTTTCTCATGCCTTCTTATTTAGCATTGTCTTAGGTTGGTCTGCAGTTCCAACTCTTAACTCACTGAGCAATAAGCTTGGTCACAACTTTTAAATGCATTATTCCATAAATAATAATTATGGAATCATTATTCTCAGTGGCAGGGAATGGAATTCAAGGCTTTATTCGAGATTATAGAATGAAAGCATCATGCAGTTATTTTTATTTTAAAAACCTAGAGCTCTGTCCAGCTCAGTATGGAGCACCTGGACTTCCCAAAGCTTCTGTGAGGGCTGTAAGCACTTTGCAGTTCTCAGGATCACAACTGCTCTGTATTTACTGCCTTGGAGAATTCCCAGCTCTGAAGGGTTCTCTGCATAGATCACAGAGCCCATCAGACAAACTGGACACAATCTGTTCCTAAACTGAAAGCCAATAGTTTGAAAATCACTTGAGCTTTGGTGAAACTTCCTGATAAAGCAGCTTGCATAGCTTGCAACCCCCACCTTTTATTTTCTTTTGGGGATTTCCACAGTATCAGGGGAAATACATGAAAGGATAAATAGATTAAAGATTAGAAAAAAACAAGGTGTTGCCCAAGTTGATAGGTACGTGGTGAATCTCCTGGAGCATCAAACTAGAGCCATCTCAACACTATTTAAAGCCAGCCAGGAGCCTGTGCCCATTCCCAGCCTAGTTTTCAGGCAGCTTGAGGACCAGATCCATGCTCTGTCACAGCGTTTCAAAGTGACTGTGAAGGATTTCCTTCCCTGCTGTGGGTCTGAAAATCATGACATGCTTTATTTTTGAGACAGTTTGCAATCATTTGAGGAACAATGCTATGGAAAACACAGATTCTTTGGGTTTTGGAGGAGATGATACTGTTTCAGGCATGTCACGAAAAGGAACAGGGATTAATATTGAAAGATTCTTGATAATCTTACACTGTTCCTCTTCAGAGTGTTTTACAGGCTTTTAAAATTAATCCAGCTAGACAGGGACTGGGATAAGGAAATAGTGTCCTCACTTTGCAGTCTCACAGCTCCTGATTCCCAGTCTTGTGCTCACATGAAGTGTGTAAGTAATTAAACTTCTTTTACTTATTTCAACTGCTCCTCGTTAACCTGGAATATAAACCCAGGAGAGGAGGAATTTTTTTTACATGTGCAATGAGGCTGTGAATCCTTCTGAGCCTCTCTAAGTGTCACTGTAGTGTAAACACCAATCGAGGAAAAGGCACTTCTCATTTGTAATTATGATGTCTCAGAAAGCAAATAAAATCAAATAGGATGCAATGTTACTTTGATTTAAATTTTAGTGCAATTTTCAGAGCAGTTCTTTCTTTACCTGAGTTGAGCCTTTGTCAGAAAATGTTCCTATTTCTAACAAATAAAGAAGAAATTGTTCCCACTTCTAACAAAACACAGAAGCTGCTCATTAGCAGTTATTAGTGCCAGTTATTTGAACGGCTTTCAGCTGCCCTCAGACTTGTTGCTCAATGGCCCAGTTTTTCTTGAACATATTTGCCTGCAAATACCCATTTTCATACATTTTTAGTTGTTTTCATACATTTTGTTTTGTTAATGTATTTCACAACCATACAACAACATTGTATGTTCTTGACACTGTTTAGACAATGAGTAGGTGTTGGTGTTGGGTCATAGGACTCCATTATCTCAAAGGTCTTCTCCAACCCTGTGATACTGTGATAGTTATTCTTGTTTCATTCATAGTATTTTGTGTGGTAAACTCAGACTGACCAGAAAGATACTGTCCAAAAAAGAGCATTAGCTGGGTGGGAAGGGCTCTCTGACAGCAGAAATGTTCCAGGCCCAGTAGGACAGTCGCACGTAGAAGAGAGGCCACGTGCAGGAGCAGTGCTGTGTGCTCACACCAATACCCCCAGCACATTAGGACAGGGGGCACGCTCTAAGATTTTTATTCAGGAGAAAATCTTGGCTGCTGTGGAGCTTCCTTTTCACTGCCAATGGCAGAATAAATGTATTTTGAATTGTGGGCCCAGAATCCCCTCTGCCTGTGTGATCCTGAGTGAGGACACAGTGCCTCGCTGCTAACTTATTCCTTGGGCCAGACCTTTGAGTCCGATGGAGGAGGAGTGGCACAGATAAACCTTAACTCTAGTGGAGCAGTTGAGAATTCCCTTAATGCAAAGCAGAAGAGACATCTCTTTATTATCTTTGTGTTGGAAGGGATTATGGATGGGAGGAAGAGGGATTTTTGTAGAGCACTGCCTGTCCTGAGCCAGGAATGTAACTGACCCTTATTGTCATTAGCTGTCTGCTGGGGTTGTGGTGGCCTTAAAGCTACCTTAAACTGCACTTGGTGTTGACAGTGCTCGGCTGGCAGCATCATGAAAAGGTATACAAAGTGGATTTTTCTCTGGTTGGTCCCTGTCCAAGCAGAGCTCAGTCCCTCTCTGTGCATCACATCTGAACTGTGCTCCTATATTCAGTAATTTCTGACGTCTCTCTTTGACACTTGCCCTCTTTATGCTCCAGCAGAGATGCTGTCAAGCTTTAGCACGCTCGTGCTGCCAGGGATGGGAAATTGGTTTCTTCTGAACCAGGAGAGGTTATATTCTTCATGCCCAAGACTAAGAATAACTGTCCAGAACAAGAAGATAACTTTCAGCAAAGATATTTTCTTTCTTCTTATTATTTTTTTTTAACTGAAACTCAGAATATATGTAATTCTCTGACCGAATTGTAGAGTTCATAGCAAATAATGCTTCCATTAAGTAGCTCTTTAAATTTCTGCAATCATCCTTTGGCAGAGTTAACTGCTTTGGAGGATCATAACTCCTCCATTTGAGCAATCTGAAGCTCAGTTCAGATCAGAAAATTCCAATAACATCTTGCCACCATCATATTTTTCAGATCCATAACCTGAGTGTGTCGGATACGCAGAAAGCCATTTAGAATCATAGAATAGTTTTGTTGGTAAAGACCTTCAAGATCATGGACTCCAGTCATGGATCCAGCCCTGCTAAGTCCACCAGGAGACCATGTCCCCAAATACAACATCTATTGTCTTTTAAACCGCTCCAGGGATGGTGACTCAACACCTCCCTGGGCAGCCCATTCGAATGCTTGACAACCCTTTCAGTAAAAAAATTCCTCCTAATACCCAACCTAAATCTTCCCTGATTCATCTTGAGGCCATTTCCCTTTGACACAAGGGACAAGAGACCACCCCCACCTCAGCACATCCTCCTTTCAGGCAGTTGTAGAGAGTGATGAGGTCTCCCCTCAGCCTCCTTTTCTCCAGACCAAATAACCTCAGCCGCTCCTCATGAGGATTGTTCTCCAGCTCCTTCACCACTGGGGTTGGAGAGCGCAAATCTGGTACAAAACTGCATAAACATAAAGACCATTCAGACCATTAACATCAATTGTGCTCTGCTTTTTGTTACTAAATGCTGCCTTCCTAATTACAGCAGGTCCTGCCGTTGCATACAGGAAATGCAAATTCCACTTTCTCCCCTATGGCTCCCACTTTGCAATGATAAAGCAGTTCTTTGAATGGTTTCGGGGTTTATTCCACAATTTAATGTGGAATTTCAAATAATCTAACAGATGGCATTGTCATCATTTTTCCTTCCCCACAGAATGAAAATGAAGAAACACTTGACATTTCCAATATGTCTTCATCTAATGGAAGAATTTTTAGAAGCCATCAAAGAGCGTTATCAGCTCTGCCTTAGATGGACAGAACTGTTCAATGTGTCTTAACCATCTCCTGTCCTACATTAGCCACATGGCTGCGTGGAAAATAGGTGTGTAACCACATCATCAACGTGCTTGCATTTAGCACTGCGAGCTCTGCCTATAGTGAGGCACAAACATGCAATGCTTGAGCTATTTCAGCACCAGAGTATGGAATTTTCATTAGAGCAATTAGCTGGAGCTGCTAAAGTACCTCGAAATCAGCTCACATTTACAAACCTATGGCAGATGCATCCTTTGGCAAAAGATTTCTGCAGTCAGTAATTTGCCATTCATCAGGGATTGCCTCTTAAATCTGTGATCCAAGCTAGGGTGCAGATGACATGGAAGGATAAAATTAGACATGGCTGGAAACAATTATTTTGATTAAACCTCCAACCAATGAGAGTGAGAATCTTCCTATTCCTCCCCTTCCCCCTCACTCACCCCTTCAGGAAAGGAGGAGGGGACTGGGTGAGTGTTGCTTATCTTTGCTCTGCATGCAGTGGCTGTTTTGATTTAGGTCTCTGTTGTGGAGCCTGCTCAGCACTGTAGAGAGCGGGTTTTTGACTGAATGTGATGCCTTGCCTCAGTTTTAGCATCGGTTTATTTAGTATTGAAAAAGGTGTTAGAAGGGAAACACTGATATTTTGTTTATGGGTGAAAGTGCAACCGTATCAATAGGTTTCTCCATAACCTGTGCTTCCCCTGGGAGAATCCCTCAGGTGGGTGAGCTGATCCTGCTGGGAAATGCTGCTTTTTTTGGGTCTCTGTGGTGACACAAACTTCTCAAATGTGTGTTGTGGAGTGGTCCTCAAAGAGCAGTGGATGGCAACTGCTCCTATTTGCTCTCAGCTTTGTTCCCAGCTGGGACCCACCCAGCCCTCTTGGCTCCTGAGCTGCTGCTCGGTCCCTCCAGCAGCATGGATAATATTTCCCAGTTTTAGGGCAGCAGAGCTGTTTGTCTGATCCAGAATGCAGGTGTAGTAAAGGCAATGCCAACTGGTCTTTTTTTTAAAAAAAAAATCAACAAAAGCATAGTTTAACTAATTAGAGCTTTTTTATTAGAAACAAAATCATGTTAATCTTGGCTGACAAACTTATACCCGCTCAGCTTTGGCTCACTGTGGTTGTAAACAGCTCTGCTTTTTTAAAAAGTTATGATAAGGAGGTAAAGTGCCAGTTTTTTAATGTTGTCTATACTGATACCTTCACGTTACAATGGGTTTATCAGTAGTAGTTTCCTTTGGGGCTGTGCCTCCGTGTGTGTCGCTTCAACACGGCTGTAGCTGAAGGCTGGGATACATAAAGGTATCCTTCAGTTCTCCTGCAGATCTCTTTTCCTCATTTCTTTTTTGGTGTGGATTTGGGGAGAGGTCATTCCTTGCCTGCTCGGTGTGGACACTGCTTCTGCTTGTGCTGTCGTTCCGTTACGTGAGCAGAGAAAGGCGGAAGAACTGGGTGTGGAAGGGTGACTGGAAAATTGAGCTGAAAGTCTGGAGGTTGCAATGTTGTAAACTGTAATTGCAAAAATAAAATAGCAGGCACTTTGGAAATGGGAATTTTTATCTTATTTGCTCTATGGTAATTGTTGGCACTTGATCAAAATCAGCTGCAAGCCTGTCTGTGACTGACAGCACAGTTCTAGCCAGAGCAACACAAAATAAACCAGATTTTAGTCTCTTTATTATCTAATACCACCACAAATAAAAGCCAGTGTAATATGCAGGCAAATTGGACTCCATTCACAGGTAGACAAGGGTAAACTGGGCAATGCTGTGGGAAGACGTGCTAAGAAAGCACTGAATGTACCTTACTTCAGCAATTCTTGTCCAGAATTAAATAGGATTGGCTCCTTTTTTGTTTGTTAGCCTTAGTGTTTTTGAAATTAGTTAAGTTCTACACCTAGATTCTTGTTGGGATAAGGAGGATGGTAGAGGGAGGAACCAACACTGATCAAAACCTCACTCGTTCTCAGAAAGAAGTAAAATTTTAAAGTAAAATTTTTAGCTGATTCTGGTCGGAAAACCTATTGGACCTCCTTCCCTGCAGCAGGGCCAAGCACATCTGGAATAGTTGGAAATCTCCTGCTGAAGCCTTAGTAGATACTGGTTTATCTTCAGCTCATCAGTCACCTCCTGTTGATCCCCACTTGAAGGGGAAGAAAAAGTCGTTTCTCCAGTATAGGATACAGAAAAATGTCATCTTTTCTTGAAAGTCTCCAGGCTTCTTTTAAGGCCTCTTCCTCAGTGAATTATGGTAGGGTCAAAGCCCAGATCAATTCTTTGTGCTCTCAGGTCTACAGTAACATTTGTAGTGCAGCTCTGCAGCACCAGAAACTGTTGAGTGACTATTTTCCTTTATTACTAATCACAGTTTTTATTTAGTACTTGTAGGCAGTGCTGTGTCCGCAGCAGGTATTTTGCCACCCAAACACTGGATGATGCAATAGATCTGCTTGGAGCTTTTTATTAGTATATCTTTTTTGAAAACCATTTTAAGGAATTGTCTATTTTGAGAACGGGCACCAAAGTCAAGCTACATTAACTTGTCAAGTGGATTAGGCATTGAACACCTTTGTGGATGTTTTAAATCAGAATTAAAGTGGCTTTAATTGGATTTGGTTTTCTTTGCTTCCAAAGTAAATTCAGGTAAATCAAATTAAGGTTAATTCAATGTAAAGGCATGGGCAGAAATCCTCTTTAAGGACTACCTGGAGCAGCTGAAAATGCAACTGCTTAGCTGCTCCTCAGCACCCTCCTGCTGTGTTCCTGTGGTGTTCTACAGCTCAGCTCACAGAAGGGTTCTTGCTTCTCTCTTACTGTAGTAGGTGATGTCAGATTAATCCTGCTCACCTTAATTAGCAGTTTATTCTGTTGGCTGATTGTGTTGAGGTGTACAGGGAAGGCAGTAGTGTTGCACTTTGCTGACTCTGCAGTGGGGAGCAGAGCCCTCAGCTGATGCTGTTTCCAAGCAGCTTGGAAACATTAACCCTGTGAACTTGCTCCAGCAGTTTGCAAAAGGAATGTGTGTCCATACCTGCAGAATATATGCACTTTTGAGGCCTTGGGGGTGGCTCTGAGGGTCCTTAATAAAAGGTCATAATTGCTGAACAGCAATGTTCTTTTGTAAACTGGAGAATCTTTGGGATTTTGGGGAGTAGTTTCCTAATTTACAAAAGAAATGTCGGGGCAGCAGATTGAATATAGATAGAAGATAGCCAACCAGCTAAAAATTACAGCTGTGGCTGCTGCATGTTTGGAAAAACAGGAGAGGTCCCATGGGCTACAGCCCCACAGTTCAAGCTTGGGGGTGTTTTCTTTAAGAACAGATCCCTTAAAGGGAAGGGAATTTACATCCTGAATAATCAAACTTCAGTACTATATTGAAGAAAGGAGGTGAGTTTGCTTAAATGTAACATCATCTATGAATGGCATGTGGTAGACAAAACAGAAAATAATGGGAGCTTTGACATTCTATCAGGTTTGGTTTGAAGAAATATCACTGATTTTTTTAAGAAATAACAGCACTGAATCTTCAAGAATACAGAAGAAACTCAATTGTACTGTTTCCAGCTGTGACCTTGTAATCTGTCTGACTGAATGGAGGCCCAGGTGACAGCTCTCAAAGGAAGAGCTCCAGAGGGTGTCATGGATATGATGACCTCGCTTTTATGGCTTGTGCTTCCTCTTTGATAAATGCTTCCTAAGTATTGATTCCCCCCCCAATGGCAATGAATGTAATTAATTCACAACGATGAATACACTTCTGGTAATCCACAGCATTTCCATTTCCATACTTTTGTTTGACAGGAAACCTCTTATTTGCCAAACATTGACATGCTGCCTCGACCACACAGAGAGGAAAATGAGGTGCTGTTTATGACTGTTGGGCTGTCAAGTTGTGGCCAAGTAGCTACAGTGCGGTGGATGGGTGTCTGACACGATGCTGAGAGCAGCCAACATCTCCCAGGCCCTTGTGACGTGGCTTCTCTGGTGAGTACGTGCAGTGACAGGGCACAAAAGAAGGTTCTGTGTGATTAAGGCTGGGTTTTGCCCTCCCATCAGTATATAAGCATTCTTGAAATCTCCTTCTTCCAGCAGCTATAAAACAGCGGCTGAAGGAAGGGGAAATTATGTTTTAATTCACCTTAAAGTCAGTAAATAAAAGTCTTGCTGAGGTCTCTGTGCATAGCTTATGAATAGTGTGGCACAGAAAGTAAAAAACTTGTTGAGCCAGACCTGCAGCAGTCAAAAGTGAGTAGAGGGCTGCCTAAGTATTACACTTTGTCCTAGGACAGAGAAGTGAATGGACACAGGTGCCTATTTCTTACCATATCTATTTAAGAAGAGATCCTTTCTGATCATAGAGTGGTTCTGGTTGGAAAAGACCTTTAAGATCTTTGAGTCCAACCATCGATCCAGCCCTGCTAAGTCTGCCACGAGACCATGTCCACAAGTATGGTATCTACTTATCTTTTAAATGCTTCCAGGGATGGTGTCTCAACACCTCCCTGGGCAGCCTTTTCCAATGCTTGACAACCCTTTCAGTAAAGAAATTCTTCCTAATATTCAACCTAAATCTCCCCTGGAGCATCCTGAGGCCATTTCCCCTTGTCCTGTCACTGGCTACCAGGGAGAAGAGACCACCCCCTCCTCACTACAACCTCCTTTCAGGCAGTTGTAGACAGTGATGAGGTTACACCTCAGCCTCCTTTTCTTCAGACTAAAGAACCCCAGGTCCCTCAGCTGCTCCTTGTAAGGTTTGTGCTCTAAACCCTTCCCCAGCTCCATTCCCTTCTCTGAACACCCTCCAGTATCTCAATGCCCTTGTAGTGAGGGCCCAGAACTGAACACAGGATTTGAAGTGTGGCCTCATCACTGCTGAGTACATGGGAAAAGAGGGCTGTAAACAAGTGGTGGCCTGTTTCATCTTAATTGCCCTTTGGATCCCATATTTTTCTCCTCTAAAGAAACCACTTTTCCCCACTCTTCCTGTTCATCACATATCAGCGTTTTCCTCTAGGGAAAACAGACAATGTGGATTTTTTGCTCCCTACCCAGCATGTTGGCCTCATTCTTTTCCTTGGTTAAAGGCATCGACGTACTGATACCAATCCATGCACTCAAGATAGATTCCCCCCTGAGTGGACAGCCTGCACGAGGCTTTTAAATCACTTAAACTCCATTTAAACAGTATTAATTGTTAATGATGCTCACGCTTTCATTAAAACATTGCTGACATTCTTTAGTGTTAGTTCCATGCTAATGGAAATTGCCACTTGCCCAGCCCCAGAGCCTGACTCTTCCATTGACAAGTTCACTCCTGACCAGCTGCAGGATTGAGCTTTCTTCCCTTGTGTTATTCCCACACAAAAAACCAGAGCTCTTACTCATAGCAGCTCTCCCCAAGCCTGAAGTCACATCTCACTTTCCAGGGCTCAGCATCGCTCTGCTGGGGCTGTAGGGTCAGCTGTTGTGGTGGACTCTGTGCCCAACAGAAGCTGGGGTAAATCCCAGCAGTTTCTTTCATGGGTTCTCAAACAGCTGTTTGGTAGCAATGAAAACGTCTGCATTTCTTTAATAAAAGAAAGTGCAGAGGGCGAGGTGTTTTTAGGCTGAATTCTTGAAGTCTCTGTAATTCTGCTGATTTCCTGGCTTGTGTAAATCAGCATATCTTTACTGATTTCATTTGAGAGATGCAGATTTCTCTCTGCCAGTTGAGAATGTGCCCCTCCAGATGTGAGCATTCCCCTGTGGCAGGGCTGCTGCAGAATTTCTCATGCGAAACCAGTTCTCGAAGCAGTTGGGAACATGGCAGAGATATTTTCAGAGATACAGCTGACCTATGCAGCAGTTTAAAGATCCACTCAGGCCCTGTATTGAGAACATATCTCTAAAGGCATTTATCTCACTGGAAATAGTTTTGGTTTATATATGCAGTAAATAACAGAGCTGTTAATCCATTTAGAGATCGCGTTGATGGTTTAAGCCATGAGAACAAGACTTAGTGGTTTCTGTATTCACAAGAATCCTGGGATGGAATTCTAGTTGTGAAACTCAAATTTGCCTGTCTCTTCATCCAGTGTGTGATCTTGTTCTGGTATCACTGCCTCACACGGCTGCAGTTCCTTTCTCTTGGCTTTGCTGGTTGCCTGTGTCTCCCTTTCCTATAGCCCTTTGCCCTCTTTCAACGGCTACACAGGTTTCAGGATGCTCTGCAGAACTGGAGTGCCTTTCCAGTCTGTTTCAGGCATCTTTCCTGTCTCTTTTTGACTCTGTAATAACATTTCTCATGTATTCTGTGCACTAAAATGCACACTTTGAGCAGCCTTACGGACCAACGAGTGGTCTATCCTACCGGAATCCTATCTTGGAACTTAACGAATACCACGGTAGATGATGTCCAGTGCTCATCTTCTGGTTGGCAGGAGTTGCTTTTTACCCTTCTTGTTTTGGACCAGATATGTATATTGGAAAAACAGGCTGCTTGGCTCTGACACGCGTGTGTGCACCAGAAACATCCATCAGAAAGAAATGGCCTCAGTCTAAAGAAAAGGTGGATTTCCTGCATAAGGACTGATGGGGTTTTGGCTGTGAGCGGTCGCTAATTGAGAAGACGAAGGCTCATTGATGACAGCTCCTCAGAATGACAGAATCTCTTAGATTGATATTTTGAACTGCAAATGAATTGATCTCATTATCATTAACAAAGGCAGCACGTGGTGCTGCTGTGACAATAACACACTGCAGCTCTGACAGGGCCTCTTCTTGTTTCTCCCTAGACTGGGGAACTAATGCAAGTTGATGATTTCACATAGAGAGACTGGTGGAAGTCAGAGCTTGCAAGTCCTCATTGAGAAAGCAAATCCCATGACTTATCAAAGTGTACATGTTATTCCTTTTTAATTTGGTCTTTATTGATTTTTCTACTGACTAAACCACAGCTAATCCACTAATCAAGTGAGAGTGCTCCCTGGATTATTATACATTATGGGGCTCTGCTCGAATGCAACAGAGCAAGATAAAGGGTTATCTTCGGTCTCTAAGATCACCCATCTAAAATGAAATTATATTCAAATGGATTTATAGGTGCCTGATGTGGAAACAGAAGGTGGATCCAAAGCTCTGTTTCAGGTGGTAGGGCTGCAGCAGTCCTGGTGAGAGGACAGCTTGGCCATAAATGCTTGTCTCATGCCAGGAGATGATTCTTCAGCCCAGAACAGCACCAAGATCCGGAAGATAAAGGTGAGTGTAGCAGCATTTACACTTGCTGGTCGTGCACAACTGCCACGGGCAGTTACCACTGGTTTTGGCTGAAGGTCAGGCTGGGATATGCCAATTCAAGCTCAAATTTCAGCAAGCCAGGATAGAGCAGTGTAAGTGATGCTCTAAATTAGAATGGGGGGAACAGTACTGTAGGAACTGAAAGATTGCTTTACAGCTAATTGCCAACTCAAGCTGTCCTCAGTTACAATGAATTTAGATTATGTGCAGATGAGAAATCAGCTCCCTCTGGTGCAGTCTTTCTTGTATCTGCTGCTCATTAGCTGTTAATATGGTTTTGGTGGCTGTAACCCCACAGTGCAGGAATTTGACTGCATTCAGAGCTGTATCTCTGGCAGGTATTATGGGGTTTGCTCTTATCTTATCCATGCAAGGAGTGTAGCCCACAAGAGGGAATGCTGTCTTGCTGTTTGCCTCAAAGGAGTCAGGGCCCCGAGGCAGGACCTGAGACTCCATTCCCTCAGCTCTGGTAGATTGGAGAGTCTGTGCTGTGCAATAAAGCACCAGGCTGAAGGGTCTGGCACACCAGCTGAAGCTTTAGCTCATGTAGGTGGCACAGCTTAATGTAGGGTGTCCAGTAAACAGCAGAGCTGTGAAACAGCAGCTCTGGGTCCTGGCTTGTTGGTTCTGTCTTTTCACAAATCTGCTATGATGAAGACTGGTACTCTGAGCATCTTCTGTTTTTCTGCTTTGGAGACAGCTTGTTAGGTGTCATTGTTACTTTAGTCTGGTGTAAACACATATCCTACCCACACAGTGTAGCTGACTCGTGGTAGGAAATGCACCCAGGTATGTCTGGGGAGCAGCAATCTGTACGTACCTGGGTTCTCCTGTGGGTCACTTACCTGAATAACCATCCTGCTGCTGAATGACCTTTGAGATGCTGGCCCTGTGCTCTGCTGAGGCTGGTGGGTCTCTTGCAGGTGGCTCAAAGCAACACTTGTGGCTTTAGCAAGCTAGCAGTGTTGTTTTCTTCTGTGTTTTTACCTGCCTCAGCCCTGGTAGTTTTAACAGGAATGTGACAATTGATGTGCTCCTTCTTGACACTTCCTCTCTGCTGAAGAGACCCCATAGGACCTAATTGCAGGTGGTGCTGGGGAGCCCCAGGCATCTGAGTCACATCAGGTGAAGTTTATATGGAAAAGGGTGTATAGATGTGTCCTAAAAACTTGCTTATCTTCCCCTACTCAGCTGCAGAAAGCATTCTTCACTTGGAGCTGCCTGTGAGCAGTAAAGATTGAATTCCCCGTGATGTATCATAAAGCCTGAAGTATGACAGCTGTGGCTCCAGCGCTCCTGCAAGTGGATGATTGATGCTGGCAACAAATGCCATGATTAAAATGCCACCAAAAAAGCTCAACTCCAAAACAATGGGCAACCTTTCTGTGGTGTTTAAGCAGCGGGGCTAAGGAGCCTGCTAGACTGGACAAGGGCTTAGTGTTGATTTCTGTCCAAGGCATCCAAATTCAAGATGTTTGCTCTATGGAGCAAAGAAGATGAAGGATCAGAAACTGAACTGCCTTCTGTCCACTTGCCTTGTGGCTTTCTGCTGGTTTCAGCCAAAGCATCAAAATTGAGTGCTGAGTATGCTCAAAACATATGTCCAGGGGTAGGAACTGAGTGAAGTTTTGAAGCCGTGGGCTCGAGCTACTCTGAACGTTTGGTTGGAGCTGGGCAGGTTTGTATCACAAGTTGGTGGAACAAAACATACAGAGGTTCCAGCCCATGTCTAAACTATAAATGCCATTCTGATGCCCCCCTTTGCAGTCACTGACCCTGCTGCTGAGTTTGGCTCATTCGTGTAACATACGAGGTGTTTGGACAGTGTTCCTCAGAGCAACTATGGGTACCTGAGGTTTCCTCTCGTTAGAGGCTCTACCATTTCTTTGTGGTAACAATGACTTTTGCCAGTTTTGCTTTCCTGAGGCATTTGTAGAGCTGCTGCTTTCTCCAACAGAGATCTAAGCTGGTAGGAACAGCCAAAGTGTCTCAGAAGTGTCAGCTGCAGCAGAGACAAGGAAATAAACAGCAACTAGTCCTGTCTCCCCATCTCCCCCCTTGAGCAGCTTCAGCTGCTGTTGCAGAGAAACGTGCTAGGTTTCACCCCTTGCATTGAAGTCTTTGGTCTCTGACTGCAGTGTTAATGGAATTGGATCAGATAACAAGAGTCTGTTGGGGCATTCATTGGTTCTTGTTCCATTTGGCTCCTATGGGCACAAAGAAAACCACTTGTCAAGGCTCACCTTTGAAGTATGTCTGTGTTTCCAGGCATTTTTATTGCACCCATCTGCTGTAAGGATGCAGGGAATTCTTAGTTACTTTTTCTGGATTACATCAAGATGCCTTGCCAAGGGGTGTAAATGTTAACCAGAAGCATTATGGCAAACTGATATTTTAATGCTCTTAATGTGTAGAGTCCAGAGTCCACTTTCAGTGCCAGAGGTGGGTATGTACAAGGTTACACAGCATATTAGGTACAGATTTGTGCCTCGTTGATGTATGAAGGGAAATGCCCACCTTCCTCTGTGTATCTGTACTTGTCTCTCATAATAGCAGCACAATGACAGCTGTCCATGGGTTTTCTTCCAGTGGTAAACAAATATGATTTTTACAGGAGACATTGGATTGCTTGGCCTAAGGACCCTGCCTGGACCAACCAGGCAAGCTTTCACTTTCCTCAGCTTGCCCCTGCTGTTAATTCCCAGTCCTGGTGTGAGGGCAAATGCTGAGTGTTTATCACTCACTGGCTTTGATGGTGTTTGATCCTTGGCTTCTTGCCTGCTGCAGGGTCACAGCTCTAACGATGGGGTTCAGTTCATCCCCAGAACCAGAGCAGGGCAGGCTGTGAGTTCCCTGTTACTGTGGGTTGTTGCTGGGTTTATTGGTGTTTTAGTTTGGCTTTTTTTCTCCTCAGTTGTTATTACCTGGAGCTGGGCCTATATTCCAGACCTCTAAGCCATCAACTTTTTATTTACTGGCCACTTCACTGTCATCTGTGGATCTTGTATTGTTCATCACATTTTATTTCTCCATCCCAAGGTCTGATGGTTATAAATAGAAATATGAGTGGTTTCTCAAGCTGAAAACTTCTGTTCTCAGCAGATCAATAAGCCTTTTGCCTTATTCAACTGGGATGGCATCTATTCTTTTATCAAGTGGTTCTGCTGTGTTTCCTCCCAATTTCATCACATTTGGAGGGTTTAGTTTGGGTTTTTTGTGTATTTCCTCTTCCAAGCAACTCAGAAATAAGGCAAATTTGAACATCCCTGCATGGCTGTGGTTTCCTGACTTGTCAAAATAAATGCTTACACTCTCCTCTTGTAATTCTGATGGACAAGGGATGGCTCCAAGCATGCCTGATGGGAATTAGATTTGTACAGAGCATGTTTTGCAAGAATCTACTCAGCATCCCCAATCAGGCAGAGGGGCACCCTGCAGAGCAACGGGCTCCTGTCTATCCCCTTCCTTCACCCCACCATTCTCTGGTGGCTCTGAAGAGCTCCAGATCTCTGTCATGTGATTCAAGGCTTTTTTTTTGCAGACTTTTCCTGCCTGAGCTCTGCTTTGGAGGTGCAATAATAGCTGGTGCAGAGGAGATGCTTTGCATAATTGTTGATTGTTTATTTCTAATTGGGTCTCATTGAGGTCACCAGTTTTGTTCTCTGAAAGTCCTACTAATTAAGAGTCAACCTGGAACAATAAAGCAACTAAGGAGGTTAAATGATGGGAAACTGTAATTTAGCAGTGTGGTATTCAATATTAATGTATCAATACTAATAATATTGTCAATCTTTAAAACTCTTGAAATATTTTCACTTATATCCCTATGAAAGTTTGCAGATTAACGTTCAACTGTATTGGGCTGGTTTATGGTCCTGTTTATGGCATCTTTTCCCACTTTAAGTGTGGTTTGTGATCTGCTTTGGAGTAATGTTTGGGGGCTGATGGATGTCAGGAGTGTTATTTTATACCAGTGTCTTGCAACCAACAGAAGATTGCCTTTAACTCTCCAGGCATCATTTGAGAGGGAGTTCTGTAGCTGAGCAGTGTGAGTGTGTCAGGAGCTCTGGCAGAAAGGCAGTGCTGCTCCTATCCCCCATGTGTTCAGTGAGGGCCACTGTGTTTGAGTCCAGTGTACCTGGAGGTGCATCCCCAGGTCATGGGTGAGCCCTGCCACGCAGCTGATGGCTGCAACTGTTGCAGACAGCACCTGCTCTGACATCTGCACATCTGGATCCAGTGCACCCTTAGCAAGTTTGGGGATGACACCAAGCTGGGTGGCAGTGTTGATCTGCTCAAAGGAAGGGAGGCTCTGCAGAGGGATCTGGACAGGCTGGATCCATGGGCTGAGACCAACGGGATGAGGGTCAACAAGACCAAATGCTGAGTCCTGCACTTGGGACACAACAACCCCTGCAGGGTTACAGGCTTGGGGAAGAGTGTCTGGAGAGCTGCCTGGAGGAGAAGGACCTGGGGGTGTTGGTTGGCAGAGGCACCAGTGGCCCAGGTGGCCAAGAGGGCCAATGGCATCTTGGGCTGTGTCAGACACAGCGTGGGCAGCAGGAGCAGGGCAGGGATTGTGCCCCTGTACTGGGCACTGGTGAGGCCACACCTCGAGTCCTGGGGTCAGTTCTGGCCCCTCACTACAAGAAGGACATTGAGGGGTTGGAGAGCATCCAGAGAAGGGGAACGAGGCTGGGGAAGGGGCTGGAGAACAAGTGCTACGAGGAGAGACTGAGGGACCTGGGGTTGTTCAGCCTGGAGAAGAGGAGGCTGAGGGGAGACCTCATCACTGTCTACAACTGCCTGAAAGGAGGCTGTGGGAGAGCGAGTGTTGATCTCTTCTCTCAAGTGCCAGGTGATGGGACAAGGGGAAATGGCCATGAGTTGTGCCAGGGGAGGTTCAGGCTGGATATTGGGAAGAATTTCTTCACTGCAAGGGTGTTCAGGCCCTGGCAGAGGCTGCCCAGGGAGGGGGTTGAGTCACCATCCCTGGAGGGGTTAAAAAACAGGTAGATGAGTTTTTGAGGGACAGGGTTTAGCAGAGGATGGGTGCGGTTGGACACAGTGATCTCAAAAGTCTTTTCCAACTGGAAGATTCTATGCTTCTATGATCCCATCTCCTGGGTCAGGAACCCAGGCACTACCAGCACCTTCGGTTCTATCTTTGGACCCAGGAGTGGGGCTAAATCCTGATTGTGGAAGGAGCATGATTCCTGTGGGGAGGGGGTGGGTTTGGAGCTCTGGTTACAGGGATGGTTTAGGAGGCTGACGGGTGTTACATTGGTGGTTGGGTTTGGTTTGGAGAGTCTGAAGGGCAGATGTGTGAAGCAGGAGGGTGGGGAGGGATTGTAGGGAAAGAGCTGCTATAGGTGTGTGGTACAGAAAAGAAAGCTTGTGAGGCCTTCATTAATGATTTTAACCCCTGACTCTTTGCAGGCTGAAGAAGATCTACAAAGAACATCCAGTTTTTACCAGAGGATTTCTGCATTTCCAGCCTGTAAGTGGCTTCCAGATGTTTTCTGATGGAGGGCAGAACTGGCCAATCACTTCCAAAACCAGCTATGTCCACTTCTTTCTGAGATTCCCTCTGTCCTGCTCAGTCACATCACTGCCATTAATCCTGATCCTCAGGTACTGTACAGAAATGCTTGGACTTGTGGTATTTTTTTTCTCATTAGGTCCAATAAAATTGTTGTTCTTCCAGTGTTAACAGGTCTTCTTGGTACTGTAAACAAGGATTTAAGAGAGTTTGAAAACAAATGCTCTTAAGCTGTGTAGATTGCCACTGAAGTGTGCGAGATTGCAAGGACATAGCATCTCTTCAAATCAAGTGCTTAAAATCACTTGCCTGCCTGGAGATGTCTGCAAGAATATTCACCTTGTGCTGTCTATAAGTAGAAAAATAATTAACTTTTTCACTGCTGTCAGGTTACCAGGTGCTCCATAACCACTAATCAAGTGAATGAAATGTTACAAGAATCCATTACGCTTATGGGAGAGTTTATCCCTTGAGAGTATCCAACATTGCTTTTAGGCCTCTAACAGCTTATCTTGCCGTAGTGTAAATACTTAGACCAAGTTTTCAGAGAAACTCTGAATATGATCCAATTCCCATATCTTCTGATGGAATGGCTGAGTTGGGCTTGTTCTGTCAGAGAAGAGAAGGCTCTGGGGAGACCTTAGAGCAGCCTCCCAGTACTGAAAGGGGCCCCAGGAAAGATGGGGAGGGACTTTTTCCAAGGGCTTGGAGTGACAGGACAAGGGGCAATGGCTTTAAATTGGAAGGGAAGAGATTTAGATTAGACATTAGGAAGAAATTCTTCATGTGAGGGTGGGGAGGCCCTGGCCCAGGTTGCCCAGAGCAGTGGTGGCTGCCCCATCCCTGGAGGTGTTCAAGGCCAGGTTGGATGGGGCTTTGAGCCCCCTGATCCAGTGGGAGATGTCTCTGCCCCTGGCAGGAGTTTGGGACTGGATGGACTTTAAGATCCCTCCCAACACAACCCATTCTGTGATTGTGTTGTGCTTATTTCTTTCCCATAACGTTGCCAGCCTTTGGACAGTCATGGTCTTTTCCTGATGTTTCTAAATCAGCAAAAATATAAGATACAATTCCAGGGAATAGTGGAGACTGCAATTCTGGTTCACAACAAAGTTTAGTTCTGAAAATAACATAATGTGAGAACTTCCACAATTTCAACCAGATCTGGGGGTTGCTCTTACGCTGAGGATCGATGCCACAAGAGCTTAGGGGCTTAGCAGTGCATTTAGCCTAAAGGTTATTCCACTTCTGTGAAGGAAAAGGAGGCTTAATGCTGTTGATTTGCAGTCTCTGTAGTTTTCAAGTAGAAGCAAGTGCTGTAAAGCCATCTGACGTTCTTGTAAAAGATAAACCTGCCCTACGCTTTCAAGGCATAAAGTAAAGCATCGCTGGAAACAGGCAGAGCTTTTATGCAAATCCCTTATTAGGGGAATTAGAAATCATTAGAAACTGAACAGCAAGCTAGCAGGCACTTCCTGGGGGTGGATCTTTGCCTTGATGCCATTGAAAAACTGAAGTGAGTTTAAAGGCTGCATTCATTTCCTAAGTTGAAATGCTCTGTGCCACCCAGGTCCCCAGGCCTGACTTGCACCGAGACTGCTGTGTATCACGGCCCTTTCATAGATGTGTCTTGCAGTGAAACAGAGAGGCTGGTTTCTCAAGGCCTGGCTCAATGAGCCAGACTCTCAGCAGGCAGCAGCTACCCTGTTGTCTGCCCTGAAGCTTTACAAAGTGGCACCAACTGAGAGTGTGCCAACTGTTATTAAAATACAACCAAAAAGTGCTGCATGAAAGAATTTGCTATTGAATTTTCTAACTTCTCTGCTTTGAAGATATGATACGAGGCCAGTGACCCATGCTGCCCCTTTATATATTTATCTTTATTTTGGGGTAACGTGTACAAAACTAAATATACCAAGGAAAAGCATGCTGTGAGCACCTATTTTTGCTCCAGGTAGCTGACATTCTGAAGCAAAATTCGGACAGGTTGGTGAAACAAGGGGGTAGGAGTGGAGGGAGAGGGAACATCAGGTGAAATAGCTGTGTGCTTGTGTGCTGACCAGCTCTGTATGTGATCCTTGTGAGCAGTCGTTAGCAGTAACTGTAATAACCTTTAAGCACATTGTTAAAGCATAAGTCAGTGCCTTGTTTTCAATCAGCTGGTGGTGTGTGTTTTCAGTCTGTTCCAGACCCCAAACAGATTGCTTTTCTCTTGCCATTTTTCTTTGAGGCTTTCTTATTAATGCTCTGCGTGCAGCCTGTGAACCTGCAGTAATTCACTTGTGATATGGAAAGTCGACTCACAGCGCAGTCATTGGAACCCCAGGTTAGGTTAGGAGTGATGTAATCCCTGTGGAAGTTATAAACTGCAATGTCCCTTGTCAGTAAAAAGAGGATTGCTTCATTTTACCATAAAATAGAAGTGCTTTCTCCTGGTAAGCCTCAGGATGCAAGCATCAACCTTAGGGATTCAGACATCTGTACCCGGTGTCGGTGCTGCTGCTCCTCTGCCTGTTTGTTCCATTAAGGCACTCTGGATTTCTCTCACTCTCTCTTAGTTGTTTTGGACACTGGAACATTTGTCCAAGTGGTGATCTTTTTGGGCCCCTTCCAGAACATCTCCCTGAACAGCCAGCTCTCCTCAGGCTGTGTAAGCATTGCCTTTCACACCCTTCACTCTGCAATGACCCGTGATACGCTGTCGTTGAGTGCCTCGTGGTGTCGGTTGTGCTGTTGTGATTAGGGGTTGTTGGCCCATGTATTCCCTCTTTTTCCTTTCATGCTGTGTGAGAAGAAGCAAACCAGCAGCTGTAAGTGGTGCCCACTCTAGATCCTGTCACATTTCATGGATGGAGAGCACAGACCAAGCTACCTGGAGTGCAGCACAACTTGGCCAACTGCTTGATGTGCTCCATATGTTGCTGTGAGCTCTCAGTTTTAGTTCATGGCTCAAGGCTTGTGCTTTCCTCCTCCAAAGCTTCTGCTGAGCCTGATGCCAAAGCTTGAAAGACTTGATTGTTGTACAGCTGAAATGGGCATTAGGGAGGGATTAAACATCCAGAACAGCACCTCTGCATCTGTTTCCCCAAACCAGAGCCAACAGGGTGTTGGGACTTGCAGCATGGCAGGTGATGGCCCCCAGGACCAGCAGCCTGAGAATTTGAAATCCAGGTTGATATTGTAAAACAGGAGGTTCAAAAGTGGAGGTTCATCCTTCCCTTTGCTTTCCAAATCTTACTCATTTCCTGTCTTTATCTGAGTTGGATAATGCTAAGAACCAGGTATCATCCTGAGTCTGCTGTGCAGCCTGATGAAGCTGTATCAACAGCTTTGGTGACTCCACATGGATATTGCTCATCTGTGGGCAAGGCATTTGTCCTGGGGCCTTATCTGTAGGCATTTATAGAAATTAATGCACAGCTGCAGGTGCAGAATGGCTGCATGGCTGTATCTTCATGAGGCAGAAGGGAGAGGGTGATATCCTGGCCCTAGCCAAGTCCTGTTGGAGTTTGGAATTGATTTTAGCAGGACCAGGAGTTCAGGATGTCATTGGTGTTTGTATATCCACTAAAATACCTGACCTTTAAAAAGGGGAAAGGACTACAGTGATGTCTACCAAAGCTGGCACAAAGATTAAGGCACAGCCTGGGGAGAAATAAACTGTTAGAGTTTTCCATTCTTCCTAAAATTTGATGGCTCACATTTAAGTAGTGGCCATTGCTAATTATTCCAGAAAAGAGGAGCTTAAAAGCACTGCCAAGCATTAGTGTTGTGTGTGATGGGTGGAGAGGGTGGAAGTAACTGTCTTATCCTTCTCTTCTGTGGTTTAAAATATCCCTTTAAGGAGGAAAGAAGAAGTGAGATGCATCTGGAAGGAAACAAATTCATATTTGTGTTAATTGGGATCTCACTGTGTTAATGCACTGGGATTTGTGACAGCAGGGAGAGGAGAGGGTTTGAGGGCAGTGCTCCTAATGCAGGCTGTGATCCAGTGAAACATGGAACTGAAAGGGAGAGGTGGCTGCAGAATTCCCTGTCTGTCTCTGGGGGTAGTGGAGGATGCAGCTTCTTTCTCCAAGGGATTTGGGTGTTGTCTCAGTGAGAATGGTCGAGCAGATCTTTGCCTTGGGAAGTACCTTGTGTATGAGGAATTGAGATTGTGGAGCACCTGGAAATTCTTCCTTCAGTTTCCTGCTGCAGCTGAGAAGCCATTTGGAAAAATCCTTTTAACTTGAAAGACTTTCTTAGATCATCTGACAGCAAAACTTATTTTGTTGTTGAAAATGAGAACAGAATACACTGTAAGCAAGAAAAAGAGCGATTCTGTTTGCTCATATTTCTGTATGATGGTTAAAAATTCTTGGTTTTGCTGCAAGCAGCTTCAATATTCTCTAAAATGTGCTTATTCTTGTTTCTGCTCAGTATTTTACAACTCAATTTGTTTTGTTGTGAATTTCTTTCCCATAACTGTCTGGCTTCATCTCGGTTATGTTGTCTGAAACAAAGCAGTAGGGAGTTTCTTTTTAAAGCTTTTTGAAAAAATGATGCCCATTGACTCCTGCTTATGGTGCAAACTGGTCTTTTCCATTGTTATAAGGCAGCAGAAATCAGGATTTGTCTCCCAAAACAAATAAGAAAAAGGATAATTGGCAAAAAGGAACAACTACAAATGAGAGGTCATTTATGTGCTCTCCCTTTCTGCTCTTTCTGCTCATGGCAATATGGATGGAGATGGCACTGGTGCTTTCCCTGCTTTCTTATGGCATGGGATGAGGGGAATGGTTATGGTTAAACAGTTTTGGAGTTTGAATAAGTCAAAGTACCCTTAGGGCTGCTATAGCTGTTCCTGGCTCACTGTAGGGTACCTTTCCTCCCTGGAGTAGTGCCTTTACCATGAGACATGAGGAGATTTCAGTGCCCTGAGCCTGCAGAGCTGAAGAGAAGAGGGATTTTGAGATGGGTATTGCAGGACTGCCTCTTCCCCCTGCCAAGAGACAGGTCAGCATTCCGAGGTGATGTATCAGGTCTCCTGTGGGACACTTTCTGAACTGCTGTGTCTGCACGGAAGCGTTACAGCTGATGGAGGTGTAAGAGAGGAACCAGCCCTGAGGTGAGAGCCATGCAATTCCCACTCCTGTTGTTAAAAGCAGCACTGCAGCAGCACCAAGATAAACGGTGTCACAATCACCACAGTGATTGCAGTGAGAGTGGGGTCACACAACTGCCTGTGGAGTTGTGTGTCAGACAGGGCTTGGCTCAGTGTTGTAACAACTGCCTCCACGCAGTTCTCTCCCACGTGCACAGAAAAGTTGCTTTCTTCCTATTTTTTCCTGCACACTGTGAGGAAGGCAGTGTCAGGAGTCCTCCTCCACTGGCACGTGGGAAAAGCAGGGGCTGCTGTACTGCAGCCATCCACGTGTGTTTCCTTACCCATGAGGAAAAGGATTTTCTAGGACAACTAAGACATTTGAAGCTTCATACTCTGTTTTGTGAAATCACAGTTGGGTTGGCTGCTGGAAAACAAAATCTGACAGATCACATAACGTTTTCCCTGGTGGGGCCAGACTCCTGCCCTCACAGGAGGGAGGCTGACTACGTGGCAGCATCCCTGGGATCAGAATTGACTCACAGCTCACACAGAGGTACTTCCTAGAGGGCAGCTTTTTGCCTTGGCTTTCCCAGTGCCTCCTCTGTGTCACAGCTGGGGCTGGAGGGCTGTAACGAAGACTTCTATGGAGCTGTGGCTGGAGTTGGTCTGACATCTGTCCCTTCTCTCTTCCTTCTTGAAAGTTCCTAGACTTGAGGATTGCTCAAGGAGCAACTTGAACCCCAGAAGGCTGGGATCTTGCTGCATGTCCCTTTTATAGGGCTTGTCTGCACTCACTGCCTTGTGCCAGTGTTGGATGCAGGAGCTGGCAGCAAACATTGAAAGTGGAGAAAACCTTCTGTTACCTCAAATCAACAATTTCTTGCTTTTCCTCTGCTGGTACTTTCCACAGCCATGAAGTCCAATATCCCAAGTGGAGGCTGGTGAGTGATGAATTGCAGGACAAAATGGACAAATCCACTGAGAGAGGCCAAAGCTCCTGGTTTGGTGGTGATGTGTTGGCTGAAACAGGGTGAAAAGTGAAATCCTGAAGCACAGGAAACAGAGGAAGGAGAAAGCACAACAGGCTGCTGAAGTAGAAAGGCAGAGGGGGTTTAATATTATTCAAATCTTGTGTTCTGGTTGTTTTTTAAATACTAGTAGAATGATATGAAGTGCCTATCATTTTCCAAGCAATGAAAAAGATCTCTCAGGTGATTACACAGCATTATATTCACCTCATAATCCAGAGTGGACACTTCTTCATGCAGCATTTGTCCATTTTCTGTCCATAGGAAAGTCCTGATGAGACCATATTGAAATGTAATTCCTGTTTTTCCCTTTTCTGTGAAATTCCATCCCTGTGAGACAAGGACAGGTTAATGACTGTTGTAAATCAAAGCTGAGTCTTCCAAACCAGTGGAGCTGCTCTGGATGCACCACCTGAGCCTCTCTTTTGAAAATAACAATTCTTTTCCCAATCCTAGAACGAATCCTGCCCACTGTGAACCCTGCCTAAATGTATCCCTATTTCTGGAATGTTTAATACTGGCATAGCTGCCAACATTACCTCTTCCCAAAGCAGAACTTGACAAACATGGCTTTCAGCAGCTGTGTTTGCTCCTGGTCTGTGGCCCTGCTTACTGAGCATCCAGTCACTGCCAATTCCCATGAGTGACACATCCTCAAATTCGTGCTTGTACAAGTTGCTTGCCTGGCTGCCTGGAAAAATGGATGAGACACAAAATAAGGTGCTGAGACTGGGAAATGCTGCACTTCCATAAAGCTGTGACCTAAATGCCAGAGCGTTTTTGCCTATCCATGAGTATGTGGCACACTCAGCCTTACAGTTATGTGTCACTTGTGGTGACAGGAGCACAGGAGAAGTGTCCTATTTTGGCTGCAGGCATGTAGAAGTTCATGCAATTCTTTTGCTGCCCTTCCATTTGATTAATTAATTAGAGCACTGCTTTAACAAAGGCCTTTTCTGCTGGAGGCTCAGCACGATCGTGGAGAGATAAGGCCTCGAGCTGCTCAGCCTGGTCCTGCAGTGCCCTTTGCATGTAACTGCTGTTTATGCCAGTGGGTACTCTGCATGTTGGAGGGTCACTGGGTTGGACCTTGGTAATATTCAGTCTCTGAGGAAGCAGTTGCAGATTCATATTCTTTGGGATATCACTGAACTGGAACGAGTGGAACGGTGGTAACAAAGCAAGTGATAGATGAACAACACTGGACTAGTGAGGGCAATCCTTTAATGTGCATCCTTGTTTCTCTTCAGCAATAAGATACTGGGGTTTTTTCCAAGCCCTTTATTTTGAGGGATCAAGATCACACAGGTGAGAAGTGTCTCTTGTGCATTTCAGGCAGTGGAGAAGGCATTTGCAGAGCCAAGTGGATTTCACTGGCAGACAGTTGAAGCTGGTGAAGAATACTTCCCTGCTGGAAGTGACATCGAGGCTTGCAGAGACACAGACACTGAGGTAAAAAAAAAAACCCAAACAAGCCACTCCTTTCTGACTTGTGGGATGATGTGGGAAGCTGGGAGATGATTTAGGAGACCTGGAATATTTCAATCTTGAGGTTTGGTACAAATACTGATCTTGAAGTATTTCTCACTCAGACCTAAACATATCAGCTGCATATTCTGTGTCATCAGTATTGATGTGCTGGTTGCTCAGAGCCATGGAAGATTAAACCATGAAATGTGAAGAAATTGCTACCAACTGGGTGCAGATCAGTAACAGCAGACAGGATTTTGATAACCTAAGCCCATTTGCAAGCCAATATGCAACACCAATTCTTTTTTTATGTAAACCTGTGCTCAAAACCATTCAAAATAACTTCTGAAGCTGCTGGTGCTGTGCCTCACCTGCAGCAGCTGTGTATGTGTTGTATGGACAAGTAGGCAGTAATCCTACTTAATTTACCCCAGACAAGGTGAAGGTAACTTCAATGAGCTCTTTTATCTCTTTAGGGAGTGCCTAATGTACTGGACATCAACCCATGAATGATAACTTGGTAACTCACCTTTCTTAGCCTTTGTGCGACACAAACCACCACGTTTGGTCTGACAGAGTTCTGTTCCCTCTTAGCATTGATTCAGGGAGGTGCAGGTAGAATAAGTTAATAAGTTCTTCCTGAACATGCAGCAATCCTGACAGGTTGCTGAGAGTTTGCCAGGCTTGCTCCTGGTGAAAGGTGCTTCAAGTTCCCAATCAGGAGCTGAAGATACCGGCATTTGGAACAGTTGGGAAACACCTCATGTCTTGGCTAAAGTTCCTCAACTTGCCCCAGGAGCGCTGTTGGTGGGTCCTGACAGACCTCTGGCAGCAAGGGGAGGTGAGCCAGGAGCTGACCCTGACAGTGAGGCAGGCAGGGGCAGAGGCCTCGTGGGCAGGGTCCAGTCCCACAGCACCCATGGAGGAAGAGCAGAGCAGGGCCAGCAGCAGCAGCCTGGGAGTTCACAGTGACCAAGTCAAGCCAGAAAGCCAGCGGACCAGGATAATGGCTGGGATCAGGGATGTGCAAGACTGCAACAAGGCACCCCTGCAGCAAAGCCCAGAGGGAGACCAAGGCCGAGGGCCTGTCTCCTACACAACAGGGATACAGCAGTTATAGAGGTTTCTGGATGCTGGACAACAGCACAAGGAAAGTTGGCCTGAGCCCAGGCAGCCAAACTCCTGGGGCACTCATCGTGGCTACAGAAAAATACGTCCTTACTGGCTGCTGTAAGTGCTGGCTTAATATTAGGAGAGTTTGAGCTAGACAAGCATAAAGAAATAGAGCTTTTACTCCTCATTAGAGCTCTTTTTTTATGATTTGAGTAAATTTATATCTGTATTTACTGTGAAGGCATAAGCCTCGTAATGCGTTTATGGGGGAGTAGCATTTCATTTAGTGTCCAATAGCGATGATTTCATTTGGTGTTTGCTGCAACCCTAAAGCTCACTGCTGGGGATACCTCGTGTTGCTGTAGATCCAGGAGAAGCATGCACACACCTGAGGCCAGTACAATCACTCTTTTCTGCTCTACAGCTGGACAATTTATGACCCACAGCACCACAAAACTTCCTGTCACAAATTGCCTGATTTTTGAAACAATATATTTCCTCTGATGGGAAAGTAGTAACAATTTGCAACTCTTTTGGGTATAGATAATCAGTGTGTGTTGGTGTGTGCCTTCCTGCATGCTGGAAGGCTGAATTGGGTTAGTCTGGTAAATTGGATTTCAAAATGTGAATCTGGGACAGTCCCAGTGTTGTGTCTGCCTTTTGAAATGCTTTCTTAATGCTGATTGTGGCACTTCTTTAGGTACAAAGAAACAACCATTTGGTCTGTTATTATTTAACCACCTTTATGTAGTATGTGAGTGATCCACTTCAGTCTCTGCCCCAGAGACCCTGCAGTTTTTTCCTATTAGGTTTCTATGATAAAAGGCACAATTATATCAGCAGAAATAGATTGAATCATAATTATAGGTAGTTCTGATTCAGTCTGAAGCTAAGGGCCTGCTGAGCTGAACTGCACATAAACATAAATAAAAGAAAGCTCTTACAATGTAGATAAAGTATAGGAATTGAAGGTGAGCAGAAGAGATACAGCTGGGTGGTGGCTGAGGGCTTGGAAGCGTTTGGCTCATATCTCCAATGTGCCCTTGCTGTTCAGGTTGCCATGGTATTGCTGTTTGAAACTCTCTTCTGAAGTCCCCAGCTACCCATCACACGTTGCAGCTGGTGCTCGGCGCTGCTCTGGATGTCCGTGGACTCCGCCTGCTCTATCCCCAGCAGGGTGTGCTGTTCTCTAGCTCAGGTGAGGTGTAGTTTTCCTTCACCACGTGGGGATCCGGAGATGAAGGTGAGGATCTGCCAATGTGCCGAGGTGGAGAGTGTATCGGATTTACATGTGTTGCTTTATCCTTGTATGTCTCCCAAAAGAAATGATTAAATATCTTGGCTGTTTCTTTCCTTCTGGTCTCAGTGTTGAATAACCATGAGATGAATTTTTAACCCTGGATATGTTTTTGTGTCTGAAACCACTGTAGTTCTTGTTCCTTTGCAGTGATCTTTCCCTGGTGGCAGTGTTCAGCCCCAGGGTTAGACCTGTGTGAGTTAAATAAGTTGAATTAGTACTGACTGATTTTCCTGCTCAGCCATTATCACTATGAAACACCCCCCAAATCCCTTTGAGAATAGTGCTGCATCCTCTGCTACCTCCAGAGACAGACTGGGAGTTATGTTTTGCTGTAACAAGGGAAAGTTTGTGTTTGTTACTAAAGTTGGGACAGGGAGAGTGTTCCTTTGCCTAAAATTTCTATCTGGCTTCCTGGCTTTAATCTTGTGGGCTTTGAGCCAGACTGACATTAGTGCCACATTCATTATGGGTAAACTGTCAAAATTTAGGGTTGCAGATGGTGAGATTTTGGTTCCTCATAGGCTGATAACTTTAAAAAAAAAAGGCAACCAAACATTTTTCACCTGCACACATCCCAAATCAACAAGAATGCCTGCTGGGGTCAGTAAAACTGTGATTGCACAGAAGGGGCAGATACACCTGGTGAGAATTGAAGTGTATTTGATTTTCCTGAAGGTTTTAGCTGCAGAAAACCCAACCTTCCTCTTCATTAATTCCCCCTATCCCATTGATCTTGCCATCCTGTAACTGCATTGGCTAATAAAACATCCAACAGGAGATGGTCTGAGAAGGGAGACCAAGCAGATAAGGCAAACAAAAATGCAAGGAGTCTCTGAATCCAAATTTTAAGTCATTAGACACCATTGTTTTCAAATACTGGCAGGTACTGCTCAAGTCTTTCTTTTTTCCATTGTAAAATAGAGATGTTGAAGCCTGTCTGAAGGTGTGGATGGGATATTATCAGGTGCTGATGCAATATAACTCTAGAGCAACAGCATTACATTGGCTGCAAAGTGTGGTGATTGCCTCTGCAGTACAGTAGGGCTTGGACTTGCTTTAGAGGTTTGTATGTGACACCAGCAGGAATTCAGGCAACCCTCTTCTCTTGGACAATAGTTTAGGCAGGCTGAGCACGAGTGAACCACCTCAATCAGAGAGAGATTCTCCAGTCCCCCTGCCCCCTTTCGTACATTTGAACACAACAGGAGCACCCCAGGAGTGGGATTGCAGCTGCGGTTGTCTCGCACTGTGCACGTAATGCATTCCTACCGGTAGCTGGAGAAATGAAGAGGGACTCCAGAAATGAGTAAGAAAGCCATAGAATCACCAGTCATTAGGGAGTGACAGGCAGCAGATCTGCTTCAACACCCTGCACCGTGCATCATTACTTAGGAACATTTCATAGGAAGAGGCAATTCATTTGAGCACTGCTCTGCGAGTTTGTAAATTAGATTTTTTTACCCTTAGCTTGAAAACTTTAAAATGATTATTTTAAATATTTACAGCCAGTTTCTGCTTTATCTGCCTGCTCTGGAGACACGTTCTGGCTTCTGATTCTTATGTGTAATTGAATATGTTTTTAAACCTCAGGGAAGGAAATTATGTGCTGTGCTGCTTTCTCTGAGAGCTGCAGAAGAGCCGGATTTCCTCTCTTTCTGAGGTTCTTGCCGGACCCCAACTATGCTGACAACAGACCTGGAGGAAGGCCTGCCAGAGGCACAGGGAAGAGTTGTTGCAGGAAATCAGGGAAGCTGCAGTTTGAGTCCTGGCAGGGCAATAAAGGGAAATAAACCCAGTCAGTGTTTGCCTGACTGTGCCTTCTTACACCCTAGTCCAACCGGGGTGTTGGATGCACAAGGAAATAATCTAGAAAAGAAGTCTACAGAGTTCTGGTTTGTGGATCACAAACCCTTCCCAGGTTTCCCATAGCTGAAAATGTCAGCAAACACCCTCTCAGGCCCAGGTTCTCATCTGTTAACCCCTTCTGTCCTTGAGGGCACCAACAACTACTGCACGTGAAGTTAAAGTGCTGGCTCTTGGCGTATCAGCTGTTCCGAAGTGTCAACCCTGTGCACACTCCTTCCTACACCAAATACAAAGCCACCAACTCTGTTTTCTTCAGCAGGGTACCTTGGGTAATCTCAGATTTGCTATGGGGCAAAGCTGGTTGCCAGCACGTCGCTCACAGCACAGGTAACCAGGAGGTGCCTTTGTTGAAGTCTATGGCAGATCTGAAAAGGACCCTGGAATGGGGTGGGTGACCTTGGGGCAGGTTGATCCATGTTTTAGTGTGTTTGTCTTTCACAAAAGCTGCCATCTTCCTGTGCTTCAGAGGCTGGCAAGGTGCCACCAGTGCTGGCATTAGGTGTGAGAGGGCTCAAAGCCCATAGTGCCTTGCAGAGCATCCTTGGACCCGCAGCTGGCTGGGGTGAGGGACTGCAGCTCCATCACTGCCATCCACTGCAGGAGCCAAGCAGAGCCGCTCGTCCACCTGCCCCACCTGGACAGCTGTGTGCAGAGAGAGCTCTGCCTCTGGTTTGGGGGGAGAGCTGGAGAGCTGCCCGTGTCCTGGATCCAGATTCCTGATCTGTCAGAGCAAGGTGATGGATGCTTTTGAGCTATGGTTTTTCTCACAGGCAAAGCGTGACGCAGAGGCCGGGCAGGCACACAGACAGCACTTTGTCTTTACATGTCAGCCTTCTGTTAAGGGTCTGGGGGGACAGGAGTGCAGGGTGGGAGCAATCTGCCTGCTTCTGTATTTCCACACCAGATGCTAGAGTTGGCAGAAGTCCCCCTCTCACAGGAGTGTCTTCTCTGCAGCACGTAGGAGGTGTAGGGTGTGGGACTTGTGCAGGTGCTTCACATCCCTTGTTCCCTCGTAGCTGGGCCTGTAATTCATACACTGGCAGCACCTCTGTGTGCTGGGTACAGCTGATCAGCTGGATCTGAGACCTCAGCTGTGCCTGCTGCTGGAGAAGGGCTGTGAGGTTGGGTGCCACTGAGTGGCCCTTTGCTAGAAAGCCTGGTCTGGCTTTGTGCTGAGTCCCTTCCATATCAACAGATTGGAGATGAAGGGGTTTGGATGGAAAAGATTCTTTGTAGGATTATGACAGAAGTGTGTGAAAATGAAAGTGGCTTAGAAACTGAACTCCAGCACTCAGCATGAGAAATGCAATTTAGGAACAGAGGGTGCCAATATGTGCTGGGAGCAAGGGAGGTTCAGGGGTCTGGAGTCCCGCTCTCAGATGGGTCTGGGTATGGCTGCAGAGGGCACTGGGCTTTAAGCACCCATTAATCCATCATACAACCTAGACCATGTGTGCTCTGCTGTGTTGTGCTGCAGGGAGGGGGACTGCAGCTCCCAAAGACTCACATAGAAATGGATTTCTCTCATGTTTTTTTAATCCTAAAGTCCCTTGGTTTCTGACACCAGTGTCTGGCTGCCAGTGAGCCTGCTGTTGGCCTTGCTCAGCAGAGCAGTGTGTGAGGGAAAGGGGCAGGGGGGCAGAGCTGGGGAAGTCAGCATGGAGTGGCCCTTGTGCACCATCTGTGCCTGCAGAGAGAATGCTGGACCAGCAGCTTGGACTCTCTTGTGCTCATTCCCAGCACTCTTTTTCCAAACCTCTCTGCAGCTTTTCCTTGATGAAGCTGAGTAGTTCCTACAGCACAGAACAGTCACTTCTCTTCCTGACAAACCTGTAACTTCCTGGACAGAGACTCAAACCAATGGATTGAGGAAGCACATTTAATCCCATGTGAAAGGCTCTGCTGTGCTTAAAGGTCCGTTTCTTCTGGAGGATCCAAGTAGGCCGAGAAGAGGCATTTGTCCTTTTTTGGCTTCTGAATCCTCTGTTCCAAGCATATGTGGATCTGTGGCTTGAAATCTTTGTTTTACAGTGCTTTATCAAAAGATTTGGCCTAGGACTTCAAGGAATTTGCACCAAGCAGCAGAATATCAGACTATGAATCTCCTCTCCCTGGCCTTTGGGTTTGTCCCACGAGCCTGGGGATGCCAGCCTCTGTGCTGGGGTTTTCAGGCCCTGGGCATCTCCTTTTGATATTGCTGAGCTGAATAAATGATGCTGTGGTGAAAATCCCCTGCAGAAGGCTCAGACAAGGCCCTGCACCTGCGAGTTCTGGACAGATTTGTCAAGGTCCCTTCTGATCCTGGCTCCTGGGTGCCGTGTGGCACACGGAGAGTGGCAGCAGCTGGAGGTGAGCTGGTCTGCAGTCCTGCTGGTGCTTTCTGCTGAGCACCTATGTAGAATCAACCTGCTGCTCCTGAGGGTTTTGTGTGTCAGAGCTCAGTTCTGCTTGGCCATGAGCAGCGATTCTCATCATTCTTACTTTTAAGATTTGGAAATAATCAGTTTGGCAAAGTTTCATTTGCTTTACTTGTTTATTTTTTTCAGGGATGCTTTTTTTTTCCTCTTACAAAGATGATTAATTCGGCTCCTTTGGTATAATTTACCCAGTCCAGAGTGGCACTACATTCTAAATAATGCACTTGTCTTTTTCCTGATGTTGGTAATTTGGTCCATTGGGACTAAGGAATACAAACTGCAACTCAGATTATACTTGCAAATGTCATGGTTCCCTGGGAGAGAGCAGGCAGGATGGATTCCAGCCAGCTCCGTGGTGGCAAGGGATGAGGCAGGCAGGTTTGCCTTGCTGCCAGCCCCTGGCTTTCAGAACCACACCTCGTGCTCACTGTGCTGTGATTTGGCCCTTTTGGGTATGCAGGAATACTGTACAGGTTTCACTGGCAGGAACATCTCAACCAGACCTGATTGTGCTTTAAAACTTGTTAAACTCTGGCTGAAGAACCAAAAGTGAACAGCAGCTCTTGGGTAGGAACAGCTCTGGTAACACAACCTGACATATCTCTTGATTTCAGAATTGCTTTGCCAAGCTGGCTGCTTTGCATTACCAACTTTTAACTGAATAGAGAGAACCTCAGGGGGAGTAATATAAAAAAGTGTTCAGTCAGAGATGCAGCTCGTGTCATGGACGAGGGGTTGAAAATGGCTTTTCCAGTAAAGCAGTTTTACCAAAGAAGCTTCTGCAGCCCTGGGCTTGCTGCAGAAAGTAAGTTTGAGTCAGAACCTGCTGTAACAGCTTTTAACATTTATTGTTTTAATTTAGCTCTCAGAGCCTGTTATCAAACAGGGCTGGTGAAGCAGATGAAGAAAAGGTTGATCTCCAGGGTGCAACGCTCTCTCGAGCTCCAGCAATGCTCGTCTCAGCAACCAAAGGTCAGTGTTAGGAAATGAATCTTGAGTTTTATGGTTCTCCTTCACTGACACTGTTACCTTACTCCAGCCCTCCCGTTTTGGGAGGTTCTACCTCCCTGGATTGCTCAGTGCTGGGACCTGACCAGCTCTAGAGCCAGGAATGGATTCTAGTGAAAGGCTGTTGCCTAAAGTGAAATGGCAGAGGAGTGTTGTCACCTCATCCTCCTTGTGGGAGCAGCTGCCAGGGTCCTGCAGGCTGTTTGGATTTCACTGAAGGGTAAAAAAGGGGGAAAAAACCCCACCCCTTGGGAAATCTCTGCACATAGGAGCCTGTTCATCAAATCATAGAATCGTAGAGTGTCCTGAGTTGGAAGGAGCCCACAAGGACCATCGAGTCCAGCTCCTGTCCCTGCACAGGACAAACCCAACACTCACCCCATGGGGCTGAGGGCCTTGGCCAGATGCTTCTGGAATATTGTCAGGCTGTGACTGCTTCCCTGGGGAGCTGTTCCAGTGCTCCACCACCCTCTGGGTGAAGAACCTTCTCCTCATGTCCAACCTAACCCTCCCCTGGCACAGCTTCCTGCCATTCCCTCGGGTCCTGTCCTTGGTCACCAGAGAGAAAAGCTCAGCTCCTGCTCCTCCTCCTCCCCGTGAGAGGAAGCTGCAGAGCACGATGAGGTTTCCCCTCAGTCTCCTCTTCTCCAGGCTGAACAGATCCAGGGACTTCAGCCTCTCCTCCTATGATTTCTCCTCTAAACCCTTCACCAGCTTTGTGGCCTTCTCTTCTGGCCACTCTCCAGTAGTTTGATGTCCTTTTTAACCTGTGATGCCCAGAACTGCACACATTACTTGAGGTGGGGTTACACCAGTGCAGAGTGTGACAATTCCATCCCTCAAAGTCTCGTGAAGACCTAACAGTGTCCTTAAACTGCATGCTTGTTGATTAGAAATCATCTGGTGAGGAGTCGAATAGGATCAGCATGAGCATGGAACAGTTAAGACTTCATACAGGGCAGGACTGACCCCACAATCAGAAAGGAGAGCACTTCATGGGGCTAATATTAACTGCTCCACCTAAATTTTCCCTGTTCCATCTAAATTTTCCCTCTGTAGGAGTAGCCTTCCAGCTCCTGCCTGTGCACCTGGCCAGCAGCAAACTGTCTGTGCTCAAGGGAGGACGGCCAAGGTGCTGGATCAGAAGGGTCTTTGTGCTGTAGGGATGTGGAAAGCCAACGTGCTGACAGGCTTCTGCAGCAGGGCCTGGCACAGCACAAGTCGTTTTTTGACAATGCCATTAGAGCATTGCTGTCTGGTTTCTACTCCCACAACTGAAGACAGTTTCACAGGGCAAAAAAACCTGAGAGGAGTGGAAGCTCAGCAGCTCTTGGAGAGGAGGTGGCAGAAGGAAAGCAGGATTGGACTGATGTAGAAAGAAGGCACGGAAAATTATATTGCCAAAGGAAAGGATGTATGAGAAAAGAATGAAAGGATAAGCTAAAAAGATGAAAGGAGGGGAAGTGACAGGGAGTGTGACAAATTTAAAAGTCTTGCCTTTGAGATACGCTCTTTTGTATAACTGGGCACGTTAACCCAGGTAGCTTGGCAGAAAGCTGTGGGCTCTGTGTTATTTGGGATTGGTATTGATGGCAGCTGGCTGCTGCTGATGGAATGAGTCACATCTTCTGCCTCCCCTTCCTTTTATGGCCATTAATGATTCACGTTTGATGTGGGCTGCTGAGTTACACCACACCACGTTCCATCTGTATTGGGGCTCGGGAAGTCACTTTCAAGCTTTGCTCCTCAGATAGATAACTGTACTATGGCTGTTGGAAGAGAAGCTGAAAATATGATCTTGGAACAGTGTATGGGGTTTTGAGGAAAGGAAACATTCACTGACAACTCCCTCAGGTCTTCAGCAGCTTCTCTTGGAGACAGGGAGATATTCCCATGCAGAACAAATACACTGCAGCTCCCACCAGGTGTATCTGCCCTTTCTCAGTAATCCCAGTTTCACTGACCCCAGCAGGAATTCTTGTTGATTTGGGATATGTGCACATGAAAAGTGGGGGTTTTGAAGTGTTACCAACCAGTGAGGAACTAAAATCTCACCCCTAAATTTTGACAGTTCACAGTGGCACTAATGTCACTCTGGCTCAAAGCCTGCAAAATTAAAGCCATATAAACCCAAATAGAGATTTTAGGCAAAAGAACACTCTGTCCCTGCCTCAGTAATAAACAAAAACTGTCCCTTGTTTTGTTGCTGTTGCTTTGAACTACGAGGCTGAGCCTTGGTCAGGTTCTTGTGGGGACAGTTACACATATCACAAAGTCTAGAACCAAACATTCACTGATAGCCCTACCCCCAAAAGCAAGTGTAACTGGGACACAGAGACTAAAATACTCCAATATTGTTCAGTTAGAGCAAAGAGAAATTAATGGGGCAGTGCAGAGGATACCTATGTAGAAGTGATACTGAGGGTTTGTCTTCAGAGCTTGCTCTTGGCAGGTTATGGAGATCTGAATGTACATAGTGTACAGAAAAAAAAGCTATATTGGGACTAGGACAGTGCAATAAGGAAGGCAATGGTAAAACAGAGACCCAAGATAGGATTAGAGCAAAGCAAAGACCTCAAGTAGATCAGAGCCTTCAGGGAAAAGTCTTGATCTTGCCCTGTAGTACCCAAGATGAGGCTTGGATGCTGCACACAAGGCCTTGTAGGATCTTTCTCCTGAGCCTGCTCATGGAATGTGCAGCAGTGAGCTTAGGCTTCAACTTAGAAGACAGGAGTCTGAAAACCCAAGGTTCTAACCCAACATAAATTCCAGTTGCTTCTACAACCTAATTGACTGGGATGAGAGACAGAAGGAGAGCATGAGCAGCCAGATGAGAATCCCTTAGCAGAGAGCAGCTGGTACCATTACCATGATGAGAAAGGACTGGAACCTGTGCAGCTGCAGATGGTACCAATCCAGAGAGTGAGATGAGGTCGTCATCACAGGTTGGCCCAAAGATTCAGGAGCTTGTGCCACAGGGCTGAAGGTTAAAGACAGGACTAAAGGAGGAACAAGAAGAAGCAGAAGGAGGTGGTGAACAAGACTGAAGAAGCTCGCTGCAGGAGGCTAGGGCCACCCATAACAGCAGAGAGGAATGGCTGGGGGCACTTTGTGCACTTTATAGTGCTTGAATTGCCAGCTGGTCTTGTTGACATTGTTTAGTTTCTTATCAGTGTGGCCAGGCTTATCAGGCCCTTGGTCCCTGAGGGAACCGACTGCTGGCGGGGGGCTGACACAGTTAGCAGGGGGGCTGAGAACACAGATAGCCCACAGGTAGATGAATAGCTCATAGACAGCTCAGGCTTGATGAGACAGACTATCTGGGGTAGGAGATTCATAAAGATGTTGCTGATGATGCCATGTTTTTGTGTTCTAGGTTGGCTGCTGATAGCAGTCATTATGAGCTGGATAGGGCAAATAAACCATAAAATACAGTGTCACCACTTGGAATGCTCTTCAGGTTGGAAATAGCCACTGTGAGAGTTGCCTTGCATTGCTACCACAGCTTCTGTGGAAATAATATGCCTCTTTTCTCACCCATTTTTGATCTAGGGGTTGTGATTTTGATGGTGTCACCCGTGGTATCTCCTCACGCTTACGAGAGCGTGATTTTGGTCTGCGCTCATCGGGGGTTTGTTCTGCAAGGAATCAGACAGCTGTAGCTCTCACCCCAACAAGGTGTTGTGCTGAGCATGACAACAAGTCAGGTGCTGGACAGGGTGCACAGCTCAGTTGTGTACCCTGGGTCACCAGTTGTTCTGAAACCAATTACGCTGTGAGCTTACGGTGTGTGAGCTGATACTGCTCTGCTCAGCCTTCTCAAGGACACTCTTCTCTCTTTAGAGAGCACTCGTGCTCTCTCTATCCCTGTGAGATGTACTCTGCTTGCTTTCAGTGCTGGTTTTTTCCTTAGTAGGAAAATCCCACCAGGCCTCAGCCTCTTGCTGAGAATGGATGTGTAAATTCATAATCAGACCTCCTCCTACGAAGGCAACCATGAATTTTACTACTGATCTCAAAAAAAGCAAGAGCAGGCAGCAGTCCCATAATCCAAAATAACAATTTCTGATCTGCAATTGTGTGTTCAGGAGAATAGTCTTTACCCAACAGACTGATGTTTGATTATGTATTTCACAGTCCCTCTGGGACTGCTGATAGCCTTTCAGCACAAAGCCCCCTGCTTTAATGCATTCCAGATGGGTTGCAAAAAGAGCTCTCCCATTGTCCAAAATAACAATTTATTTTCTCTGAAGCTCTGTCTAACATGGTGACAGATTTGAGTTGGAGTGCAGCTGGCATTTTGAGAAGTCAGCCTAAGGAAACAGCAGGAATTGTAAATGCAAGATTGCAGTCAAAGTTAATAGATGCAAGAAGTCCAGTTCTGCACTTCTTACCCAGATATCACCCAGGAATCGTGACCTTTTCTCTCTCGAGGGAGTAGACCCCTTACTTTAAATTATCACACTTAGGGCTGTTTCAAGGCATCACTTTGCAAATTAAACTGAGTACAAATCCTCTCCTTTCTGCTTGTCCTGTGATCAAGCCTGGGCAATACCACTTTCCCTGCCTGTAATGTTTTGTAGAATAAACATAACTCATTTATGGAATGCTACAGGCCAAATAGCCACATATTTGTAATATGCCCCTAAATGGCCATTTAAGAAGTTAAGAGCAGCAACTATTGCTTCAGTGTGCTGTTTGGAGATAAATCTTTCTGAAGAATCATCTCTTCTTTCGTGACTCAAGATCATTTCTGCACGTGTGACGTAGAATGGTGCCACATATCAGCTGGGTTGAAACCGTTGTGGTTTTCATCCAGCCCAGTAGCAGGGCAGAACGTTTTTGTGTTAAGCCTCTTCCCTGAGGTTTGAGTTAAGATTCTCTGCCTCCTGAATAGATGACAGGTGAACACCCAGATATTAGAAGTTACTATGACTCAGCTGGTGAGCCCTATCTTGTTATGTCATCGTAATTTAACTATTTGCTTGAGCCCCATAGTTATGACATCTGGATTTAGTAGTTTAATCTGGCCCTCATTATTTCAGATTGCTGTATTTTGCCCTAGCAAGGTTTCAAGTTTCCCTGGTAGCTCTGGAAGAGGAGAGCTCTCTGCTGAACCACGCCTGCACTGTTTCACTTTCATAGAATCTTCTGGTTGGAAAAGATCTTTGAGATCGAGTCCAACCGCACCCATCGTCCGCTAAACCCTGTCCCTCAAAAACTCATCTGCCCTTTTTTAAACCCCTCCAGGGATGGTGACTCAGCCACCTCCCTGGGCAGCCTCTGCCAGGGCCTGAACACCCTTTCAGTAAAGAAATTCTTCCCAATATCCAGCCTGAACCTCCCCTGGCACAACTCATGGCCATTTCCTCTCATCCCATCACTTGTTACCTGAGAGAAGAGACCAGCACCCACCTGACTATGGCCTCCTTTCAGGCAGTTGTAGACAGTGATGAGGTCTCCCCTCAGCCTCCTCTTCTCCAGGCTGAACAACCCCAGGTCCCTCAGCTGCTCCTCTTAGGACTTGTTCTCCAAATGTTGTTGCTGAGGAAGGAGAACCCCAGCCATCACTTTCCTGCACTGGCAAAAGGTGATTCTTTGACTGTTCAACAGCCTTGGAAAAGAAGGTTTGCATTTCAGTGTGTGTGAGTTAATGTTAACAGTCTGAACACAGCTGTTACTCACAGGAAATAGATATTGAGAGTACCAGGGCCTGATAGCTTTGCTGTGCATGTATCTCTAGACCAAGGTGTAAATCAGTCACTACTACACATCCAACAGGGCAGATCGATCTTTGCTGGTTGTTTGATCTTTAGCACTGGAGTCCTCTTGAACTTGGAATCAGAGTAATTCATGTTGGGAGAGACCTCTGAAGTTCTCTCCTCTAAGGTCCTGCTCAATACAGGATCAGCCAGGAATTCAGATCAGGATGCTCAGGGCTTTTTTCAGTCAGATCTTGAAAATCTGTGAGAACAGAAATTCCCTTACCTCACTGGGCCTTTGTCCAATGCTTGACCATCCTTTAAAGGAACTGGTTTTCCTTTAGTTCAAGCTGGAACTGTTTGAATTTGGGAGCCTTGTCTCTTGGCTTCCCACTGTACACATCCATAACAGGCTGGGCTTTGTCATCTCAATACCCCCCTCCTGGGTATTTGTATTGCACAGAGAGGCAGGGTAGCAGAAATACAGAGGTGCCACGGAGCCTGTGGACAGCATCTCATCTGCCATCCTCCACCCCGAGTTCTGAACACTTTTACAAGTCTGTTTTTTGGCAGTCCCCACAAGTTGCTGCCCCACATCTTGCTGGAGTCAGACTGCATTCAGGGGCTCTGGTTCAGAAAAAGCTTTCTTTGGGTTTCTTGAAGATGAAATGATGAAGGTCTCAAATGGGGAAGATCACAGACAGCAGCAGCGATCAGCAGGGAACAAAGAATCTGCCCTGCCTGCCTCTTTCCTCTCTGGCAGAGGGCGTGTTGCCTGCGGCAGGAGAGTCCACACCTGCATCTGCTTTTCTGCAGCCTCCCCTTCAGACACCAGAGCTGAGAGACCGGGATCGCTGTTGCTGAGCCCTCCGTTAACACCACCACAAATAGCTCACAATGGAGACATTCATCCACTGCCCGATTGCTTCCTTTAGTTTGTCCACAATAGAAAAGAATATTTAGAGGTTTGGAAAAAAAAAAAAAGACAATTCAAAGAGCTCTGTGCTTTTTCTCCCGAGGCTATCACAGGATGTTCTGAAAGCATGCACAGACACAGTGGATTAATCATGGCAGGCTAATTACAGCACCGTGTCACCTGCTGCCTGCAGACCCAAGGAAAGTTGCTCATTAAACAAGTACAGTTTCTGCTGCTTTTCTCTGAGAGCCACAGATGATGTTTACAACCTTCATGTTTTGCATGGGGAAGTTTCCACTAGAAATATATAGGTGGGCACTGGAACAAAGAATGTTACCAGGAAGGTAAAATGTTTTCCCCTCACTGGAGGGACTTAGGCATCGTTTAGCTTTGTTTGTGGACAGATTTTGCAAATCCCTCTTTCTGTATGTTCTGGGGCTGCTTCAGAACAGATCCAGAGAGTTACTTTATCCTACTCTCCAGAGCTGGAGAGGGAAGCCAACGTCCTTGCCACATAAGCTTCAGTGTGGCCTCTGGGAAGTGCAGAATAGCACTAGGATTTGAGTAGGGTAAATGCCACGCTGAGAAGTTTAGCATTTGTAATCAATACCCTGAAAAGCAGTTACCCCTTTGAGGTCTTGAACACTGTTCAGTTTTCAAAGCAAGGAAAAGTTCCAACAGTCATTCCCGAAGCAGAGCAGGTAGAAAGGTGTCTTTGGCTAATGGATCTCTGCCTTGAGCATCAAACACCCTACACTTTTGTCCAAGCTTTACTTTTTGCTTTGCATTGAGTTTGAATAAACAGCAGGTAAAGATGGTGCAGGTTTTGATTACTCAGGCCACCTGAATTTTGAAAAGCAGAGAGGTGAATGTCAGTAGCACAGCTCCAATCTCCTGGCAGCTGTGTTTGATGCCTGAGGTTGCCATCAGCCTCTAGTCCTAATAATCCATTTCCTGTACTACACTAGGGTAAGTTTTTGACAGGCTTGTGTGGGCAGAAAGCAATCAAATGTATGGGAAGTAACCTGAAAAATAACAAGCCTTTAAAACTGTGCTCTGGAATATTGCTACAGGAGGCTGAACTAATTGTCATGGCAGTGTTCTGTACCCCAGTACCTCAGTGCACCGCATGTGACAGCCCAGCCTTTGGGAAGAAGGGGAACTGCTGGTTTCAAGCACTTTGCACACTGTAAAAGTGGTGTGGAATTGGGTATTTTCCAGGCTGGGAGTTACCTGAGCAGAACGTGACATTTCTGTTCAGGTGTGTGGGCCAGCAATGCCTCCGTGGCCACACAGGGCTGTGTGGGGTGCAGGACACCAGCCTCACACCCTGAGGTGCACAACACCTTTGAGGGCCTGCACTCCACCACTGGGCTCAAGGTCTGTGACTCCTCCTGGTGGACTACTATAATTTAGGAGCTGTGTAACATCTTCTCTATTTGTTCCACTTTTGGGTTCACAGTAGGAGGGAATATAAACCACTGGGGTGCTGGTCAACTGGGGTGTCTCCAGAGGAAGTTGTGGCCAAACCTCAGTTTCCAATTGCCCCAGTGTATGTGAACTTGATCTGGGGGAGAAGGGATGACTCTGTTGCATTTCATGTCTCAGATAAGCTTGGCATGACCCATATTAATGTCTCTGCAGTGGAACTGTGGCCAAGTGAATTGAAACACTTGATAAGAAGGGTGTTTTCATGGCAGAGTGCATCACAGCTCTCTGCTCTCCTCACGTTTCTCTCACCCAGGGCTGAGGAATGAACTGGCAGAGCAAGGCCTCCTGGGCACTGGGAAGAGCACCCTGAGTGCTGTGGTGGGGCTGGAGCCCTCCTGCTGCTTTCATGTGGCTCCTTGCACCGAGCCTTTGCTGCAGCCACTGGGTAGCTCAAAGCCATCAGCAACCCATCGTTGTGGCTTTTATAAGGTCTGACAACCTTATGAGGGAGCTTTCCTGAATAAGAACATGAGGAATACATTTCTTGTCTGTAATAACTCATTCTGCTGCCTGTCAGTCACAGTAACTCTCATTGGGTGTCTTCTGCTGCTGGGTGATGAATGGCAGAATCAGTAGAAGAATGAAATGGAAATACCTTTTTAAAGTAAATTAAAATACATGTGGAAAAATGAATTATTTAAATGTGACATCATAACAACCAAATAAGCTTTAAACCTATCATAATTAAAAGATTAATATCCAATCAATGTGTATTTATTACCATAGTTTCAAGAGAAGTGAAGATATTAAAATGAGATCAACTCGCAGTTAAGCATGTAAAAGCAGAATTTGCTGAAGTGATAAATGTTGGCAGCTGTAGTTCTTCTGTAGGTGCAGAGAAGGCACTTTTTCATTTCACTTTACTCAGATGTCCTTAATTTCAGTTTATACAGTTGAATTCACTTCAGTAACTCATTTGTTCAAGGCTGGGACTTGAAAAAAAGCAAGTCAATGTGTTTTTCCGTTATAAATCTGTGACTCAAATGGGTAGGAGAGTCTTAAACCTCCTGGCTCTGTTCTCTTGGAGGTGGCAGCACTCAGATGTTTGTTTCACTAACTACAGTAGTGTTTTTTCATGTATTCAGCAGGTCAGTGTAGTTTTATTTAACTAATTGGTTTACATTTTGGATATTAGGATGTGTTCACTGAAGTATATTGCTCTCCAAACCCAAATTCACACTAAACCAGAGGGAAAAATAATAACCAAATGCGTGTCATTCACCATTTTCATAGAATCACAGAATGGTTTGGGTTGGAATGGACCTTAAAGCCCATCCAGTTCCAACCCCCCCCCAGCCACGAGCAGGGACACCTTCCACTGGCATTATGAAATGTTAGGATGTAGAAATAAATAAGTAAATAAATGTTAGTACGTGTAATTGCTTAAATAATCATGTGGTGGAACAGTACGGAGTCAAACACAGATTTCTGATGGGTTGGGCATTCTGCAGGGTGTGCTGTTCCCAATAGGACCGTGGGTATATGCATGGTGTTACAATAGTCCCCAATTAGCCCTCAATTCTATATCATATAATCTCCTAGAAAGCAAAATGAAGCATCAATTTAACGTGAAGTCGCTCATTAGTTATCAATCGGAAATTGGTGCCTTAAATCCCTTTGGCATCTATCAGCTCTACTTAATGGTGTGAATCAGGATGTTGAAATTACAATTGAATGGATTTGCTTTACGTGGCAAAATGTAATTCCAGTTAAGGGGTGTGACTGGTTAGTAAGGGTTTGCTGTGGTGCTGCTCCTCCTCGTGCTGAGGAGCAGTTGTCACAGCGAGGCAGGGCCTGCGTCTGCTCTGTTGGCAATTAATTCCCTCACACTAAAACACACTTGAGATTTGTTTTGGTGGGATAACTAGCTTTGTTTTTGATGTGCCCGGGTAGGAGGAGACTTCAATGTGGTGCCAGAGCATCCTAAAGTTCCTCTGCATCTCTTCTGCAATCGAACGCACGCGTCTGACCCCGGGACAGAGCAAGTTGTCATCCTGATGGTGCTTGGAGTGGACGCTGTGAAGGGCACTGGAGAGATCCTTCTTCCTGGGTGCAACCATCAGTCTTGGAGTGCAGGTGATCTCAGCTCTTGGGGGCTGTAGAAGTTGGTCAGGGAAGTATTTCCTGTCCAGCTATTTTTATTAGAGCAGGAATGTTACGAAAACTATGGTGAAAAGGGCTTCAGGAAGGAGAAAAGTTTTGCTTATCCACCTGAAAAACTGAGATCTGGCCAGTCAGTCATGGGCGAGGCCACTTCTCATATTGCAAACAGCTCAGGTGAACATAATTGGCTTCAGAGAGTGCCAAATTAGTTCAAAGATGTGCTCAAGCTCACTAAGCCTTTTATATAATCCAGAGCACTGTGTTCCTCCTTATGAACAGGGAGATAAAGCTCCTGTGTACCTGGGGAACAGCAATTCTAAAGCCACAAACTCTGTTCTGCCCACTGACATCCTCTGTGATCAGAGGCAGGGCACATCACTGCTTCGTTTCCTCATGTGTGCAGGAGGAATATGACACAATCCCCTGCTTTAGACTCTTACAAACGCACGAGGAGTGCTGTCAAGCACTGAGCAGGGTGATGACTTTGTATAATTTCATTATACAGATTGCCTCAAAGTGTAATAATACAGGGAGTGTGTGAACAAAGAGCACCCTGGCTTATTACAGCGTTGCGTCCTCCTCTTGAATGCTGTGGAGGAAGTTCTATGCTGCGGTGGGCAAGGAGGAGATTCTAGCTGACAGAAACTTCCAGCAACATGTAGGCATGGATTGAGCCCCTAAGTATCTTGCTACATTGGAAATAAGACTCCTTTACAAACACAACCACGTTTAAATCTTTAGAGATAAGCCAGCGTTAAGTTGTAGTTTATTACTATAATGAATATAACTTAAACTAAAATGTTAGGTGGCAAAGGATCTATAATTATGGATTATACTGTGTCAAACCCCAGTGTTACTGGTGTCTTCTCAGAGTTTCCCTTTCAATTCTTCTCTATTAGCTGTGTTCTCTAATCAAATTTTGGCACTCACTCTCCAGGCTCCCTGTTGATTTCCCAGATAGCCTATATTTTGTTTTCACTGTAATGTAATTTCCTACCACTTGTACCTTGCAGTTTTTCCCAGTGTATTTCTATACCTGCATTACAGTCTGTTTGGGGTGCAACAGGGGGCCAAGTCAAAGCAGCTTTGGGATTTGTTGTCTAGTAAAAAAAAAACCAATGCAAATTTAGAAAACAAGAGAAAACACAGCTTTTACGAAACATGTGCTGTCAACTCATGTTAAACAGATTCCTCCTGAATTGAGGAAGGGCCTGATTCAGGATTTGAGCTCCTAGGTCTCAAGTGGTTGCCCTGTCTCACTTGGTGTCAGGCCAGAGAAATAACCCCTTTTGAGGTTGGAGATTCTTCCTGGCAAAGAAGCCTTGAAATACAAATGTCAAACCCAGTCCTTGTGTGCGGATCAATGTCTCTGAAGTTCTTGCAGATGCATTGAAGAGATTAACACAATGCAAGGGGAAGCTGGGCAAAAGTGTCAGTCTGCTACAGACTGTAATGTCCTTGACCCCAGAGGTGACATTCAGACAAGCCTTCCTCTTCTTCAGAGATGGATTTTGTAACTGGTATTTATTGTTTGTAATGTCCTCAGCTCTAAAGTGTTTGGAAAAGTATTGAATTTGGACAAAGGAATCCCTTACTATGGGTTTTTTTTCAGGCACAGAAAAACTTAATAACTTGGGGTTAAATTCTGTGCTTGGCTGAATAATGATGAGGGATATTAAACCAGTAGGAGCCCGCTGAGGTCCTCTACAAGTTGGCCTATTAATTTAATGTGACTCTGCATGGCCTGGTGCCCTTTCTGAACATCTCAAGGTACTCCATAAATGCTAAATAGATATTGCAGCAGTTGGCAGGACCAGCAGAGAATACCGTGCATTTATCTCTGTATATAAGAGAAGCAGGAAACAGAGGCCAAAATCTATTCCATCTCAATGTGGGCACCTAATTGCAGTGCCTCACTTCTTGGAACTGGATGCCCCAACCTTGCCCCTGTGCCTGGGGAGACAAAGGCATTACCAGTCTGCAAGAGCTGAAGAAAGCAGATTTCCTGATAATTTCTTTTTATCCCAGAAGAGAATGAAGATTTCCTGAGGAAAGGAGACCTTTGTTGTCAACAGCTTCTCAGATTTCAGTGATAGATGCTGGCACTGATCTTTCAGCACGATAAACCTAATGGTTTCCTGCTGTAGCCACACCTCTTTAAACTAAATCACCACAGGACTCGGTGTTACTGATATTGGATGCTTCGGAGCAGCAGAGTATGAGCTTCCACTGTTTTCATCTAATATGAAATATATTGGCATATCACCTCCATTCTTAGGGAAGCCTGACTCTTCACACATAAAAACAAACAGTTCTGAGCCTGATGAGTTCTGATTATTCAAACACAGAGATAAATCAGGATTGTGGTAACGCCATGTATCGACTGAGGAGGAGTAATGCACTTCCGTAAGTGCATTCATGCCTTGTAATTTATAGCTCTTCCCCTATCTTTTTGGGGGAGGAAAGGTCCTTTGTTGTCAACACAAACTTAGATGCTTGTCAAACACACAGTGCTTATGTAGTGTGGAGTAACAAATTTGCTTTACTGAATAGAATGAAGAAAATGTGACTGTGTCAGGACAAAGATATTCCTTTCAGTCACACTAAAAGTTAGATTTAACAGTGAACTACGTGGGTGTTTTATGTGAGATTGGAGAGCAGGAAGAGGAGACCTTCAAAGAAGAAGGAATCAGACATCCTAAATTAGTGTATAGAACTATAAGAATTCATGCATTGCTGCCATTCATTAAAGTTCTCTTGAGACAAAAGGCAGGATAAGAGGAAAGCAGAACTGTGAGAGTTTATTGAGGGAGGTCGTAATCACAGTGCCAGCCTTTCCCACCAAAGCCATTGTCAGGAACAAAGGAGAGCAGCTGAAGCACGACTTCAGCATCCTGCACTCTGTCTTCTACAAGGCCATTCCATTTTTTCCCTCCTATTTTTGTTGTTGTGGGAGGAATGAAGGAGTTACAGAACAGCTCTTCAATATTTTGCAGCTGGTGAAACGTCTGCCATTTCCCCTTGGTAAATAAAATCACCTTCATTACCTCCTGCCCTGCCAAACGGTGAAGGTCCCCATCTGTGAATCCTTAAAGAGACATCTCCTTCCTTTGACAGATGCAGAACATCTGCAGGAATACCTGCCACCACCCAGCAAGAGCTCCCAGTCTGGAGGTAAGAGCAGCAGTGTGCACCCATTGCCTCTTGGATAAAACAAATAGATGGAAGCTACAGCTCCATGTTCGCTGTCAAAGCCATCAAAATGGGTTTAGTGAACCTTTGGTTAGACATCTTAACCCCAGGCAATGAGGAAGAAAAGGCTTCCTGATTGCCTAAGGCTTCCAGATGTGTCCACTTGGTGCTGGAGGAAAGGAGGTGGTTTTGCCAGGTCACCTTTCTTCTGCACAGATCTGTGCATGCCTGGGTGACCTGTCTAGGGCTGGAGTGGAATATAGGCTAGAGGAGTAATTAATGCTGGCTCTTTAGTAGCCCTTTCAGATGTAAATCTTGAAAAAGATGAGTTTCATCATGTTTTACAGAGGGGTGGTTGAAGCCTGCAGGGGTGAAATGTGTTGATTGCCGCTGCCTGACAAGTGAGTGACAAAGATCAAAGCAGAATGCGCATTTCCTAGGTCTTAGGCCACCCAAGTCCCCAGGGAATTCACAGATCCTGGAAGTCCTTTCAAATAGCCCAAATACCAAAGAAAAAGCTGGTACTGTAAGGATGTGAGCTAAAAAGTTATGAGGCAAGGACCTCAGAGCAGGTTCCACCTTCCCTGTGTGGTGGTGTTATTCCAGCAAAATAGAAGAGGACATATGGAAAGAGAAAGAGGTCTCATTAAAAGGAATAACACTTTGGCTAAATGCCTTCCAGAGACAGTGCCTGGGAAACAGAAATGCATGGATTTCAGACAGTAATAAATACAAAAGGATGGTAATTTTGTTTTGATGAACAGATTTTAGTTTCCTATTATGTACCTTGCATATCACACTGGATAAACTCGTCAGCCACAGGAAAAGGAAGTCTTTTATCAGTCTGATGCAAGCTAATCCTCATTGTGCCCCACTTCTGGATGACTTCTCAATTCACATTTGCCTTGAAGGGCTTTAAATTTTCCTCTCCAGGTCACCAGAGATTTTACTTTGAACTGAAGGAGATGTTCTTTATTTAGGCTTTTGTTGTAAGTTCTGACTCACCAGACTCCTATAAAAGTGTTCTGCTCTTACGAAGAACCTCTGAAGCGACTGTTCCTTGCTGCTGGGGGAATGTCAGCGAGGTATTAGTGGAGCTGAGGAAAGGACTGAACTGATCTGGGCTCAGCGGGTGTGTGGTCAGAATCCGCAGCCTTCCTTTGCTTCCAAGAGCCCAGGAGAGGACATCAAACAAAACACTTGAGCTCCTGGGGCTTGACACCAGAAATGAGGCAGCTTGTAACTTGGCTGTGAAACTGGGAGCACAAAGGCAGCTGAAAACCACCTTTAGCCACTCCCTGAAACACACAGAAAAGGGAACCAGACTCAGCATGCTTTAGTGCTTGCAGTCCTTTGCTATTGTGTTTACTGGAGAGGTGGGAAGTGCAGGGTCTTCCAGAGTGTCCCAGTGCATCCAAATGTCTGGAATCAAGCCACGCATGCCCTTCAAAATAACTCTGTCACAGCAGTGCTGGCTGCATTAGGTAGAGATGATGGCAACCTTCTCAAATTGTTGTCCCAGAACGTGCTTACTGAAATCTATCTGCTTTTCCTGCTCAGGGGCAGAGAGCCAGAGCTGCCATGCAGTCACTGTTTTCCTACCTGCAAACAGGTGAGAGAAGAGCAAATGGAAAAATGTGGTGTGATAAGGACTTTGTGGAACTGTATCTGCCAGAAATAAGCAGAAGGTTTACACCAGCTTTTTTCTTAGGCTGGGTTACAGGTAGTGGCTTTTTCTAAGCATGCCAGGAAATCTGCTTCTTAATTCTCTTGAATTCACTCTTGTTTGAAGCCGCACGTGTATCTGAAGTCTTGTATATAAATAGTATGTAAAATAAACAGTCTTTTTCACAGTTACACTATGAAATCAAAACCTTTTCTGGGGAAAAACTCTTTGGCCATGAAGAAGGGATCTAAAAATATCGCAAAGCAGAAAAACCTAACAAAGATCAGGCAACTTGGGCAAAACTGGAAAGGCCACTGTACAGCCAGATCTGGAGATGGGTGAGGGCTACCAAACCAGCACCTCTGGTAATTCATGGTCAGTAGAGGCTGCTCCATTGATAGACAGCAGTATGTTCTGTATGAGTTGTCACATAATCACTGAGGAAAGCAAACCAGCTCTAGATGGGAAGGTGTTCCTGTGTTCTCAGCGCTTTGTCTTTGACCAGGCCAAGATGGCAAAGCACCCTTAGACAAGTCCCTCCTGAAGCGTCTGAAGAACATAAACACACAGAATGTAGTGATTCACGGCCCACAAGGATGAGAATGTTTGCCCAGAAAACGTTGCAGATGGTGAGCAAAGCATCTCGAGGACAATGAACGCTTACGTAACGGTGCACAGTCGAGCTGCAGCTGAGCAGATCCGAGCAGATTGCTTCTGCTCTCCCGGGCTGTTGCTATGGCATTTAAACCTTTCTGCTCGAGAATAATAGGAAGAAACCAGCAGATCTTTACCAGGAGGGCTGCCCGCGTGCTAAGGGTTAAGTTTCCATCTCAAAGAGGGGGTCTTGTGTTTTATTTTTGATCCCATCTTGCTCTGTCATGAACCAGCAACGTGCATTTTGCTGCCTGGCAATAGCAGGATGCATTGAATTATCTGCAGCGTTGTTGACGCTTCGGTGCATCGACATCTGTATAATCAGTAGTGGGGTGTACAGAAAACATGAAATGACATTTTATGTACACAAACAGATAATTGTGGATCATTTCTAGCAGCACACGGTGCTATTAACCCATGCTTCATGCTAATTGACGTGGTTAGGCACCAGTGGTTAATGAGTCCTGGCCAACTGGTTCCAACACTACAATAAATATTCAAAGGGTGTTATTAAGATAAAATCATAACTATATTCCTAGCAATGAGGTACTTTAGATTAGTGAAACTAATAATCAGAAAGTGCTGTCATTTAAAAATGGAAATTTCTCTCTTTTCTGTCTTTTAATCCATTCTGTCTCTTCAGACAGCAACGCTCTCTGGGTCTGGTTTGTTTTCTCTGTCTCGTAGCACACCGGGTGCTGCACCTGCCTGGGGGTTCTGCAGGGAGAGCTTTATCAGAAGCAAAAAGTTTTTGCTGATAGTTTGATTTCAGTAAGCACAATTCTGTTTGTAATAGGTTTATAATGTTAATTGGGAGCTGTCACACTTGCTAATGCCTCTCTGAAACACAGAGCTGACAGAGATACAGAACACTGAGAGAGAAACCAGGAGGAACAAGGATTTAATAGCTGCCTTAAGGATTTTGTCACATAATCACTACGGTTCATATGAAAAATGTAACAGGGAATATGTTATCCCTTTTAAAACATTCATATCTAATATAAAGGGTTGACTCTTATCCTACAGACCTGCCACAAAAACTTTTTGGACTTGGAGCAGATTTCCTGGTTAAAAAAAACCCTACAAGCCCAGACTGTTGTAGATATATTAAATCTATTTACATACAGCACCTCTGCTATGAGGACAGGCTGAGAGAGTTGGGGTTGTTCAGCCTGGAGAAGAGAAGGCTCTGGGGAGACCTCATAGTGGCCTTCCAGTACTGAAAGGGGCTCCAGGAAAGTTGGGGAGGGACTTTTTCTAAAGGTCTGGAGTGACAGGACAAGGGAGAACAGCTTTAAACTGGAAGGGGGAAGGTTTAGATTAGGCATTAGGAAGAAATTCTTCACAATGAGGGAGGGGAGGCCCTGGCACAGGTTTCCCAGAGCAGTGGTGGCTGCCCCATCCCTGGAGGTGTTCAAGGCCAGGTTGGAGGGGCCTTTGAGCCCCCTGATCCAGTGGGAGGTGTCCCTGCCCGTGGCAGGGGGGTGTTGGAGCTGGATGGGCTTTAATGTTCTTTCCAACACAAACCGTTCCATGATTCTATGATATTTTTATATTAAAAATCAAACAAACCAAACCAAAAGACCCCCTAAATCCTTTATGCACAGTGGTTTTAATGGACTTGGTTTGTTCAGGTTTGTGAACTCCACGTCAGCCTTTAGATAACTCATAACTACAGTCATCTGTCCAAGCTGGTGAGGAAGCACTGCTGTCTGTTGTGCCTCTGGTTCTAGGAGCAGCTTTGGGTTTCACTCGTGTGCTTTGTTACAGGTGCCCAGATTCTTTGCACCGTGCTGCTGATCAAACCTGCTGCCTGGAGGCATAGTCTTGCAAAGATCCTCCAAAAACTAGACCAGGAAAAAATTCCCTGTGGTTGGGATGAAACACTTAAACCCGGAGCCAGCCATTGCCTCAGGACTCCTCTCTTCTGAAGTGAAACAGGTTGGTTAAGAAACCAGCAGATCCATGGCTATGCTTAGGTTTAGCTTGGGGAAAGGTGTCAGCTAGTGAATAATTCATTCCTGAAAGAAAACAGAATTCCCATCCAGGATTTCAGAGCAGTTGTCAGAGGTGAACTACATAGAACAATGCACAGGTATCACACACAAAGAGAGCCCGAGGCTTCTTTTATCTCAGGCCATAAAGAGGCAGACTTGGTTTCTCCAAAACAAAAGTTTGCAGGCTATGGGTGATACAGACCTCCCAGGAACCTGTGTAGCTGTGAATTCACAATGCTGACTCTTTGGCTGCAAACCAGGTGTCCTGTGTTTCTCTGCCAAGGTCATCCCAGGTAGGGCACATCTACGGAGCACACTGCACCCTCCGCACGTGTGCCTGGGTGTTCTTCCATGTGCTTAAACCTGCCGTGCCAGAGGATAGATATCTCTGGAGCCCTGTTACCTGGGACTGCATTACACATCCAGCTGGATCTCTGCTCCAGGAGCATGTGTGGAAGGATCTGTAAAAATGACCTGCAAAGGTAATCTTAAAGGTCTTTCCGAACTGAAACCATTCTATGACTCTAAGAGAGGAAATGGAGTTCCTGTCTATTTCTGATGTCTAATAAACAGTAAAGAGGGTTCTTAAATCTTACAGGGGGTTGTTAGCTAAAAGGAGATTTATGTTCCTGCTTTTTTATATCATTAGATATTAGTTTTTTTCCCAACCTGAAATATCCTGAGATGAGCATAAATATCTTGTGAAAGATACGAAATGGAAAAGCCAAGTATCTTAGAGGAGTTAGATTGTGTTTTTTTCATTGAAAAATGGTCCTTGTTATTTGATTGCTTTAATGAAGACCAATTAGCTTTATAAAAACAAGCCTATAGAATCATAAGGTTGGAAGAGACCTCTGAGATCGAGTCCAACCGCGCCTGTCTCCCTACTAAACCATCTCCCTAAGAAACTCATCTGCCCATCTTTTAAACACCTCCAGGGATGGAGACTCCACCACCTCCCTGGGCAATCTGTTCCAATCCCTGACCACTCTCTCAGTGAAGAAATTCTTCCTGATGTCCAGTCTAAACCTGCCCTGGCACAACTTGTTCCCTCTCGTCCTGTCGCTCGTCACTTGCGAGAAGAGAGCAGCACCCACCCCATCACAGCCTCCTTTCAGGCAGTTGTAGACAGTGATGAGGTCTCCCCTCAGCCTCCTCTTCTCCAGGCTGAACACCCCCAGGTCCCTCAGTCTCTCCTCGTAGCACTTGTTCTCCAGCCCCTTCCCCAGCTCTGTTCCCTTCTCTGGACGCGCTCCAACCCCTCAATGTCCTTCTTGTAGTGAGGGCCCAGAACTGACCCCAGGACTCGAGGTGTGGCCTCACCAGTGCCCAGTACAGGGGCACAATCCCTGCCCTGCTCCTGCTGCCCACGCTGTGTCTGACACAGGCCAAGATGCCATTGGCCCTCTTGGCCACCTGGGCCACTGCTGGCTCATGCTCAGCCCCTGTCAACCAACACCCGCAGGTCCTTCTCCTCCAGGCAGCTCTCCAGACACTCTTCCCCAAGCCTGTAACCCTGCAGGGGTTGTTGTGACCTAAATGGATTTGGGAGAGTTCATAACACTCCCTCGTAGAAATTCTTGATGGAGTCTTCCAGAAGAAGATAGGAACATGCCAGACCAGCGCTCTAACATAACCACCAGCCAGGAACAATTAATGCCCTCTGCATGATAGCAAAGAGATGGAGCACAAGCATTTGATTTTTAAATATTTACAGAGCCCTGGTAAGAGAAATATAGTGGCTGTTGGAGCTGATGGGGAAGTGCTTTCCAATATGGCTTTTAAACATGCAGCTAAATACAAAAATGCTTAGTTGATTATGTGAAACAGAAAACACTTTAAAAGCCCAATTGTCTGCCCTGGGAGGTGATGTAGATACGTGCAGGGTGAATCTGAGGAGGGGTTGCTTCATGACAATTTCCCCATATTTGTTTTGGAGCTCTCTAACACACTCAGCAGCTGTCAAGCATTGATTTAGTTTCTTTGAAGAGCTGGTGACTAATGAGTATAAAAATTACAGACTATTGGGCTTTTGTTCTTGGAGGGGAGGGAAGCAGGTTTTAAAGTGAAAAAGGAGAGTAACAGAGCACCTCTGGCAAGGGGAAATGGCCGGGAGGAAACACTTTCTGCTGTCCAGGGGCTCCTTCTCATTTTCAGAACACATCTGAAAGTCTCTCACTCCTGAGGGGCTGAGAAGGGCTGAGCTCCCACTAAGCAGTCAGATTTTCAGAAAACCTCAGCATGCTTCAGGGACTGGGTTATTTGGCAAACGTGGCTGGTGGGGCCAGAGCAGAATTTCTTATAAACTGTTTCAATTGGAATGATGTTCATCTGTTTCTCCATTTGGGGACAATGGGATACAGTGCTGTTTTTAAAATGAGGCTCTTAATATGAGGGCAAATTGCTGAAATTTAGCATCTCCTGATGAAGAACATGGAGCCAGTGTGTCTGACCCTTCTAGAAATCCTCTCCAGGGCTTCTTATCTCCTCACCTGGGCTCTGATCCAAAATCCATTCCCAGAAATGCCTAGAAAACTCCCATGTGCTTTGCAGCGTGCCAGGTTGTTCTGTGTACATCATACTTCAAAGGGATTTGGGGTTTATTCACTGGTAGCAAGACTACCTAACGTCTCCTTCCCCTTTCAAATGTATTATTTACATCCACGATGACAAATACCCTCAGCAACACAATTTCAGATACATGATTGCTTTTTCAACTTAAATACTAACATTCAGCTTCTAAGTAGCTTTTGGCCTTTGGCATGCAATGAATAATGGATTGCTCTGCTCTTGCCTGAGGTTATCTAATCACAGGAGCCATGATAATACTTTATATCTGACGTTTAATAATAATAAAAACAAAAAAGGTCAGGTAAATAGAGCTGACATTGTCTTTGTGGAATCACTGAATGGTTTGGGTTGGAAGGGACCTCAAAGGCCATTCAGTTCCAACCACCCTGCCATGGGCAGGGCCACCTCCCACTGGATCAGGGGGCTCAAAGCCCCATCCAGCCTGGCCTTGAACACCTCCAGGGATGGGGCAGCCACCACTGCTCTGGGCAACCTGGGCCAGGGCCTCCCCACCCTCACAGCAAAACATTTCTCCCCAAGATCTCATCTCAATCTCCCCTCTTGCAGCTGAAAACCGTTCCCCCTCATCCTATCCCTGCACTCCCTGATCAGGAGCCCCTCCCCAGCTTTCCTGGAGCCCCTTTCAGTCCTGGGAGGCTGCTCTAAGGTCTGCCTGGAGCCTTCTCTTTCCCAGGCTGAACAACCCCAACTCTCTCAGCATGACCCAAGTGCATCCAGGGTGTGAGGTGGCTGCTCCCAGAGGGAGTTCTGCCTGTGAGGGCTGTATCTCCTTTTTACACTTCTCTAGCAGCTCGAGTCCTGCAGACATTCATAGGTTTGGATGCTAACTTAGAAAGCTTGATTTTACAGTGTGACCTGATCATTCTGTTGAGGAGTACCCGAGATGATTGCCTGCAGTAGCAGGTCACCAGACTCTGTAACTTGGCAGGTTCCCTCCAGTCCTATCTTGTGATTCTGGCAGTAGAGGCAGAAGGAGAGTTTTGCTGCTCTTTAATCCCATTAGTCCTCCCGAGCCAGTGCACAGCTGGAACTTCCCCTCCGTGTGCATCAACAAAATTGCTCGCTGGGTTTGAGTCAGCTGCACATGTGCAATCGCACCGCAGCTGCTCGGGCGTCAGCGAGGACACGGCTTGAGACGCGGAGGAGGATGTAAATAAAGGCATCATTTGGCTGGCAGAGACTTGAGCAGATGTGAGGATCTATCAGAAGGAAAGAAGTCACCTTGACTCCCCAACACCATCGGCAGCAATTAGAAACAACATCATCTTTAACCCAAAGTCTTCATGTTGAGGAAGAAGTGAAAGGCAGGAGAGGAGACAAAAGATGTTTTGTTATGTAGATCTAAAAGCACTGTTTAGAAGCTCTGGAACAAAATAGTTTCATTTATTATGGTCTGTTTAGCAGAAACTGTGTCTTTGAATGCTTTCTCTTGCAGATGTTTGTGATGTGGATGAACATTGTTATGTTACATGCAGTTCTTTAGAAAGTTTTCATTAAGCCATCATCAATATTTTTCATCTCCCAAAGAGAAGGTCCCTAGAAAAGTGGATTCATAGAATCATGGAATGGGTTGGGTTGGAAGGGACCTCAAAGCCCATCCAGTTCCACCCCCTGCCATGGGCAGGAACACCTCCCACTGGATCAGGGGGCTCAAAGCCCCATCCAACCTGGCCTTGAACGCCTCCAGGGATGGGGCAGCCACCACTGCTTTTGGGTCAGGGCCTCCCCACCCTCATTGTGAAGAATTTCTTCCTAATGCCTAATCTAAATCTTCCCCCTTCCAGTTTAAAGCCATTTCATAAAATCAAGCTGGATTACATGCGTATTTTTAAACTAACAAAAATTTTTAAGCAAAAAGGGTTTATTTCATATTGTACAGAACTGAATGAATGTCAGAATTTCTCAGTTCACTATGACCTGCTGAAAGTCCTCATCCTCCTCTAAGCAGAGATCTCCCACCACAGGAGAGCCTGGGGAACATCCCTGCATATTTCCCATGGTCATGCGATGTGACCGACATCCCAGGGTTTTCCTTGCCCTGTGTTTCCATGAGGGCTGACAGACCACAACTTGTTTCAAATCCCTCACATAACCAACCAATTTCAGAACACAGGGGCTTTCTCAGGATCATTTTGCATTTTCTAATACAGGGTAGAATATCAGGATTGAGCCTGTGGGTTTCCATTCACAGCCTACTTCTTAGGGACACAGTTTAGGAGGAGTGCGAGTGAGAGGAGATTTGGGCCAAAGTCAGTGAATGGTTTCATGTCATAGAAAAGCAAAAGAGGCCTTGAAGTATTTTATCTCCATATTTTTAAATGAAATGATGGGTTTTCCTTTTTTGGGAATGTTTTATCTAGAGAATTGCCATGCTCTGGTGCTTTTGGAAGATTAGGAACCAAAGGAATTAAAACCTTTAGGGGCTGAATGATGTCATTCAGCTGAATCAAAGGGTGGTTTTCCCCCTTGTTTTTATTTCCTCAAAAATTGGGAAAAAGTCAATAACCATGGCTTGGTTTTGTCAGCGAGCTGAAGATGCTGCTGTCTGTTCTCTGTGCAGAACTCAGCACTGGCCTGGAGCTGCTCTGTGGCAGAGGGGTTGCTGTGATGCAGGACACAGGGAAGCAGAGCTGGGATGAAGGGGGCAGGAGGAGGCAGCTGCTGGGGATGCCCTGACCTCACACTCAGCAGAGACATTTCCAACAAGCCCAGCTTGGTGAGGTTTTGCTTAATGAAAACAGTCAGTGAGGCTGAGAGTGCTCTGCTGGCCCTTGGTTGCCTTCTGCCCCAGGCACTTGCTGCCTTTCCCTGTGCTTCTCAATCATTATGCCTGTCTCCAGCTCACAAATCTGGCCCCTCACTGGTGCAGGGGTTGCTGGTTATCATTACCACTCATCCTTCATTAAAATAAAGGGCATCATGACCTGCACAGCTACAAAAGGAACTGCTCTGCTCTGGAGTGGTCACAGGCTGAGCTCACAACACTAGGGAAGAGGCAAAGGCTGAGGGATCTGCCATGGATAAAACCAGCAGCAAAGCCAGGAGGCTGAACTGCTTTCTTTCAGCCCCCTTCCAGTGCTCTGTTCTGAGCCTCTTTGTTTTAAGCTTCCTGCTTCTGTCCTCCTGATCCTACTTGAGGTGTGAAGTTCTACCCCGCTCTGGGCTGCAGCAGCAAGGTGGGTGTGGGGTCCTTCTTTTTGTGAGTTCAAAAAGAAATGTCCTGGTGTTTGTAATCCATCCTTTCATATCAGCAGAAGAATTAAATGATGCTCCTCATCCCAGAGCATTTATGATCCTGTCAATATTGCTGCTGGCCACTCCATCCATATGTCACGCTGAAAGTTCTCGGCAAAGGGGATTGTGTAAATCAAAGTTTCAGCAGTAGGAAAATAGACTGCAGAGCAGCAATTTGGGTTTGTCCTTCTCTCCTGAAGATGAACTCCAGCTCTACTCCAGACATGCAGAACAAGTCACAGCACAAGGCTTTTCTGTCTTTTATAAATAGGATTTTGTTTCCTTCCTTGCTAAACACGTTAGGGAATTACTGCTAAAGTCGTTTGTGTGAAATTTCCCTCTGGCTGAGCTGTGCCCACAGGGACTGAACCCCTGAGCTGCTGTGGCTTATGCTCAGTGCTTCACTTTTCCTGTGGGAACTAGACCTCCCGTTACCTGGTGGGTGTCACAACAAATACTGGTCTGGTGGCCACGGTGTGCGCCCTGGAACCTCTGCTGGGGAGACCACTAGCACGTATATTCCAAAGAAGAGAGGAGGCAAGGAGTAATGGCAAATCTGATGGATAGATCTGAGGAAGAAATGTTTTCCTGTGAGGGTGGGGAGGCCCTGGCCCAGGTTGCCCAGAGAACTCGTGGCTGCCCCATCCCTGGAGGTGTTCAAGGCCAGGTTGGATGGGGCTTTGAGCCCCTGATCCAGTGGGAGGTGTCCCTGCCCATGGCAGGGGGGTGGAACTGGATGGCCTTTGAAGTCCTAACCCAACCCATTCCATGATTCTGTGAGTCTGTGATGTGTTTGCATCCAAAAGGGGTGGGTCCAGCCAAAGGAAAGCTGGGATGCAGCCAGCACTCACCAGCACTGTTTGTTATAGCTTGTGCCATCTCTGTTCCTTCTTTTCAGGGTCCTGCTGTTTTAGAAGCTCCTTGTACCCACCTTACCTCCGGCCCTGCCCTTGTGCTCTGCCTTCAGCAGCCAAATGCTGTGAAGAAGCTGATAGATTTACTGGGAGGAGGATCCTGACCGAGCCCGAGCACTAGATCCGTTCCTCTGGAGGGCTCAGGATGGCACCAGCACAGTCCAAAATGGATTTCATGCTAGGTTTTTGTAAAAGAAAAGTCTGAAGGCTCAGATATGCCAAAAAAGTACATTTTGTACTGTCACCTCCTGCATTGCCAATACAGCTCCAGCCCCAGCAGGCAGTAGAGACCAGGATTCCCCAGAAAGCTTTTGTTGTTTTCTTGGTGACTGAGCAGATTTGGTCTGAAGCTCTGAAATATTCTCCCACAAGATACATTAAAACAAGGGGGGGGGGTTATCAAAAAAGATCCATCTAGATCCATCTTCCATCAGAAGAGGGTTCCTTTGACCTCTTCACTGCTTGGTCATTTTGTACTTTTAGCATGGTTATTTTGTAATTATCCCCAAGAACCCATTTGTCTCCCCTCCTGATAACTTCATAATCCATTGGCCAACTGCAACTGGATTTCACAGAAGGACAAAAGGCTCAAAGACACAGAGTTCCTGTAACATCTCAAGACAAAATGACTGGGTAGAGAGAAGTGATCAGAAATAGCTCTCACCAAGGAAAAACAGGTAAGCTCAGCTGGTTTTCAGTTCGGAGAGGCGCTTGCCAGCTGGCACATCAGCAGAGGCACACCAGGTATCAGCATCCTCAGTGTGCTGAACCAGTCCCAGCTCATCTGCCAGCAGGGAGGGAACTGGAATGTTGCAGTGTGGGTGTTGGGTGGGTGGGACAGGAGATCACTGGAAGTGTGAGTGAAGGATGGGAAAATGGGGAGACCTTAGGGCAGCCTTCCAGTACCTGAAGGGGGACAACAAGAAAGATGGGCAGGGGCTTTTTTACAAGGGCCTGTAGTAATAGGATGAGGGGGAATGGCTTTAAACTGGAAGGAGGAAGATTTAGATTAGACATTGGGAAGAAATTCTTCACAATGAGGGAGGGGAGGCCCTGGCCCAGGTTGCCCAGAGCAGTGGTTCTGCCCCATCCCTGGAGGTGTTCAAGGGCAGGTTGGATGGGGCTTTGAGCCCCCTGATCCAGTGGGAGGTGTCCCTGCCCGTGGCAGAGGGGTGGAACTGGATGGGCTTTGAGGTCCCTTCCAACCCAAACCATTCCATGATTGCTGGAGAGTGGCCTGTGAAGAACCAAGGGTGCTGCTGATGGGCCCTGGGTTATTGCCACAGGAAAGGATGCATTTCAGAAATTCATAAGGAATTAAGCATCATCAATTCACTGCCCATGAGCAGTGTTTCCCCTCGGTGTGGTACTGACCGTGGTGTGTGTAGTTAAGGGAATATAAAAATAATAGAAGCAATAGTTTCTACACCAACAGGTGAGCTCGGGGGCACTGTACACCTTCAGGTGCCAGAAGAATGTTCCTGTCAAGATCCAGTGGACTGTTTGGCTGGTTTTATTGTGTTCTGTGCTGTCAAGTCACTCCCTCTTTTTGTCCATATCAAGTGGTCTTTGGAGAAGACCTGGTAGGGAATGAATTAGCCACCACGCACAGCACGGGGAAGAGAGCTGATCCCTTGGTGTAGAATCTGTTTTATCAGATCTGATCATAATTCTTAGGGCCAAGACTAAAGTGAGGGAGATCTCTCACCATGGTTACTCACAGGAGTGCCTGAAGAGCAGGATCTACCTACGGAAAAGAAATGCTCAGGGCTCTTCAGCCAATACTTTTCCACAATCAGCCTCTAATTCTTTTGCTCTTCAGATTAATGGATTGTGTATCCAGGTTGCCCTCCAAATGAGAACTCATCATCATGGCCATGAATAGGTAATATATCCAAAACTGAAGATACCCATGCTACAGGTAGAGCATCCCTACTCAGTTGTATTGGAAAGAGAGGCTGAGTCTTATCCTGTCTTTCGTCGAGAGCCACAGAGAACTTGCTGTGTTAGAGAAGCCCCTCAGGTGTTTGATTGGGGATTCCCATCGGATCCCTGCTTCCTTCTGAGACTGGGCTGAGCTCAGGGCTGAACTGTCTGCCCACCACCAGCCCCGTGAGAGCAGCTTGTGTGCTACATTGGAGCCAGCTATGTGAAATTATAGAATGGGTTGGGTTGGAAGGGACCTCAAAGCCCATCCAGCTCCAACCCCCTGCCACAGGCAGGGACACCTCCCACTGGATCAGGGGGCTCAAAGCCACATCCAACCTGGCCTTGAACACCTCCAGGGATGGGGCAGCCACCACTGCTCTGGGCAAACTGGGCCAGGGCCTCCCCTCCCTCATTGTGAAGAATTTCTTCCTAATGTCTAATCAAAATCTTCCCCCTTCCAATTGAAAGTTGTTCCCCCTTTTCCCGTCACTCCAGGCCCTTGTAAAAAGCCCCTCCCCAGCTTTCCTGGAGCCCCTTTCAGTCCTGGGGGGCTGCTCTAAGGTCTCCCCAGAGCCTTCTCCTCTCCAGGCTGAACAACCCCAACTCTCTCAGCCTGTCCTCATAGCAGAGGTGCTCCAGCCCTCAGATCATTTTCATGGCCTCCTCTGGACCCACTCCGACAGTTTCGTGTCCTTCTTATGTTGGGGATTCCATAAGAAGGATATGGAACTATTGGAACGGGTCCAGAGGAGGACTATGAAGATGATCACCTATAGTTGGCTCACAAAGCCATTCTTGCACACATCCAAGGAAAATGGATGCAGCTTGGCTATTGTGCTCAGTAATCTGACTCAAAAATCTGATCCAACTTGTACATAAGGAGAGGAGTGTTCATAACCCTTGCATCTCCAAGAGCTTGTCCTCCAGTAGGGGTAAAAAGTTCACCTGCAAGTTAAGCAGGAAGAGCTTAATCATTGCATCAGGGCACTGTGTAAGACCGTCTTCCTTTCCTAGCAGGGAGTACCAGGTTTTCTCCATTCTGCTCCAGCTGAGGAAGATTTCTGATTAATGCCATTTTGCTGAAGCAGAGCAAGTTCTTGCTGTGTGTTTCCTCCTGAAGTGACTGAGGAGATTCAAGTAAGAAGGGGGCCAGATTCCAGTGATTCAGTTGAACCAAATAGTGCAGTTTTCATACTCTGAGGCTCAGCTGCAGAGTTCTTTCTCATACATCCCATGCAGTCTTATACTTTGAGCCAAGTGAGACTAAAATTCCCCTGGCTTTGGGAGTGTTTGTGTCCTCTGCAATGGCATCAGTGATTTAAAGCAGGAAGATTTGCCGTGGGGATACCAGCACGGTTTGTACGCTGGTGGTTTGTGCAGTCTCAGGATCGTGAGCTCCCACGTTAAGGACTCTGGCTATACAATACCCAGAATTATGAAACTCAGGCTGGGCTGAGTGCTCCAGGAGCAGTCAGACGTAATTCTGTGAGTGGGGAGCCTGCAAAGGTGGTCCTATTTCAGAGGCTATTTGCCTGTTGTGTATTTGTATCCCAGGAGCAGGGATCTGTGCCAGCACGTCGACAATCTATCTGAGCTCTGGCTACACAGAAATAGCTTTTCCTTCTCTAACATTTGCCACCCACAAATCTCCAACCATTCTGAGCACTGCTTTATAATTCTTCTGCTTTATAGGGAAATATTCAGATGCTCAGCCTGGAGGGACCTCTCCAGTCACTGAGTTCAGTTAATTCTCCCACAGTCAACCCCATCATGTATTCCCTTTTATAAGCATCCATCCCAGCTGGATGGTTGTTACAGAGCTGTGCTGCTCTGATACCTACAAATCTTCTTACATTTTCAAACTTAAATATAGTCATACACAGTTTGTATCCATTTGTTCTTGTGCCAGTACCTCTACTTTAATTTTAAATAGTTCTTTTTCCTTCTCCAACGTTTTCCACTCTGATGTTGATATAAGAAACCAGATTCCTTCTCAGCTTTGTGTCATGTTGGGTCAAGCAAGCCAAGGTCTTTTAGTTGTATCTCTTCAGATGATTCTCTGTTCCTTTTGTGATCCTATTTCTCTGCACCTATCCAGTCTCTATTTACCTTCTGTCACCACAGGTGGACAGGAAAAGGCACTGCTATCAGCAATATCTCATACTAATTCTGATTTCTGATGTAAATCAGAACCCCCAGCATATTTGAGACTTACATTATTGCCATTGTTAGTTTTACTAACTAGCAGCTCCTTCCTATTCAGTGAGACCAGCTTGGTGTGATCCAGAAGCAAGGGAACAACAATGAGGGATTGGAGCTGGTATTGAGGAGCTTCACAGCTCCTTAACACCATTCCCTGGACTACACTGTTAGGAAATAGAAGGAGTCTTGTTTACATGAAGATCCAGCTGAGCGATAATAGGACAGAATCAAAATACCAAGAAGGCAATGGAACTGTTCTAAATGTAATGGTTTAAAATGTTTGCTATTACTGTACAGAACAGCTGGCCTTTAAAGCAATTACTTCAGTAAGTTGCACATCATCAATCTCTCAGAAAGATGAGTGAGTCTGGAGAATGTTTAATTCATGGCCTGAGAGAATCTTCTTGTTGTATTTATCTCTCAGGCTCCAAACCCCAGCAAATAGCTGCCCAGGATGTGAAGCTGGTTTTCCCAGAAGGGCTGTGCTGTGCTGTCAGATGTTAGAGGAGGAAGAGGTAGGATTCTGCCCTTGCCTGAGAACTATTCCACTGTGTCAGAGCCGTGCCTTTGGCCCTGCTATCCTTTCCTGTTATGCTGTAGGTAATGCTTCTTCTGCTGTGTTTTGCCAGCTGCTGAGTTTTCCTTCCCCCGTGGCTGTTCCTGTCACAAAGTGCTATAACTGAGTCTTGACCCAGACAGTCTCGGTGGAGCAGTGCTTTTTCAGATATGTTTGTTCAGTAACCTGTGCTGTGAATTCAGGAGGGCTCAGGGCTCCTGCTTTAGAAGCAAAGTTCCCAGACAGAGTCAACATTGCTTTGGAAGCAGGTCACAGAGAGGAACAGCAACCTCATCATGATTGCTGAGACACAGCTGCCCCAGAGGCTGGTTTTTGACCAGCTTTTCTCCTGCAGCATTCTGGAATGGAGATGAAGTGGGATGGCTGACGATGCAACTCGCCGGTTGCCAGGTGTCTCCCGCAGGGTCTGTACACATCCTCACGCTCCCAGCACGGAGCACTGCCCTCTTTGTGTGACAGGGGCGTCGTCCCCCTGCCAGCAGAGGTACCACTCCCCAGCAATGGAAAGGGTGGAGCTGTGTCAGGCAGTTTACAGAGCTGCTGGGTGCCTGAATCCATCCCTGCCTGCAGATAAAGGCACAAAGACTCAGGCTCTTGCCCTGCACTGCTGGCACTGGAGTGGTCCCCCTGCTCACCTGGCCCTTCACTCTGGGTAGCTGCTGGTGTCTGACTCAAACCACTGCTTAAAATGAAACCGTAGATCTTTCCTGTTCAACCAGTTCGGTGTCATTTCTACTGTGGTCGTTTTCATCTCAAAACCAGAGTTTGAAGTGATCAGGTTATGCCCAACAAAGGGATGGAAATTTTGAGCCTTGTTGTTGTCTGCATGGCACAGAGGTGGCCCAGCTGGGTTACTCCAAGGAGATTAGCTCTGGAACTGGAAGCAGCTGCCACATCTGTAATGTGCTTCACTAATGTGGGTGCTCTCCCTCTGCAACCCTAGTCCAGAGCATCTTGACTGCACTGCGCTGGGCTGCAGGGATGGGCCAGCTCGTTCAGAGCCACTACACCCCGGTGTGGTCCTGGATAGAGGTGTTAGATGCTCACAGTCCTGGAGTTTCTGGCCTTGAAAAGTTGGGAGCAGAGACCTTAGAAAGGTGTCTGGATGAAGTGCCTTTAAAAGGACGACAAGCTGTGGTACTGAATTAAGCCTGAATAAAAATAGAACACATGCAAAATGTTCTTGTATCTCTAGACAAGCAGGTGTTTTCTAGGCTGGCAATTACAGAAGTACACACCACCAACAAAAGCTTCACAGCTTGCCTGAATCAATACTTCACAAGTGTTATCCTTCCTGATTAGGTGGTGGTGTTCATAAGATTTGCCTCTCTCTCCCACCCTCCTCTGCTGCAGATCTATAACCTGAAACATGACCCCATCGTCACTTTGGAAATCAACGAGCGGCGCAAGGTCATGAAACGTGGAACGGGAGGGCAGCCCAGTTTATTGGGCTCTGAGCAACCATGCAGTCTGGGTAAGGAAATGTGGAACTCTGGTTATAGATTGGAACTGTTATTGATTAATGGGACAGCAAGAGAACCCATCTGGTGGCAGCAAGATTTGGTATTGGCAGGGACAGCTCTGAGCTGCAGAGGCTCCAGTGGAGTCCAGCCATTTAACTGCTCACCTGCCAGGCTGTTCCACTGCCCGTGCTTTCATGGGTTTAAATACAGGGCTGTTGAGCAGTGCTGACCTCACCAGCAGAAGAACAAGCACTGTCAGCACGTTTCTCTGCTCAGCCTTTGCCATGTGTTTCAGCCGCGGCGCTTTGCACGTCCATTCAGAGCCAGGAGCGGCCGAGGCACCGTGGTGATGGGCAATCGTGAGGTGTTTTGTTCTGAGATTGGATAAATAACAGGGAGTGACTTTGGCAGCGTGGACATCTACCTCTCAGTTCCTACAAGCTGCTGAAATGCTGCCAGCTCAAAATTACTTCCAGTTATCACTGGTCTGGATTTGATTTGAAGTCAAAGTTCAGCAAGTCTGTCAATTCCCTCAGATGCCTCGGTTTCTCTGTTGATTTTACGTGATAGGTGTGTACAGAACATGGGCTTTGAGGCACCATTTATAGCAGATGTAGCTGACACGGGGATGCTTCCATGTTGGGATACTATGGGTCGATCCCAAGCCTTTATAAACAAGCAGTGACCAGGTGAAGCACCGCTGCAGTGTTCCCTGGGGAGCAAAGGTGTTTGGAACTGGGTCATTCTCATTCCTGTAGCTTGAGTTCTGATGTGACTGGCAAGCAGCAGGGTGGGCAGCTGAGATGTTCCTGCGCTACACCTGGTTGCTGCAGTCGTTAATCCAAGTGGTAAAACCAAAAGATTGTTGTGGACTGGCAGAAGAGCATGATAAAAATGCTAGAGAACTGCAGGCTGTCCCCTGGCATCGTAAATCCCTGCTGATGGAGGAGTTTGGGGCATGGACCCCATCCCAGCAGACGCACGAGACAGCACGTTGTGAGTGCAAGGAGGATGGTGGCCAGGCAAGGCCTCTGCCTCAGTGAGAGCTGAGCTGCTTGGCAGGCATCAAGACACTTTTGTGAAGGGGGGCTCTGTCGGAGGGGTTTTCCCAAGGTAATTATCAATGAATGCTTTCCAGTGAGTTCTGGTGGCTTTGGGCTGTGCCCCAGGCAGCTTCCTCACGGTTACAGAAATCACAAACCCTTTTGTCCCATTGCACACTAATACAGAGGCTGATTTAACGAAGGTTTAGGGCTTAACTGATGCCTGCAGTGAGAGACGAGGCCTGTTGCGACGTTCCTGACATTCCCAAATGTTGTGTGAGTCCTGAAACAAGAGCTTGGCAATGCTGTGTATGGATCAGCAGCTTTTTGAGATGACCAGGCTGTTCTGAGTGGAGCTGTCTGACCTGATCAAATCGCTGCGTATGGGGGGGTTGTGGCAGCTCGAGCTGTGTCAGAGCACAAAGCTGCTGAGAGGAGACTTTGCAGGTGTTCCCAGTCCAAAATATCCTGTGTTGCTATTGCTGACAGGCAAGGTATTTCCCCCAGCAGCTTACTGTGTTATGGGAAAAGACTGGGCCTGTAGCACAGGTCACCTGTGACTGAGGCACTTCTGTGATTTTTAGAAGAGATTACAGAAAAGAAAATAAAATTTAAATTGGATTAAATTAAATTAAAATCGATCATCTTGTTGTGGAGAAAGCACAGCTATTCTGCAAGATTTCTACAGCCCAGCATTGGGAGCACAACTCTAAAGATGTGTCCCTAATTTCCTGCTGTGTGAGGATCTCTTTGCTTTGAAGATATCTAAGCAGGGTGAAAAGGAAACCAGCGTGTGCAGCCCTGATGTGTTTGTATCTCAGAAAATGTATTTCAAAGAGTTACTGTCCTGGAAAAGCAAGCACACGTGATCTCTGAACTGTCAGGCACGGTGTAGTAAATGCCTCCAGCAACCAGTTCACTTTATGGCCTCATCTTGAACACTAGAGGTAGCTCTTGCACACAAAGAAACCTCTCCTTTCAGCAAATAATTATCACAAAGCTGCTGCCTAATGGGCAGACAGATTTATCATGAGAAAATATGAAATACATTAAGTCTTATGTATGCTGCTCAGAATTACATTTTGGGTTATAAAAGCAGCTGGGCTAACGGATTTCTTTGCTTGGAAAAAATGCAATGGAATAGAGTGTCTCTGGTAGCAAACCAGCAGCTGTCCTTGTCTGACTCCAGAAATGGGGTCACTACTGCTGTCTTGTGATCTCCAGATAGGAACACGCAGGCACACAGAAGTCTGAGGGTTTGGGATGAGCAATTGCATCCCTCAACATCACAAACCATTCCCGAGTGACTCTGATCTTCCAGTCACCTGTCTGTGGCAGGGGGGAATTACCCAGGGGGTTACCAGTCGTGGGGGGGTAGGTGTAAAACAGGCATCTCTTGTGATCTTTTCCCATCAGGTCAGCCTCGATAACCTCTGCCAGACCACTTGCCTCATATTGCCCGGGATAATCCTTCGGGGTTCAGAGCACCCACCTTATGTTGAACTGCTTGATCAGCTTATTGGCAAAGATTCCACGGTGACTGGAGAACACCTCCGTGTCCTGGGTGCACCCCAGGCTCGCTGCACCCCCGAGGCACTAAGCAGGGCAAAGTGCAGGGTTGCAGCAAAGGCACGAACCAGATGGAGTTGTGCACAAAAGAGGAGCCAAGATACCCAGGGTGGCTCTGAGCAAACTTGCTTTGGTGGCAGTTTTAGCACAGCACTGCATCTGAGCTCTGATACCAGTGGTGGGTCCTGTGGGCAGCGTCTCGCGCTCGTCCCTCGTGGTCCCGTGGCTCCGCTGGCTGCTGGCACCCACCCCTGACACCCTGATGTGTGAACGTGGCCTTAATGCCAATGGCACACCCTCCTTTTATTCCATTCCCCTATCAGGGTGCAGTTGCTGCTGTTATGTTTGTTCTGCTGCTGTACTCTGCACTGTGTTCCTGCATAAATACAGTTTCTGTTTCCTTTTCTCTAATCGCACCCCATGAATCCTCTTCCACAATGCTAAATAACCCTTCCACTTTTTGGTCTGTGCCCTGGCATCCTAGGCAGAGATTTAGTTGGTGCTGACAGCTCAAGCTGCAGTCCAGCACGGGCTTGGAGCAAGTGCTCCCGGGGCTCGAGCAGGAGATGTGCTTCTGGGCTCAGCAGAAACGTTGCTTTACATCAGCAGAGTGTCTGGCCCGGGCTGATTTTCTCTTTGCACTTGGTGTGGAAGATGCCCACCATCTCAGGACCCTCACCAGGGCAGAGCAGCAAGGTAGAGTGTGCAAGGAAGGGCTGGCAGGAGCACAGAGTAAACAAGGAGGGAACCTACTTATGCTGGAAATAGCAATCAGCAAAGGGCTGTCAGAGACACACTGCAGTCCCTCTGAAAAGCTACAGACAAACATTTGTGCTTCCAGCTTCTCAGTTATGAGTCTGAGGAGGTGTCTGTAATAGGAAAAAGTAAGATCTTTTCAGGTTGTGATTTTTTAAACTGACAGCATCCCTTTGAAGTACATCTGTATAGAATAACAATTACATCTAGCATCCAATTAGTCTGGGCACTCCTTTCTTCTCCTGTGGTTCCCCTGAGGATGCCATCCCTCTGCACACGGGAATGTGCGCAGCTCTCTAGGAAGGACAAAGTGAATCAGCGTGTGGGAAGGAGAGCCATGGCAGCAACACTGCTCTCCTGGTGATGGAAATGGTTCCTCCTGTTGGAGATGAATGACTCTGAGCACAGCTGGAGAGTTTCCAGAAGGGTCTGGCACTGCTGAGCCAAAGGTGAATGTTGCAGCATTTGCTTTCCCTTGCCAGAAGGGAAATGGGCTTCTTCAAGCGGTAAGTGCTTCTGCTACAATACCTCAACACTTACAGTTATCTCCATATTCCTGCTTCCAGCAGACTTAGTGACAGAATCATAGAATCTTCCGGTTGGAAAAGACCTCTGAGATCGAGTCCAACCGCACCCATCCTCTGCTAAACCCTGTCCCTCAAAAACTCATCTCCCAGTTTTTAAACCCCTCCAGGGATGGTGACTCAACCCCCTCCCTGGGCAGCCTCTGCCAGGGCCTGACCAACCTTACAGCAAAGAAATTCTTCCCAATATCCAGTCTGAGCCTCCCCTGGCACAACTCATGGCCATTTCCTCTTGTCCCATCACCTGGCACTTGAGAGAAGAGATCAACACTGGCTCTCCCACAGCCTCCTTTCAGGCAGTTGTAGACAGTGATGAGGTCTCCCCTCAGCCTCCTCTTCTCCAGGCTGAACAACCCCAGGTCCCTCAGTCTCTCCTCGTAGCACTTGTTCTCCAGCCCCTTCCCCAGCCTCGTTCCCCTTCTCTGGATGCTCTCCAACCCCTCAATGTCCTTCTTGTAGTGAGGGGCCAGAACTGACCCCAGGACTCAAGGTGTGGCCTCACCAGTGCCCAGTACAGGGGCACAATCCCTGCCCTGCTCCTGCTGCCCACGCTGTGTCTGACACAGCCCAAGATGCCATTGGCCCTCTTGGCCACCTGGGCCACTGCTGGCTCATGTTCAGCCGCTGCCAACCAACACCCCCAGGTCCTTCTCCTCCAGGCAGCTCTCCAGACACTCTTCCCCAAGCCTGTAACCCTGCAGGGGTTGTTGTGTCCCAAGGGCAGGACTCAGCATTTGGTCTTGTTGACCCTCATCCCGTTGGTCTCAGCCCATGGATCCAGCCTGGCCAGATCTCTTTGCAGCACATAGAATAACACACTTAAGTAACCTCCTTATTTTCTTTCTGAGAGAAGGCAACAGGAATACCAGCGTGCCGTGGGAGAGGGATAACCAGCAGTTCAGACACTACACCCTTTCAATTTGAAAGAGTCTGTTCCTTTGTGACTTTCATCCCCTCACACAGCACACAGGCAGTGAGCTGTGCTGTCAGCAGTCCATCAGCGAGCCCTACAGCCCAATTGAAGTGGGCAGAAACACCAAAGCTCTGTTCTTCTCTCCCTCTTAATGGATGGTTTGTGTCTGGTGCTCGGTGCAGCGAGATAACGCTTCGACTCCCTGCAGGACAGGTGAGTGAGGACAACGGTGCTTCAACAGAGCTTGTGACCCGAAGGAGGGCAGCTGCCTTTCTTCTCTCTAATTCAGACTCCCAGGAAGTTGGGTGCCACTCAAAGGCAACCCATTCTTCCCAAGTTGTGTTGGTGTTAATGGGTCGACACCTCAGGGTGTTCCCCAGTTTCAAAGCCGTGTGTCTGATACTCAGGAACTTAAATACTGAGTTGTGTTTTCTGTGAAGGACTCGAAGCATCTGCCAGTACAGGCATTCTCTGAAACGAGGGCTCTCATTGGGAATAGACCTGCTGAATCAATGGAATCCCTGGGAGAAATATCTTAGCAGATCCTATGTTTGGTATGAAAAAGAAATAAATACTTAAAATAAACGCCAGAGAGCAAAATCAAAAATCAGCCTCTTAAATAAATCACCAGAAATGCTGGGTAGAGGGTTTATAAGCCTGGTAAAATAAACAGAACCCCTCTACAGGGACTGATTAGTGAAATCAAATGATTATCAGGCCAATTAATCCACTGCCCCCAGAGGGAAAGTTTCCTTGCACGGAGCTGGTGTTTGGCAGTGGGATGTGCACTTCACGCACATGGTTTGCTCTCAGAAGGGAAGCCAAGAGAGTCTTTTTTCTGGCACATCCAGTACACAGCCACACTGCTGAGGCTGTACCAACATCCAGATGATTCTGCCAGTGGGACAGGAACAAGGAATTCAATGATGCTGGAGTTCACAGGCATCAGGGAGATCAAAGCTCAACATCCAAGTCTGTAGACCCCTTGGAGTTCTCACGCTGTGATGAAATGTGTGGTGCTCAGTCATAAGGCGACACCTGGGAAGAACAGTTGGAACAGACTTCACCAGTAGCTTCTATGAAATGTTTTCAAGCTAATGACAGCATTTGGACGTTGCTCCCATTCATTTAAAAGCACAAGCTTGGAAGCCACATCCCAAACCTTTCACCCAGCAAAGCACAGCACCAAGGGCAAGCAAAGAGCAAGTTACTCAAGACCTTTTCTAGTGAGTTCCCATCCACTCCTTCCCTGGTTTACAGGAGAAAAGCGATCTGTTGGGAACCCCAGGGGCCACTGCTGAAGGGAGAGGGGATGTGAGCAGAGACGGCAGCCGAGACAGGAGCCCCCCCCTTCTTTGTTTATCCCAGGCTTTTGCTGCTCAGGGTTGTGGGTGCTGTCTCACCAGATCTGCTGTGACACAGGGCTTCTCTCTTCTGTGGGATTGACTTGAAATGTCTCCAGATTGCCAGTCTCAAGGCAGCAAACCTCGCAGTGGCTTCTCGGGGCTGTTCACAGCGAGCCAGGGGCTGAGAAGGAAGCGGGGAGGAATAGGTGAGGGCTCTGCCAGTCTCAGCTGTGACTCTCGCTCCTCATCCTGGCTGTACCAGGGATGACCTTCCTTGCTGGACCACAGAATCCGTGTGCCTGAAGTTGTGGCTGTTCTGAGGTGCTCCCAAGTGGCAGGGGCTGCTCTGCCTCTTGCCCCGGTGCCAGGACCGGCAGCGATCGTGCACCATTTAAAACCAGTTCTACAAAACCCTCTTTGCCTTCATGATCAGTGATTCTTGTAGAAGGGAGAGGCAGCAAGGTGTGCCCAGGGGTGGGGAGGAGGGGAGGCCGTGATCCTCAGGCAGATCAGCTTTAGCCACCAGTAAAATCACAGGCTTGTTGCATCGCAATCGTACCGTGTGAAATCAACTCTGCAAGCTGAAAACCCAGCCTGCCTTAACTGGTGTCTCATAAGGACACTTCATGCTACGACATCTTCACTGCCTGGTTTATAAACATTTCAAAACAACATCTGAAGTTAATTACACTCATGACTCCATCAGCCGGGGCCACGTGACCTTTCTTGTACCGAATACATCGCTGTGTATTTATCTCACTCCTACTGCCTCAGCCCAGGGTTCCAATACCTGCACAGGTTCTGGCCTGTGTTTCAGCTGCATTGCTGAAGCACCATGGTGTGAGAGATTATTTTACAGCCCTGGGAGCTGATTCACAGCTGAGGCACATTACTTAGGCTTTGTGCCACGGGGAGAAACGTTGCCATCTGTATGGAAGCCTGGGATGTGATGTCAGATATGGGCTGTGATAAGGAAAAGGAATCAGGTGTTGAGAGGAACAATGCAGGCTCTGCTACTATAACTGCTCATAGTTCAGAGCCTATTGAAGCTTTCCTAAGCCAGCTCTAGCAGTGGCACTTCAAGGGGAGAATCACTCACTGGAGGATGTGCCGTGCAGAGCAGTTGCCTTAAAGACAGACACAGACCCTCGTAACCGTGCGGTGATCGTTGTTCAGCAGCAGCAGAGCCCACTCTGTCCACTCTCTGGACGTCCATGAAGGCATTATTTCTGCACCAAAGGGCAGGAAGAACAGAGAAGGGGACAAAATTTACAGAGAGGGGGCACAAAAAGCAGCCTGTGAGCTTGAGTGGCTGAAAAGAGTGGAGCCAAAGGAGGAATCCGGGAGAGTTTGGGAGGATGCTAAGGGCAACTCATAGGGCAGAGTGAAGTGTTTGGAAGAGGTGAGGGGAAGCTAAAGCACAGCCTGAGAGCAGTGGGGACCTGGGGGGAGAATCCAGAGAAGGAAGTGCCACAGCCCTGTCTGCAGACAGGGAAAAATGATGTGAGGCTCACCTTGTTCTGTCAGCATCCGGTTGCCCTCATCTCCAGTATAAAGCATTCGAATTTTTCCTGTCATAACTTGTTTTTACAGCCAGATTTCCTAGCTGCAGGGTGGCAGAGGGAAGGATTTACAAGGAGATTCAAAGCAGCTCCTGGAAGAAAGGCTTGCTCTGCTTTTTGTGCATGACAAATAGATTGAGCTGCCTTAATAGGTGATACTGATTTAATAGTGATTGCTTCTCTATGGTTTGTACTTTCTGATGCTCATAAGATTGTTAGGACCTAATTAACTATGGTCTGTAGGAACTCACCTAGTTAACATGGTGCTGAACTCAACTAAAGCTCATTGAAAGCCTTGCTGCAGCAGAAGAAAACCAGAGTCTAGGCTGGGCCTCCTTACACCTTCCTGGTTTTAGACAATGTAGTGCAATCAGAACAAAGTGTTAAATGTTACCTGAATGTTATGCTCTCTGATGAAACATTCCTACAAAGTGTTAATTGCTGTTAGCAGGGAGCAAAGTTATCCCTATAGGAAGCTCATCCCTGGGAGCTTTGGAGAGAAAAGAGGTGTAGAAATCCAAAAAATGAACACAACGAGATGTAAAGTCTTGGAGCTGTTGAAAATCACTGAAGGGAAAACTGTTGCCAAGCACAATACCTGGATATGGGGGCAGGGAGCAGGGAGTGGTTTCCAAAGCCTCTGGAGAGTGTGAAAGCCTGAGGCTCTGAGCACAGAGCTAGTTTAAAAGTCAGCTTTGGCATTTGTATCTTGCCTTTGAATTTCTCTTTAATGTGTCTGGAGGTCAACTCTTGTGCAGCTTGAGGTGGGCCAGAGCAAAACAGGGACCAGTGAAGCAGACCTTGCTGCTGAAAGCAGCTTAGGAGGTCCTGGGGTTTGGGGAAAACAGACAGATTATCTTTGGTTGAGAAACAGAACCTTGCACAGAGCTTCCCATCTACATCTATGTGTGTTTCCCACTGCCCCAGAGACCCCATTATGCAACAGGTCATTACTGTTTGTTTGGAGGCTTATATTTTAAGAATCCAAATCCATTTATACAAAGCTTTGTAAAACCCAGGATTTGTCTGTGTAAAGAAGTTCAGTAACAGATGCACATGGCCCAGGCTGCTGGCACAGAGCACAGTCCTCCTCAGAGCTACGTCACCTGCAGTCTCTGACAGCTTAGATGGCAAAGTAACCCTGGCTTCTGTTTTTCTTTAGCCCCAGTGCCTGTCAGCAGAAGCAGTCAGTCCTGGACACTGCACAGCATCTCCTTTATCCCCAAAATCAGAAACAGGCAAGTAGAGAAACTTATGGCACCGTTACGTGTCCTTTGTGCCCCTGGGATGGATGGAACTTGTCAAATTTGGTTGTATTTTAGAAGAAAATCTCAATTTGTATGATATAGAGGTGGTGCCTCATGGCAGCCCCAAGCTTTGGCTTATACTGAGAGCCCAGCAAACACTGGAAGGTGAGACCAAAACTCTGTCAAAGTGTCTTCCACGTTACAGTGGTGACACTATTTTGAATCAAAATATCTGGAGATTTTCATAAAGATTCACTGTTTTCCATAAATGTCAGTTACTTTAATGAAGAATCAACACTTCTAAGAGATCTGTGATGCTTGTCAAAAATAAGTGACAGGAAACGTTCATTCAGCCCGACTGCCGAGCTGGCACATGTCCTGTGTATGGGAAGTTGTGTTTCAGAAGCCCAAATCCAAATGGAAGAGGAGAAATTCAGCCATTCATTCCAGGGATGGATGAGCTGAATAGTACATAAGGGGTTCCAGGAAAGCTGGGGAGGGGCTCTTGATCAGGGAGTGCAGGGACAGGATGAGGGGAAGGGTTTTCAGTTGAAAGAGGGGAGATTGAGATGAAATCTTAGGGAGAAATGTTTTGCTGTGAGGGTGGGGAGGCCCTGGCCCAGGTGCCCAGAGCAGTGGTGGCTGCCCCATCCCTGGAGGTGTTCAAGGCCAGGTTGGATGGGGCTTTGAGCCCCCTGATCCAGTGGGAGGTGTCCCTGCCCATGGCAGGGGGTTGGGACTGGATGGGCCTTGAGGTCCCTTCCAATGCAACCCATTCCATGATTGAGAAGAAATGCTGAGCTGCAGGCACATGGGCCACTGGTGGGAATGAACTGCATAAGCACCTTTAAACTCTGGCTGCAGTCATCAAAGTTTAGTATAAAACAAATGAGAGGGTTGGACAGAGGAGGCGGTGCCTGCGGAGTCAGGAGCAGGAGGCGTAGGAGAATTGGGAAGAACGAGAAATTTTAACAAGGCCTCTCCTGTGGATCCCTTTTGCTGTCCAGGAAGAGCAAGATACGTTTGTAACGTCCCTTGAGGTACCAGAGCTGCTGCCTTTGGTACCTGGGCTCTGAGGACTGAGCCTGAGAAGACACAGAGCCCTCTTTGAAGTGTGTGCCTGGCTTTAACCCAGGCAGGGCTCCCCCAGCCCTCCCCACAGCAGTGTAGCCGTGTCCTGTCCCCCAGGCTCAGTAACGTTCTCCCGGTGCCAGGGAAGGTCTGCCCGCCCAGTGAGGCTGCTGCCAGGGTGCCAGGCTGTTGCCAAGTAATGTGACAGGGCAGCAAGTCCAGGCTCTCTCCTGATTTGCTTCGAAAAGGCCATCACATATCTGCGGCCGACACAAACTCCTGACTGCTTCAGCCGTGGAGAATCAGCCCTGCGGAAAGAGGCCGATGGTGCTTTCCATGATAGATAGGAGAAAGGACAAATAGGTTCAGCCCTTCCCAGCTTCTGGCAGCCTGGGCCACTGAAACAAATCCCTCTGGGTGTTGGGGGAAGCAGGGGCCACTCACAGCAGCTCAGAGTTCAGGCCACGACTTTGAGAAGGGCAATGAAGCTGGGGAAGGGGCTGGAGAACAAGTCTTCTGAGGAGCAGCTGAGCAATCCATAGAAGCCTGGAGAAGAGGAGGGTGAAAGGAGACCTCATCACTGAATTCAGCTGCTCCTGGAAAGGAGGTTGGAGTGAGGTGGATGCTGGGCTCTTCCCCCAAGTAACAGGATGAGAGGGAAGATGCACCAGGGCAGGTTCAGATTAGACATCAGCAAAAATTCCTTCACTGAAGTGTTGTCAGGCCCTGGCAGAGGCTGCCCAGGGAGGTGGTGGAGTCCCCGTCCCTGGAGAGATTTAGAAGACGGGTAGATTAAGAGCTCTGGGATCTGGTTCAGTAGTGGACAGGGATGGCTGGACTCGATGGTCTCCAAGGTCTTTCCCAGCCAAGTGATTCTGTGACTCTGTGCCTCTAGCAGACAGAGGTGGGTGCAGCACTTCTCATGGGTTACAAGAAGCACAGCAGCAAGTAATGTTTATTTTCAAATGGGCCTTTTGCTCCAACGTTCAGGATGGGTTTAGAAATCCCAGAGCCAGATCTGAGGAGCAAGCTCACCGGGGAATGTCTGTACCTCAAAGAATGTCCCTAGAAACCGTGTTTGATCCTCTGATCTCTTGCTAATGAGTTTATGAAATGTCCGCCAGGCTTTCCAGGTCAAAGCCATTGAGAAACAACACGATAGCAGGCAAAGTTCAGGAGGGTTAAATGAACATGGATTTCAAGTCCTTGCGGTTTGAACAGAGCTGCAGCGTTTACTGGTGGAGTTGAGCCATGGAAGTAGAAAAGAATTTCATAATTGCTCCCTGTGTGGTTTGGGACTGGGTGATAGGATGAGAAATCAGCTTTTGAAATGTGGACATCTATGTTTTCCTGTGTGGGTGGGGCCCAGGTTGCCCAGAGCAGTGGTGACTGCCCCATCCCTGGAGGTGTTCAAGGCCAGGTTGGATGGGGCTTTGAGCCCCCTGATCCAGTGGGAGGTGTCCCTGCCCGTGGCAGGGGGGTGGAACTGGATGGGCTTTGAGATCCCTTCCAACCCAATTATTCCATGATTCTAGGATTAATTCAGCCTGGTAAATGTCCTCACTGTGAACACACATGAGAACCCTTTGTGATGCACAGAAATCAAAGCTCTCCCCCAGCCCCTTCCCTCTTTCATTCCCAGGCTGAAGAGCTGCTCTGTTGCCTCTTGGACTCCCTGACATCTGACAGCATCCACCAAATTGAACCCCAGGATCGTTGGCCGGGATGGCCAAGGCCCCGAAGCTGCCCAGGGGTGGATGCCACCGTGGGTATCTGTGCAGATGGGCACACAGGGGCCTCCCAGACTCCCAGAGCACCAGCAGTTGTTTGTCCTTAAACATGAAGTCAGCGTCAGTGAGACCGATGAGAGTGGTGGGAGGAAGGAGCTGTGCCCAAGAACAATCCTTTCTGAACTGTAGCCGTGGTTTCCAGTGGAATGCATTCAGAGACAATCTGCTTGCATTCATGGAGCAAGGGCTGGAGCATTCCTCTGGCTGGGAAAAACAAAGGAAGTAAAGTAAATAGAGGCAGGCTTTGCTGTCTGTCTGTCTCTCTGGTGCTCGGGGACTCCAGCATCCCCGGGCCTCGGATCCGTTATGGAGAGACTCCATTTTCTGCTCCTGCTGTGCTCCTTGAGCCAAAGATGGAGCTGCAGCCCATAAAATGGAAATGCTGTGAGGGAAGGTTGGGTCCCTGGAGAGTTCAGTACAGCAGGCAGAGCTGCTGAGTGGAATTAAAAGCTGGACAGCTTCATGTTCACTCGCCTCTGCTCCAGCAGCCCTGTCACTGCTGTCTGTGCCCGGCCCCAGCTCATTGCCCTCTCCTGGGCACACAACCTGCCTCCTCCTCCTCACCTTCCTCCTCCTCTAGCAGCCACTGGTCACAGTGCAGTTCCTCCTTGGCCAAGTCCTTTCTACAAGCTCTCTGGCAAGTAAGCTGGTGTTAATACAAAGGCCCTCGGTGTTCCTGGGACCTGCTGGGCAAACCCAGCTCCTTTGGGAAGACTCTTTTCAGTGCGACAGGGCTCTTGGTCCTGTCTGTCCTGCTAAGGCAAAGACTTAGAGATGCACCTGCATCCAGTTCCAGATATCATGGACACAGCAAGAACTGTGCACCCTCTATGTGTTATTAAGGCAGAGCAGCTGACTGGCCAGACCACCCTGGGGTGCTGCTGGCAGGGTGAACCCCTTCTGTCCACAGCCTTTCCCTCTGTGAGAGCCTGGTATGAATCCTTCTCTTCCCCAGCCATCACTTCCCATGAACTCTGAGAACATAAGGTTGTTTAACCTGGAGAAGAGGAGTCTCAGGAGAGACCTTATTGCTCTCTATAACTACCTAAAAGGAGGCTGCAGGCAGGCAGGGGTTGGTCTCTTCTCTCAGGTGACCAGTGACAGAACAAGAGGACATGGTCTCAAGCTTTGTCAGGGGAGGTTTAGGCTTGATATTAGGAACAAATTCTTCACTGAAAGGGTGATTGGCCATTGGAATGAGCTGCCCAGGGAGGGGGTGGAGTCATCGTCCCTGGAGGGGTTTAAAAACAGATTGGATGAGGCACTGAGTGCCGTGGTTTAGACGAGGAGTAGGTGTTGGTGTTGGGTCATAGGTTGGACTCGATGATCTCAGAGGTCTTTTCCAACCTTGAGATACTGTGGGGAGCTCTCAGATCTCTGTCCCCTTTCAGACTAGGCTGAAAGCATCCAGTAAGTCCAGAAGCTGTTAGAGGTCTGGCCCTCCCTGCAGCTCGACTTCCAGCTGGGAATAGCCCTGCCTCCTTCTCTCCAGGTCTCTAAGCTACCTTGAAACAGCAGCAAGAGCTTGCTGTGGTCTGCTGGGTGAGTGGAGGGGAGGGACCTGCCCCAACCTCACACAGCGCTTTGGTGTCAGAACCTGGAATTACCCTCCAACCTCTGTTCCCATTCTGCCTAGACAGGTTGTTTGGGCTTTATGGTGGGACCAAACATCTCCAGAAGCACGTGCCTGCGAGGGAAGCAGGCAGCTGCCCTGATCCCCAGGGAGGATGGGGTCCCAGGAGCCAGTGTGATGGAAAAGCCTGCCCGGCTCCTGCAGCTAAGTAGGCCATTTCCTGCACTCCAGGCGCATTTCTGTCATGTTTGTGAGCCATGCACGGCTTTGAAACAAATGAAAATTAAAAGGATCCACCCCCGGCACTCGGGGAATTTGATCTGGAAAAGGAACGTGTTGGAATGAAGCGCAGCCTGAGAGCAGCCGAAAGGCTGGGCCCGCAGAGCTACGGGCGAGAGGGGGCACGCGGGGCCAGCAGCAGCCCTGCACCCGCCAGGGTGGTGGCACGTGGGCCACCAGCACCACGCCCAGCTCACCTGGGCCCTCCGACCTGTGACAACTGGGATCCAGGGAGCTGCTCAGCAGGAGGAGATGAGCTGGTGGCCGGGGAGGTGGCATTGCATTCGGCCAACGCTGGCCCTTGTCAGGGCTCGGAACTCCCTGAGCATCGTGGCAGGAATTGAGGCTACGGTGCTTAACTCACCATGGGGAAAACCAGGACCTGGTATGAAAAGCACCTGGTACCACATCCCCTTCCAGACAGCCCCGCTCCCGAGGCATCTGCTTTGTGAGACCCAAAACTCCTGCCGTGCCTTCAATTCCTATTTTAAAGCCCAGCTAATTAGTGTCGGCGTAACAAACCAGCACGCCCTGCGCAGAGCAAGGGAAGGAATCATCCTCTGGTATTTCCAAAATGCCAGGATTCCATAAATAACCTCTCCAGCCTTTCCTCCCAAAGCACCCCACTCCTCTTGGGAAAGCTGACATCCAGGAGCTCCACGGATCCTGCAGAAATCAATCCCATCACCTCACCGCCAGCTCCGGCGAAGGGAGCTGCAGCTGGCACGCCGGGACCCGCCACCAGGCAGCCAGGATTAGCTAATCAGAGCCCAGGAGCAAATTAATGAGTGCCAGAACTAGGAGAAAGGCAGATTTGATGCGAGATTGCCAGCTTTGCAGCTGGCTCCTACTTGCAAACAATTCATTTAGATTATGAAAGCAAGAAATTGAGGACAAAACCCCCTAGATTGTTTGCTTCCTCGAGAAAGAAAAGAAAAGAAATGGAATTTAGATTAAAAATTATGCAGAATAGTATTAATTCCCCACCCTCTTGTGCCTCCCCTCTTGCTGGAAAACCAGAGCTAATCAGAGTTTAGCATTGTTCTGCTGCCAGTGTCAGGGCTGCCTCAGTGAAGGAGAGATAAAATACAGTAGGTGGCATTTTGAGTTAACTCCTTAGGGGCCTGCGATAAGGAAGATGGGAACATCTCCTGTTTTCCCAGCATGCTCCAGTCTGATCATCACCTCCTTCTGCTGGCGAGTGCCTGGGGGTGCAGAGCAGCTCCTCATCCCACACAGGGATCCTTGCTGTGCCCAGCACCCTTGGAGCAGCCGTGGCTGCCCCATCCCTGGAGGTGTTCAAGGCCGGGTTGGATGGGACTTTGAGCCCTCTGATCCAGTGGGATGATGTTTGTGCACAGAGAGCTCGGTAGCTCTCACCTGAGCACTTCACTCTGCCTTGGAGCAAATTCTTCCAAGTGACAGGTGACAGGGTGAGAGGAAATGGCCACAAGTTGTGCCCAGGAGGTTCAGATTAGGAAGAAATTCTTCACTAAAAGGGTTCTCAGTCCTGGCAGAGGCTGCCCAGGGAGGGGGCTGAGTCCCCATCCCTGGAGGGGTTTAAAAGATGGGCAGATGAGGTGCTCAGGGATCTGGTTCAGTAGTGGACAGGGACGGTTGGACTCGACCTCAAAGGTCTTTTCCAACCAAGCGATTCTATGATTCCATGACTTGGTGTCCCAAGGGATGCAGAGGTGCTGGGAGCTCTTCCCTGTCACAGGCAGTGGAGAGCCACTTTCCAGCTCTCCCTGTTCCCCTTGGTGCCAAGAACAGATTTAACAGATTTGGGCCAGAAATCTCTACCTGGTATGGAGCCTGATGAGCTGTAATCAGCACAAAACAAGGTGCACACACCTGATGCTGCAGTTCACAGGTGGAGGAGCTGAATTGGCAGCTCATCTGCTCTCCTCTTCCTCTGTGCCAGGAGCAGCTCCTCCCCAGGGAGCAGGTGCTGGCTGTGCCCATCTCCAGGCAGCCCTGGCTCGGGGCCGGTGCCCAGGCGCTGTGGGAGAAGGGGGCACAGCTCTGGCTGAGCCTCCTCCAGCCACCAGCACAGGCTCAGCAGCTGCTCACAGGGTTTGCAGTCTGGCCAGGCTGACTCTTTCACACCCCCCTTGAATTAAAGTGACAAGGGAAAACATCAAATGCAACAAATCACCTCACAGCAAACTTGTGGGTATTTCATCTTGGTGCCCCCATCGACCTCACTGCTGCTGTGTTAAGCAGATGTGAAAACAGGAGGCACCTCTAATGGAATCATAGAATCCTGGAATGGTTTGGGTTGGAAAGGACCTCAAAGCCCAACCAGTTCCAACCACCCTGCCATGGGCAGGGACACCTCCCACTGGATCAGGGGGCTCAAAGCCCCATCCAACCTGGCCTTCAACACCTCCAGGGATGGGGCAGCCACCACTGCTCTGGGCAACCTGGGCCAGGGCCTCCCCACCCTCACAGCAAAACCTCTCTTCCCAAGATCTCATCTCAATCTCCCCTCTTGCAGCTGAAAACCATTCCCCCTCATCCTGTTCCTGCACTCCCTGATCAAGAGCCCTTCCCCAGCTTTCCTGGAGCCCCTTTCAGTCCTGGGAGGCTGCTCTAAGGTCTCCCCACAGCCTTCTCTTCTCCAGGCTGTACAACCCCAAATCTCTCTGCCTGTCCTTGTACAGGAGGTGCTCCAGCCCTCAGTTCACCCCCCTAATGCCAACTTGTGGATTTGGTTTAGCCCAGAAGAGTTCTTTTTTCCTTCCTTAGCATTTACATTCACCCCAAAAACCTGTTCCAGCTCCAGCCCCATGCACATGAACCCTGCTGAGCACCAGGAGTGTCCCCCATCACCACCCATGCCCGCCAGCCTGAAAGCCACCGTGCAGTCAAGAGGATTTGCCGTCCGCCTTGTGAACTGTACAGGCTCAGCCTAGGCTTTGGGTGCTGGGTTTCATCTCAGGAGACCTCTGGTTGGCTTGGGAAGCAGAAGGAGCTGACAGACCTGCTGGAGCTGTTTCTGATCAGCCTCACCAGGATAGATGATCTTGGCCCACACAGATCCCATGCTCACCACTGTTTGCCTTGGTTGAGCCAGCATGGCCATAAGCACCTCTTTCCTGGCCAAGAGCTGCCACTGTTGGATCTCCAGCTGTCTCTGTATCTAGAGAGCTTGCTGGACCACCACACAAGGGACCAGGCCATGCTGGAGGGGCGTGAGTGAGCCTGGTGTCCAGGGTAAGGCTACAGCAGGGGGAAAGCATGTGCCTCCCTATCCTCCTCCTGGGGTGGGATCAGGCCCCGGGCTCCTGTCCCAGCTCTGTCCCGGGGGGGGGGGGGGGGGGGGGGGGGGGGACAGTGGCCCCTCTCCATTCCTTGATTTCCACCTTGCTGGGGCCCTGTCTCCCAGGCCTGTCGCAGCAGGAGCCGCTGATTAATTGGTTCTTGGCAATTCCCCACCGACAGGGGCTGGAGGAGCACAAAGGGCGGTTTGTCTGCAGGACTGGGAGCTTTGATAAAGCGGGGCTGGGGATGACTCAGATGTGGGTAATTAAACCGGTTGGAGCAGCGAAGAGCTCAGGCAGAGACACCAGCCCCATGCACGAGGAGCTCAGGGAACTGGGTCAGGCAGGAGACGGGTGCTGGCAGAGCCTTGTGCAGCCTCACCTGGTCCCAGCATGGCCACGACACCCCCCCCCGGTCCCAGAGAGCAGCCAGGTTTGCTCCGGGAAAGCTGGGCAGAGGCTCTGTCTGGGCTGTTTAACATGAAGGGTCCACTGGGGGCTGCTGGTGCTGCAGGTGCTCCTGGGGAGCTCAGCAGAGGGGCTGCGGGGTGTGTGGGTAGGTGGGTCTCCATCCATCCATCCATCCATCCATCCATCCATCCATCCATCCATCCCCAGCCTGCAAACCCATCACACACCCAGGGCATCAGGAGAAGCCAGCTGGGCTTTGCCTCTCCTTGGCTGTAAGACCCATGGCAGGCTGGGATCGGCCTGGGGTGGATAAGCCCTCAGGGAGGGCCTGGGACCTTGCCCTGGTGGGGCTCTGCAGGGCTCCAGGCCCCTGTCCCTCTCTCAGGGCTGTGCTTGGCTGTTTTTACCAGGTGAATGGATGGGTCCAGGGGTTACCTCTTATGCTGACCTTCTAGAGCCCTCCTACCTGAAGACCTGTGTGATGTTTGCCATTTTCCCCTCCATCAGGAGCCTGCTGAGATGCCCATGACCTTGGGGAGACAGTAGACTCTTGTCTCTAGCAAGATCACCAAGGTTCCATCTGCTGATCAGGATCCTCAGGTGGCTCCTGAGGACCTACAGGTGAGCAGTCTGTCTAAGGCCTTCCTCCACTTGGTGATGCTCCATGTTTAGCACCCTGTGAGCTGTGACAGACCCTGTCACACTGCTGGTGCTCCTCTGATAGCAGAGGTGTCGCTGCTGCCATGCCCTGGTGACCTGTCTGGGCCTGAAACCTGGAAGGCTCCTTCAACTGACTTAGAGAGGGCAGGAGGAAGCTGGGCAGGGCAGAATGCTTCAGATGAACCTCAACAGCCTCAGCTGGAGGTTGTTCCTAAGCTGGCAGCCACTGCCTTAGGAAGGGGTTTGGCTTGTGCTTCACAGCTGCAGGCCCCCACGTGGTGGTGAAGCTCTTAGTGTGAGACAGCTGTGCTTCCATGCTCTGAGCATGGACTGGGTGTGGGACCAGTCCTTTCCAGAGCTCTGGCAGAAGCCCTCGAGCTGTGAGCTGAGATGCTGACACCCTCTCAGAGGAGACTGGCCAGTGAATATAGAATCATAGAATCGTTTGGTTGGGAAAGACCTTTGAGGTCATTGAGTCCGACCGTCCCTGTCCACCACTGAACCAGAGCCCTGAGAAACTCATCTACCCGGCTTTTAAAAACCTCCAGGGATGGGGACTCCACCACCTCCCTGGGCAGCCTCTGCCAGTGCCTGAGAACCCTTTTCATGAAGGAATTTTTCCTGATATCCCATCTAAACCTCCCCTGGTGCAACTTGAGGCCATTTCCTCTCATCCCATCCCTTGTTCCTTGGGAGAAGAGACCAACACCCACCTCACTACAACCTCCTTTCCAGGAGCTGCAGAAAGCAATGAGGACTCCCCTCAGCCTCCTCTTCTCCAGCCTAAACAGCCCCAGGTCCCACAACCCCTCTTCTCCAGCCCCTTCCCCAACTCCATTCCCCTTCTCCGGATGCACTCCAGCCCCTCAATGTCCTTCTTGTAGTGAGAGGCCCAAAACTGAACACAGTACTTGAGGTGTAGCCTCACCAATGTTGAGTCCAGAGGCACAGTCACCTCCCTGCTCCCACTGGCCACACTCTTTCTGATACAGGCCAGGATACCATTGATCTTCTTGCCCACCTGGGCCACTGCTGGCTCGTGTTCAGCCACTGTGAGCCAACACCCCCGGGGCCTTTCCTGCCAGGCAGTTCTCCAGCTGCTCTTCCCAAAGCCTGCATCTCTGCATGGAGAGTCTCCGTGAGAGCCGTGGAGTGGCTGTTCAGACCTGCAGGCCTGGTCTGCAGTGGGCTGGGCTTGCTCCACGTGGAGCAGAGGAGGCTTTGCCATGACCAAGTGGCTCCCAAGAACAGCCACGGGTTGTCTCCAGTCGAAAGCTGGGTGATGGCTCAGAGCTGGATGCTTCATGCAGTCAGCCTGCTGTGCCCATTGTGCTGGTTCCAGTCTCTGACCCCGTGCTTGTCCTAAAAGATCCAGCCTCCCACAGGAAGCCTCGAGGCCAGCCAAGATGCCTTTTAAGTTCCTGACCCTGTGAGCAGACAGAGAATCCTTGTCTGCTTCAACCAGGTAGAGCTGATGCCAACCAAAGTGCTCCTGGGTGCTGCAGAGCTGCTCCTCTCCCCGAAGGGAGGCACCCATGGGCCTGGGGCTACCAAGCAAATTAAGGACCAGCCAGAAGCTCCTGATCACTGAGCTACCCCTGCCTTCTGGATCTCTGCTGTCCACTTCTCAAACAACCATAGACTGTTCTGATGCCCAGCCTCCAGAGTCTCTTGGCCAACACATCTGGCAGCCTCCAAATATCAAAGTCCATTTGGACTTGTAGCCAGGAGAGCGTTCCAGGCCTCCTGTGGGCCAGCCAGGTACCCTGGGCACCTCAGAAGCAATACCTGTGAGGACAGGTGGGGCTGGGGAGCTCTGCAGAGCAGGACACTGTGGTGCCTCACCAGGCAGGGCTTTGAAACCAGAGCTTGTTCTTGGACTGGGGTCCTTGCCGTGCTCCTCACAAACTAGGCTGGGTGAGGGTGGCTCCCTTGGGTCACAGGCTGGAGCGAGTCCAGCAGAGGCTGAGGGAGCTGGACCTTCTCCAGCTCAGAGAAGAGGGGGAGGGAGAGGATCCAAATCCCTGTCTGGGAGCAGACAGGGAGGTGCAAACCAGGGGTGAAGCGGTGGGTGCAGGCTTCAGCAGGGGAAGTGCTGGTGGGCACCAGGAAAAGCTGATCAGGAGGAGGGTGGTGCAGCCCTAGGAGAAGGACCAGAGGCTGGATTCAGTGTGTGCCCTGAGCAGCAGCCAGTTACCTCTCCAGCCCCTGCTCTGGGTCCACGATGGATGCTCTTCCATGGGGGTGGCTGTGCCTTATGAACTCCTTGTAGGGTCCTGACCCAGCTCCAGCCCCAGGAGCACAAGGGTGACCCCAATTCCTCTGCCTGCCTTCATGCCAGTGCAGGGGGGGGCAATGCTTGGAAACCCTCGCCCAAAGCAGCCAAGGGACTCCCTGTCTCACCTGCAGCCTGTTATCCTAAAGTTGCTTTCTGTGGTGTCTTCGGGGCTACAAGGTGATTAACATCCATTTTAAGCACATTCCAGCCATCTTCTGGATGCCTTTAAGTCCCTGAGGTGTTCCTTACAAGTTGGGCTCCATTAGCAGTTGATTCACTGTTTGTTAAAGCCTCTATTAATCTGGTGTTAAAGCTTTTCAACTCAGACCTCTCCGGAGGTGCGGCAGCCTCTGAGAGGAGGAGCTTAGATCCTCCCCAGCCCGGTGCCACCGATGTCAGCGAGGGTTTAGCTCGGGGTCTCGTCAAACTGAGAGCTGAGCTCTTGCCAGGCTGCTGAGAGCAAGAGCTGCTGGGGTGCTGCTGGGATTACCTGGGGTAACACCAGTTCCCGAGATCTGGGTGACGGCTGCCCCCCTGCTGTGTCCCCAAGGGGGACAGGGAGGGGTTGGGGACAGCCTGGGGATGCTGTGCCTAGAAGAGGGGTGCTCTGCCAGTCGGGGCCCAGCAAATCTGAGTCCTGCTCTGTTTAGGATCTTTATCCGTGGTCTGGATGAAAGGGTCGACTTCTCCCTCAGTGAGTTCACAGATGACACCAAGCTGGGCAGGGCTGTTGATCTGCTGGAGGGCAGGGAGGCTCTGCAGAGGGACCTGGACAGGCTGGATCCATGTGCCAAGGCCAACGGGAAGGGGTTAGACAAGGCCAAGTGCTGGGTCCAACCCCAGGCAGCGCTCCAGACTTGGGGAAGAGTGGCTGGAGAGCTGCCTGGTGGAAAAGGACCTGGGGGTGTTGGTTGACAGGGGCTGAACATGAGCCAGCAGTGGCCCAGGTGGCCAAGGCGGCCACCAGCATCCTGGCTTGGATCAGCTATGGGGTGGCAGCAGGAGCAGGGCAGGGATCATCCTCCTGCACTCAGCACTGCTGAGGCTGCACCTCAAATCCTGTGTTCAGTTTTGGGCCCCTCACTCCAAGAAAGACTTTGAGGGGCCGGAGCACATCTGGAGAAGGGAATGGAGATGGGGAAGGGTCTGGAGAACAGGGGTTGTGGAAGCAGCTGAGGGCCCTGGGGCTGTTTAGGCTGGAGAAGAGGAGGCTGAGGGGAGACCTCATTGCTCTCTGCAGCTCGTGAAAGGAGGTTGGAGTGAGGTGGGTGCTGGGCTCTGCTCCCAAGGAACAAGGGATGGGATGAGAGGAAATTGTCTCAAGTTGCACCAGGGGAGGTTTAGATGGGATATAAGGAAAAATTCCTTCACTGAAAGGGTTCTCAGGCCCTGACAGAGGCTGCCCAGGGAGGTGGTGGCATCCCCCTCCCTGGAGGGGTTTAAAAGCCGGGTGGATGAGTTTCCCAGGGATCTGGTTCAGGAGTGGACAGGGATGGTTGGACTCGATGATCTCAAAGGTCTTTTCCAACCAGGTGACTCTGACTCCAGGCCCCGGGCAGGCAGGGGCTGCCACTCTGCAGCTGGGGCTGGGGCAGATCTGCCCCCAGCAGGGTGCGTTGTGCTTTGGCTCAGTTCCACATGCGCCGCCCGGCTGTGGAGGGGCCCGGAACGGGCAGATCCTCACGGGAAAAGCAAAAGCCTCCTCTGCCCCTGCTGCCAACAGCCCTGTGGCTTTCGTTGGGGTGTGGAGGGGGGAGTCTGAATTTGGAGAAGCATTGACCGTCACCCAGGAGTCACCTGTGTGCTTGGGGTGCTGCCCTGGCACCCTGAGGTGGCAGTGCTGTCCGCGCCGTGTCCGGGTGAGGCGAGGCGGCCGTGGGGATGGCAGAGCTCTTCTGTCCTTGCCAAGCTGGGATGCTGCAGTTGTCATGGCAACGCGGGAGGCCTGCTGAGCTGGATCCTGTAACCCAGCCATCCCGGGTGTGCAGGCCCCTCCCCTGGGCCCTGGCACCTCCCTGCACCCCAAAATCCTCATCACCCCCTCTTTCCAAAGCTGGCAAACCCGCCCGCTTCTCAGCTGAAAGACCCTGGCAAAAAAATGCAGGTTTTCTAAGGGAAAAATCACCTTTAGGTGAAAAAATGCATCGGAACCCATTGCAGGGAGCACACAGAGGATTCAGGGGTGCCAGCAACCTCCTGCTTCCTCCATCCTGTGGCCTTACTCCGGGAGTAAGGGCAATCGGCACCTGGCAGCGTTTGGTCCAGAGCTGGTCCCTGAGGGATGCCCGTGGGGCTGATTCCACTGAGGATGGACCTGCCTGGGAGATGGGATGGGAGTGGATTGAGGATGGGGACAGAATGAGCATGGGGACGGATTGAGGATGGGGTTGCAACCAGCTCCACTTTCCCTGTGTCTGAAGGTCTCACAAAAGGTCACCTCTCCCCATCTGCCGCCAGCCCTGCTGAACCATCCCATGGAGCTGGGTTTTTTTCACCACCTCTGGACAGCTTTTCCTGCCTGCATCTGGCAGCTTGGTTTTATTCTCAGCAGCTGCCAGGCTTTGATTGACACCTGTCCATCATCTTCCTGGCAGCTGGAAACACAGAGACTGGAGGGGCCCTGCGGAAAGGACAGGACTGAGCCGTGTCCCTTCCATATGTGACTCTGCTGCTGCTGGAAAGGGCATTGGGATACCCTAAAGCCACTCCCGATCTCCCCAGCATCCCTGAGTGGTGGCTGATGCTCTCGCTCGGGGGGCCTCGAGCTGGGGCTCTGGGCAGCACATCAGTCACGTTTCCTCCCATCTCAGCTCACTGCTGTTGCTATTTTTGGAAACTTGGAAGCAGCTCAGCCCTGAGCAGCACATCGAGTGAATTCTCCCACCACATCAGGCTCGCAGCCCCCCGACACCTGGGGACCACGGGCAGCCCAGCCCCCCACACTCTCATCCTGGCTTGGGATGCACGGGAACGCCTGCAGCAGGCCTCATCCTGCAGCCCCTCAGCATCAGCATCCTGAAACAGCATCTTGGTGGCAAAATATTGCCTTTTAAAGGGCTTGTTTGGAGTCGGGGGTTGTTTTCTGTGATGCCAACTTGGCATCGATCACTTGTGCTCCAAACAAGCGGATCATTCACGGTTATTTTTACTCTCAGCCTCCAGTATTTTAGCTGGGGCTGCAGTACCTCACTCAGCATCTCCAAGTGAAAATGGGCAAAACTCAGCTCCAGAAACCAAGGGCTGGATGAAATCACAGGCTTTGCTGAGCGTCACGGGCAGGAGCTCCTGGTGTGCCCACCCCACGGCTCAGGAAGGATCTGGGATCGGTGGGGCTGGATGAGCTGCACCCATCCTGCATCCAGCACCGATGCTGCTATCACGCCTGGCACCCAGTGCCTCTGCCCTCTGGCCTTCCATCTGTACAAATCCTGGAGTTATTTTCTTTGGGAGTTGCTCTTCCACCACTCAGGGACTGCCCAAAGTCAGCGCCCACCCTCCCGACCAGACCCAGGGCCAGACTCAGAGGGGACATGAGCAGGTGGTGGCTTTGCTGGGCAGGCAATGGCTTTTCAGAGCCATTTCTGCCAGGGTTTGGGGGATCTGAAGGTCTCACCTGGAGACAAGCAGCCCCCATCCTCCCGGCGCTGACGGGCTCTCAGCATCCCCGACCTTGCTGGGATAAAATTAGCCATTTCACTTTGAATTAAAGACAAGTTGAGCTGAAAAGCAACCCGAGCGCTTCATTTCAAAGACGTCAAATGGCAGCGTTTCCTTTTCTGTCTGTGCTCGGCGAGGGGAGGGTCCTTCCAGCCAGCGCCTGGTGACAATGACATTGATTTCCTAGACCTTTTGGTGTGGCCAAATCTGTATTTTTAGATGGAAGAAGGCAAGAAAAAAAAACCAAACCAAAACCCACACATCACGTGTTAAAGAAATGCGTTCCCGGCCCTGATGGGAAGGGAGAGGAGATGAAAGCCTTCTCTGCTGGATCGGCAGCTGAACAGGGCTCGCTGCCTGCTGCCCCCAGAACTGGAGGAGCTGCTGCCACCACTCCCTGGGGTCGATCCCAGCTGTGGCCCCCATCTCTGAGCACTCCCGGGATGGGGATCCTACAGAACAGAGCAGGCAGAATCTCCGCTCCCAAGGGATCCCATCCCATCGCCTCGGCATCCCTTGTAGCCAGGGATCTTCTGGGATGCTCAATGCCTTCATCTCCCTTTCCCTGCATTCTCCTCCTCCTCCTCGCTCTCCCCCACCCTGTTCTCATTTCCCCAAGAAGGCTTTAATGAAATCTGCCCTTAATTAAATCCACATTCATTTGCATAATTACCAGGAAATTGAAATTAGCCCGCGGACGTGCCTGGAATGCATTTGGCATCAAGCAAATCTCTGTTTGGGGGAGCAGGAGGCGGGGGGGGCACTGCATGGAGGGGGGCTGGGTTCCCCCCACCCATGGTTGCTGCCACCCTGCCCCAAGGGGCTGCTCCCTGTTCCCTTCCCACCCATCTCGGGGTTCCCATGACCGCAGGGCTCAGGGGAACGGGGAGGAAGTGGAAGGACAGGGTGGAAGTGGGAGGACAGGGAGCCCCAAGCTGGGTGCAGGCAGGCAGTGCCCCCCGCCCCCAGCAGCGTCACATTTGTTTCATTTAATAAAAAGCCTTCACTACCATTGAGATTTTTTTTGTTGTTGTTGCTTTTATAACTATGTATTTTGTCATTTTTTACGGTTTTCATTGTTTTGTTTATCCTTTTTAACAGTGACAAACTGAGGTAACGTCTGTGACACTACAGCCTCTCCTACGGGAAAAAGGTCCGAAACCCGACAGCCGAGGGAATTGGAAATACAAACCTGACAACCTACTGACACAGCCACCTCCACGGGAACAGAACTCACCCCGGGCACCCCGAGTGCCCGGGGAGGGGAACAACCGAGCCTTCCCGGGGGCGGCCGGGACCCCTTTATCTACATTATTGCACGAAAGATCGAGGACATCGAGGGATCTAAGGCAAAAAGGAGACAAAAATGGCGCTTAGCGTCTCTACGTTGGGGCGATGCTACTTCTACACCCGGCCCTGGCCCGGTGGGCAGGTGATGGGCAGGGGTGGGGACGCGGGGACGTGGGCAGCGGTGGGGTGGGGGGGTCCGGCCGGGCACCCCCTGGCTGTGTAAACTGCTGCTGAGTAGCGTTATAGCCCTTTGTGCGGGAATGGGGGCCGGAGGGGACCCCCCAGCACCCACCCGCGGGAGGGGACCCCGAACAGTGCCAGAGCTTTGGGTGCTCCCGCCTCGGGGTGCCCCACAGCGTCCCCACCCCCACCCCGGGGAAGCCTCCAGAACAAAGGAGGAGGTGGTGACCCCCATCCTCTGACATGGTCACCGCGGGGCCACTCCTGCCACTGCCCCGTGTGGCTGCAGGCAGAGCCGGGGGGGTTTACCCCCTGCCAGCCCCCAGCGAGGGGAAGCGGGATGTGGGGAAAGGGTGATGGGGACCCACGGGAGGCCACTTGAAGCCCCCTCCCGTGCTGGCCAGGTCCTGCCCTGGAAATGTGCCACCACCACCACCATCTTTGCCACTCCCTGGGTACAAAAAGTCTGCAGAGAGGACAAGGGGACACCACCATGGCGGAGCCAACCCGGCACCGAGCACCAGACCTGCCGGACAGCCATGGCCAAAGCCTGGAGAGCATCTCCTGGCTGGGAGGGTCCGGTCCCTCTGGCTGAGAGGGTCCAGGGCCAGCGTGGGGCAGGGCAGGAGGGACAGGGGCTGCCAGGGACTCACGACGACACACAGACAGGACACTTGCTACATCAATGGCTGCCAGCACCTCCCGTGGCAGGGAGGCAGCCGGGAATGCCGGGGTGCCGGCTCCCCATCACTGACCCGGCACCCATCTCCCCAACCCCACCAGCGGGACAGGGACTGCTGTGAGGGGACGAATCACCCCAACCTTCCCAAAGGCCTCCTCCACGGCACGGCGTCATTGGCCTTCTCTTGCCCCGAGAGCCGGTGGGTGCTGTCCCCTCCCACCCATGTCAGGAGCCCCCCACCCCTCATGCCACCACGGTGGGAGCCGTGGGCACCGATGTCCTCGGTGGCAGCAAGCGGTGGCCTTGGCCGGGTTCCCCCGGGCAGGGCGGGGGGATCAGCATCCTCCGCGCTCCGGAGCGCAACCACTTTTGTCCTTTTTCCTCTTCGTTTCTTGTTTCGTTTTTTGCTTTGGGACACCCAGAGCCCGGTCCCGGCTCGTGCCACCACCACGAGCACCCCCGTCCCCAAGGCGGGGGGACAGGACGGGGCGGCCGTCAGACGCAGATCTCTATTGCTGTGGCCAGGACCAGCTGCCCTTTGCCTTTGTCCTGCCGTCCGTCTGTCCTGCTCGCCGTGGCCGGGGCAGCCGCGCTGGGCTCGGAGCCGCGCGCTCCGCTCCCTTCGGTCAGGACGGTCCTCTTGAGCGGGGCGGGCGTGCAGGACCCCACCGCCTCGTGCCGGTGGGCGCCGGCCGGGAGCTTGTCCCCCGCGTGCTTGCGGGAGCGGTAGGAAGGCCGCCGGCGCACCTCGGCCATCAGGTCACACTTGATGAAGTAGAAGACCTCCTTGACGGGGCAGCGCTTCTCGGGGTCGAGGGCCAGCAGGCGCTGGAACATGCGCAGCGCGCTGTCCGTGAAGCGGCGCCACTGCGAGGGCAGCCCCGCCAGCCGCCCCTTCTGCCACCGCACAAACTCCTCGAAGAAGGCGTCGGAAGCCGCCGCCGCTTCCCAAGGGAAGTTCCCGGTGAGGACGCAGAAGATGAGCACCCCGAAAGCCCAGACGTCGATGCTGGTGTCCACGGCGAAGCCCTCCTGCCGGCCGGCCTGGCACACCTCGGGCGCGGTGTAGGGGATGGTGCCGCTGATGCGCTTCACCCTGCAGCCCACCTTGCGCGTCATCCCGAAGTCGGCCAGCTTGACGCGGCGGCAGTCGCGGTCGAAGAGCAGCACGTTCTCCGGTTTGATGTCCCGGTGCACCAGGCTCTTGCTGTGCATGTAGTCGAGGGCCAGGCCCAGCTGCTGCACGCAGCGCTTCACCAGCTCCTCGGGGAGCCCCACCTGCGGGGACACGGCGTCAGCCACCCCCCAACCCCACCGTGATCCCGCCGCGTCCCTGTGTCCTTACACACCTGTGGTGTTCGTGGCTGCTTTTATCTGGGGTGCTCTCTGTGGCAGGGAGACGGGTGGGGGGTTCCGGGTCACCCATGGGATGGGTGACGGGTCTCAGGCCACCCAGGGGATATGTGACGAGTCCCAGACCACTCTAGGGATGGGTGATAGGTCTCAGGCCACTCAGGGGGTGGGTGATGGGTCCCAGACCAACCCAGGAGAAAGGGGTGATTGGTCTCGGGCCACCCAAGGGATGGGTGATGGGTCTCAGGCCACCCAGAAGATACGTGACGAGTCCCAGACCACTCTAGGGATGGGTGATGATTCTCAGGCCATCGCAGGAGATGGGTGATGGGTCTCAGGCCGCTCAGGGGATATGTGATGAGTCCCAGGCCACTCCAGGGATGGGTGATGGAACCCAGACCATCCCAGGAGGTGGGTGATGGGTCTTGGGCCACCCTAGGGATAGGTGATAGGTCTGAGGCCACCCAAGGGATGGGAGAAGGGTCCCAGACCACCCCAGGAGAAATGGGTGATTGGTCTTGGACCACCCCAGGGATGGGTAATGGGTCCCAGGCCACCCAGTGGGTGGGTGATGGTTCCCAGGTCACCCCAGAGGAAAGGGGTGATGGCTCTTGGGCCACCCCAGGGGATGGATGACAGGTCTCAAGATGTGCTCGTGGTCAGGGCCAGCCCATACAGATGCCCATTCCCCATGCAGGCCCCCTCCCACACGGCCCCCAAAGCACAGCAGCTATACTGGGCTCCCCACACCCCAAAAAGGGTCCCTGGGGAGGGCTGGAGGGTCCCACCTGCGGCGGGATGATGTCAAAGAGGTCCCCGCCGGGGGCGTACTCCTGAGCAAAGACGTAGCAGTCTTCGGTCTCAAAGACCACGTCAAAGACCTTGATGATGAAGGGGCTGGAGGAGAGCGTGTTGGTGATGCTGAACTCCCGCAGGAAGTTCTTCAGCTTCGTCTTGCTCTTGTTGACGAACTTCAGGGCCATCTTGGTGCCTGCGGCGGGCAGGGGATAGGAGTGAGCCTGGGACACGGCCGGGACGTGCCCAGCACCCTGCTCCCAGCACGTCCCTCGCCTCCCCCCCGCTCCCCTCACCTGTGCTTTTGTGGGACACCAGGTCCACCTTGCCGTAGGTGCCCTTGCCCAGCTCACGGATGAGGTCGTAGTGTTTGCTGATGTCTGTGCCCGAGAGGGTGCGGATGGCCAGCGACTGCATGTCCTCGGTGATGAGGGGCACCCCGCAGCAGGCCAGCTTGCGCGACGGCTCCTGCTCGATCGAACCCGCGCTCATGGCTGCGCTGCAAGGCAAAGCGTGGCACTGCTTTTGGGGGTGCTGCAAAGCCACAGTGCCCAGCCCAGCCCATCCCATCCCGTCCCGTCCTGTCCCGTCACATCCTGTGCCATCCTCAGAGCTGGGAGCACCAGGCTCCTCGGGCCGGTGCTGTGCAGCACCCACTGGGTGCCACCTCTCTGTCCCCAGAGGCCACCACCCCAATTGCTCTGGAGAGGATGCTCCAGCCTCCACAGGGGCTGCAGCTGCGCAGAGAGGGGCCAAGGGGTGCAGCAGCCCCTGCATCTCCAGCATGGTGGGGTGTCTCGGGGCAAAGTGAGGGCTTGGGGCACGGCAGAGCAGGGAGGGCAGGGACACGGGGACACAGACACACGGTTCCTCGACCCTGATGCCAGCCCTGCCTCCTCCTCCCTCCTGCCCTTGCTGAGCCCCTTCCAGAGCAGAGCCCATCTGCAAAGCCAGCAACGCTCCAGAGCGAGGCCAGAGCCACACCACAGGCACCAACCAGGGCATGATGGCTCCGAGCAAACCCTTCCACCAGATGGATCTCTCGTGGTACCCCACCTGGAGTACTGTGTCCAGTTCTGCAATCCCCAACATAAGAAGGATAAGGAACTGTTGGAACAGACCCACAGGAGGCCAGAGCACCTCTGCTATGAGGACAGGCTGAGAGAGTTGGGGTTGTTCAGCCTGGAGAAGAGAAGGCTCCAGAGAGACCTTAGAGCAGCCTCCCAGGACTGAAAGGGGCTCCAGGAAAGCTGGGGAGGGGCTCTTGGTCAGGGAATGCAGGGATAGGATGAGGGGGAATGATTTTCAGCTGAAAGAGGGGAGATTGAGATGAGATCTTGGGGAGAAATGTTTTGCTGTGAGGGTGGGGAGGCCTTGGCCCAGGTTGCCCAGAGAAGTGGTGGCTGCCCCATCCCTTGAGGTGTTGAAGGCCAGGTTGGATGGGGCTTTGAGCCCCCTGATCCAGTGGGAGGTGTCCCTGCCCATGGCAGAGGGGTGGAACTGGATGGGCTTTGAGGTCCCTTCCAACCTAAACCATTCCATCATTCTCTGATTTGCCTCTGACCATCCATCGAGACCGACTCTGGGCTTTCCCTACCAGGGTGTGGACACTCAGGTGCAGAGACCTGTGAGGGACACATGGCCAACACCACCAACATTCCTCATTGCCAACAAACCAGCGGCAGCTTTTCCTCACCCTGGCCATCCGCGCAACAGGAACGGAGCCTGAATTCCACCCCCACCCCAGAACCTCCCCTGATGCCTTCAGGACATTGCATTGCCCTCCATCACCCCCAAAGTGCAACCCCAGTGCCCTGCCAAGCCACCATGTGCTGCAAGTGCCCGGCACAACCACCCTGAGCAGAGCCGGCCCCGTGCAGAGCCACGAGCCGGGGCCACCTCGGTAGAGAAATCCGGCTGCTCTGGATTTTGTAGCAGATTGACGAAAATAATGGGTTTTTATATTTAGCTTTGTAACGCGGCGCCTCACCAGGGCGGGGGGGGGCAAAACCCTACTGGCTTCCACTTGCCTCCAGGACCAGCGACACTCAGGGATCCCATCAGAGTCCCACGAAGCACCCGCAGCACCCCAGGGTTAGGATCCTGCACAAAGACCCTTCCCAACAAGGCTGATCAACCTCTCCCTCCTTTCTTTCCCCCCCCCCCAGTGCTGCCTCTCATCCCAAAGCAGAGCTCAGCTTATCTTATTATATTTTTTTCTTCCTGGGAAGTTGGGTAAAAAATAGAAAAGGAACTTCAACATCATGATGTTCCAAAAATGTAACGGCTTGACTCATAAGAACTCCAAAGCAGCTCATCTCCAGCGTGTTTTATTGGCCTCCTGGAAGAGGAGCACCATTTCAGTGTCTGGGTGCTGGAGGTGGAGGTGGCTCAGTGCAGCAGCTCGATGGATGCCAGATAAAAACAGCTCCCAGCATCCTGCAAGAAGGATTCTGTCTACACTTGAATTTACAATCATGCTCATCAATGTCTCTTAATTAACTGGTGTTGAAATGTAATTATTCAAGTTGAGGTTTAAGGAAAAAGAAATCCTGCCGGTGGGATGGGAGAGAGGAGGTGAAGGACGGGCAGCTGCTTAAAAGAGCTCTCCAAGTCAAGGGCTGATTGCTTTTTCCCTTGGATAAACCTGTTGGGTTTTCCAGGCAGCTCCTTTCTCATCTGCAGCTGAGAAACGCCCAGGAGATCCGGGCGTCCCACCACACCACTGCCCCGGCTTTTGGAGCCACCCCAGGGCTGCGGCTGCAGCGCTCACGGTGCTTTCTGGCACCGGCAGAGCTGCTGCGGTGGGGTCTCCGGGGCAGATGCGGGGGGGACGCTGCCAGGGATGCTGCCAGGATCCTTCCGTGGTGCCCCTGTCGCTCGGTGCGACGCAGCCAACGCCCCTCCTGGGGAAAACCAGGGATGGTGGGCAAAGCACCAACGCAGCGAGGCCGGAAAAAGCGGAAATGCAGAAGTTTTCATTAAAAATTGAAATGCTTTTGCAAAGATGTCGGGTTTGATGTAAGCAGCAAGGCAGGGCAGCAGTGGGAAGGGGGGGGCAAGGCTCGTTTCCAGCTGGTTCTGCCTGCTCGTGGGGGTGATGGAGGACAAGGGGGCAGCAGGGACAGGAGATGCTGTCAGCCTGGCATGGCCAGAGTTGGGGTCCTGTGTTCTCGGCTGCCTTCTGTGCCCATGCCCAGTGGCGCCGTGCAGCTGCGTGCCAGATCAGGTCAAACCAGAGCAGGAATGGGACCTTGTCCCAGGACACCAGCTCCTCTCCCACACCCATGGCACGGCCCCAGAGCACTGGAGAGGAGCAAACGCCGTGTCCAAAGAAAGCCAAAACCTCCCTCTCGGCACACGGTCCCCCAGCTCAGCTGGTTTGGGTGTTCTTGAAGCTTTTAAAAGGGGAGAGGAACAATGCACATCCCAGCTGAGTCCTGGTGAAGGTCCCTGTGGAACAAGACCCCAGGCAATGGCAAAGGGGCAGTAAAGATGTTGCCGAGCAGCACCGGGGCCTCACCACTCACCGAGGCGGTTCGTGCCGTCATCTCCGCATCCTGAACCGTTTCTCCTACTATTCAGACTAAAATTGTTCTCTGTTTAAGCTTCAGAACCATTTATCTCATTGAATGAGGAGGATAATCCACCCACCTCTTCCTTGCTCCCTGGCAGGTATTTATAGGCAGCCACTCGTCTCCCGGCGGTATCTGCTGCTCCTTTCCTCAGACCTCCCCAGCTCCATCCCCAACACTGCAGAGCAGCTCCCGGGAGGACAGCATCCCGTACCCAGGGCTCAGCATCCCACCAGGCACCGGGGCTGGCACTGCCATCCTGCTCACACCCCAATCCTGCTGCCTGCAAGGGGATGCTTTCTCCTGCTCCACATCCCGCTCCACTGCACGCCCAGCCCTGGGCTCCTCAGCTTTGCCAATAAGTAATTGCAAACTCATTAAGAGCTCATTGAGAGGAGCAGAGGCTGCCCAGGAGAGCTGCCTCCGGCAGTGGGCAGAGGAGGCTGCTGAAGCAGCGGATGCTTGGAAATTAAGAGGAGAGAGGAAAAAAAAAAACCCTCCAGCCACATCAGAGACTGACAGTACAGGAAAACAACCTGGTTATTGAGTGGGTCAAAGGAAAAGACATTGGGAAGAAATCCTTCATGATGGGGGTGGGGAGGCCCTGGCCCGGGTTTCCCAGAGAAGTGATGGCTGACCCATCCCTGGAGGTGTTAAAGGATGGGTTGGATGAGGCTTTGAGCCCCCTGATCCAGTGGGAGGTGTCCCTGTCCATGGCAGGGAGTTGGAACTGGATGAGCTTTGAGGTCCCTTCCAACCCAAACCATTCCATCATTCCATGAAAAGGGTATGGGCTGAGGATCTCTGCAGTGAGGCAGCACGCTGGAGGCCCAGAATGGGGCCAGGGCTCACATCATGGGCTGCTCTGGGGCAAGGAATTAGGATGATGAAGGGAAAAAGCTTGCAGGGCAGGGTTAGGGGCTCTGTGAGACCCTGAATTCTCTTTATAGAGGGGAGGAAAGAGAAATACCCGGCAGTGTGGAGGACACAGGCACACACTGCCCTGCTCCTGCAGCTGCCCCTGTGGCTCCACATGTGTTTTGCAGAGCTTTGATTTCCCCCCATCCCACCCCAACCCCTCCTGCCACTGCGACGCTCACTACATCAGTTCTCAGCGGGTAATGCCGACCGCTTCCCAGGCACATCAGCATCCACAGGGATGGGGTCTCTTCTGCATCCCAACCAGCTCCCAAACCTCCTTGATTTTCACCAAACCAACCCACTGAGCCAGCAATGTAATTTCCAAGCGAGTGCTTGGCCCCTTTGGGGCTGTCCCTACTCCCGGTCCCTCACCTCGCGCCCTGTCCCGGTGCTGCCCGCGTGTCGGCCGGGTGCAGCCACGGCGAGAGGCTCAGGCGATGCCTTGGCCATGCCCTGTGCCCAGCTACTGCCTCCCAGCGCCCTGCTCCATTTCCAGCCTCCACTCCTGACTGACCCCATTCCAGGGACACCTCATTCCATCCTCTCAGCTCCTCTGTGCCGCTGGGACCAGCGCACCGGTGTGAGGCGTTATTAGCTGCGCTTCCCAAGGGGCAGCGGCACGGGGAGGGCTCACAAGGGCACCTTCACCAAAAGAGGACAACACCTCTGTGGGCACAGGGGGAGGACAAGCATCTCCTGGGGGTCAGAGCTCCCTATGTCCAGACAAGGGGGCTGCCTGCAAGCAGGGATGCTCTCCACCTGGGCTGGCCACTGCTTCCCACCCACCAAAACATGCCTGGGGAGAGGGTCCTTTTGCCCATGCACGACCCCAGGGCTGTCTAGAGCTGCTCAAGACAAGCTGAGTGTGTCCAGGAGGTGGCCGGTCACACACTGCACAAGGAAACTGTGCTTTGGGAGCAGCCTCTCTGACAGCATCCTGTCACCCAGCAGGAGCAGCCATCCAAAGAGGAGATGGATGGAGCACATCTCCATGTCCTTTTGACAGGTCCATGGGGTGGGAAGGTGCCGGGAAAAGCTCTAGTGCCGCTTTCACCATGATCCTGAACCAGCATCAAACCTCTGCAGAAGCGCCTGCAGCAGCTGTGGCTTCCCAGTACTCCCAGTTTGGGACATTTCTTCACGCAATGGCAAGGAATTCCCAGTTACTCAGAGTTTCTCATACCAGCTCCTTGTCCAGACTGGACCAGAGTGATTGGCACCAGGATTGGCTTCAGCAAAGCTGGTGAATTCCCACAAGTGTGCTGGCTCCCAGTCAGCAGGAGCCACTCTCCCAGCAGGGAGGTCTCAACTGCAGGGCAGGGTCAGGCCTGTCAGACCCATCTGCAGCATCCCCTGTAGCAGGAACCATCTCCCATCCCAGCCATGAGCCTGTGAGAAGCTTCTTCAGCCTTCAGGATTCAGGTTTTGCAGGCAAATTTGGGAAGAACAAATACAGCAGCACCTGGGATCCCTCCTCCGACAGCTCTCGCCATCCTCCTGAGGGATGCATGGCAGCCACTCCCCAGGGAGCCACCACTCTCCTCTGCTGCCACCATCCTCTGTGCCCTCCACACTGTTCTCCTCGTGCTGCCAGCAGGATTCTCCCTGCCCTTGTCCACACCACTCCAGCTCCATCCATCGGCCCCCAAAGGCAGGACCTTGGCCGCTTTTCACTGCTTCAGCCTCCCAGGATTTTTCCTGACGATGGGATGGCTTCGTTAGGACCTCAGCTACTCCAGCCTGCAGCTCCTCCCGCCTTTGCCACGCCGCTGCCGACACTGGGGATTTATGATTACTTCATTGTTTGATTGGTTTCATCAGCCTGTCATCATCTCCCTCCCAAAACTCTTCCGCCAGCGCCGGCAGCATCGCACGGCCGGGATGTGCAAAGACAAACGCCCCGAGCAGCACCTGCCCATCACCTGCCGGGTCCCTCTCACTCCTGGGAACAGCGGGATGCGTCACCTTGCTGTGGAAACCAGCCCTGTCTCTGCTCTCAAGGGGCTCCATGGCTTTTACAGGCAGTGGGGCTGCTGCAGCCCCATCCCTCCAAGCGGGATGCTCCCACCTCTTCCCTGCCTCGCCCCCCAGGCATCCTCCTCCCGCAGCATCCCAGGCAGGGCACTGAAACACCTGGCTCCCAGCCGTGGTCACACCAAAATCCAGGTGGATCAGGAGCTCGGCACATGGGTACCTCGGCACCCTTCCCCCTGCAGCATCCTGGGAGCTGCTCACCCCTACTCACGGCCGTGGTCACACCAAGATCCGGGCGGAGCAGCTCGGCACAGGGACACCTCAGCACCCCCCTCCTGCAGCATCCTGGGCAGGGCACGGAAACACCCAACTCACGGCCACAGTCACACCAAGATCCGGGCAGATCAGGAGCTCAGCACACAGGCATTTCAGCGCCCTCCTGCAGCATCCCAGGGCAGGAAACGGAACCACCCAGCTCACAGCCACGGTCACACCAAGATCCGGGCAGACCAGCTTGGCACATGGGCACCTCAGCACCCTCCTCCCACAGCATCCCAAGCACGGAATGGAAACACTGAGCTCACGACCATGGTCACGCCAAGATCTGTGTGGATCAACTCAGCACACTGGTACCTCAGGACCCTCCTCCTGCAGCATCCCAGGCAGGGAATGGAATTATGGAATCATGGAATCATAGAATTGTTTGGTTGGAAAACACCTTTGAGATTGAGTCCAGCTGTCCCTGACCATTAAAAACCATTCCTGAGCACCTTGTCTGCCCGGCTTTTAAAGCCCTCCAGAGATGGAGACTTGGCCACTGAACCACCTCCCTGGGCAGCCTCTGCCAGTGCCTGAGAACCCTTTTGGTGAAGAAAATGTCCTGGACATGGTCACACCAAGATCTGGGCGGATCCAGAGCTCAGCACCCTCCTGGCTGGTGACACCCCACTGCCCGATCCAGCGCAGAGGGATGCTGAGCCCGAAACACCCGGTGCCCCTGCGTAGCTCACCGGTCCCGGGCTGCGGCACAGCTCCCGGCTGGCATCACCTGCCTGTGGCCACGGCGAGGCCGGAGCACAAGGAAAGTGGGTCACACTCCCTCTTCCCGAACTGCAGCCGTGAGAGGGTGGTGAGGGCTGGAGGCCGATTCCCGTGCCCGCACCGCGCTGGCAGCGAGAGGAGACGAGGGGAGATGAGGGGAGATGAGGGCAGGTGAGAGGAGATGATGAGGGGAGATGAGGGGAGCTGAGAGAAGGAGAAATGAGGGGAGATGAGGGGAGATGATGAGGGGAGGCAAGGGGAGCTGAGGGGAGATTACGGAAGCCGAGACAAGGAGAAATGAGGGGAGATGAGGGGAACCGAGGGGAGATGGAGGGAGATGAAACAAAGGGAAATGAGGGGAGATGAGAGCAGACAAGGGGAGATGATGAGGGGAGACAAGAGGAGATGATGAAGGGAGGCGAGGGGAGACAAGGGCACATGATGTGCAGAGATGCCCTGAGCTGCCCTCTCGCCTGCTCTCCCCTCCCTGTTCCTCTTTCTCAGCCTCTTTCCATCTCAGCACATCCTTCCAGAGCCCCCCTGCAAAATCCACGGGGACGCCTTTCTCCCTCGGAAACCGCCCCAGTTCCCCGGCTCCAGTCCCTTTCTGGTCCAGATTCCTGTCCAAGCGTGGCTCCTGCCTTCGGCCCCGAGTTTGTCCCCGCAGCCCGGGGGGGTACTCTGAACCCCGGGGCCGCACCAGAATCACCCCGTGACCCCCCCACCTCCACGGGGGAGCAGCGGGAGGAGGGACCCATCCCCGGGGAGATACGCCGAACCCCCGGGACAGCACTGGCATCAACCAGTGACCCCCCCCCGCATCTCCAGCACTGCTCCGGGGGAGACCTCGAGCACCCGGGGTCACCCCGAACCCCCAGGGCAGCACCACAATCACCCGGTGACCACCCCACCTCCACTGGGGAGCTGCAGGAGGAAGGGACCCATCCCTGGGAGGGGACACTGAGCCCTTGGAGCAGCACCGGCATCACCCAGTGACCCCCCCCAACCCCCGGTACGGCTCCGGGGGGGGACACCGACCCCCCGGGGCAGCACCGGCATCACCCCGTGACACCTCCTTCGCCCTCCAGCACGGCTCCGGGGGGCACGCCGAGACCCCGGGGGGGACCCTAAGCCCCCAGGCCAGCATCGGCATTACCTGGTGGCCCCCCGAACCTCCGATACGGCTCCGAGGGGGAAACACTGACCTCAGCATCACCCAGTGCCCCCTCCTCTCAACCCCCGGTACGGCTCTGGGGGGGGACATCGGGCCCCCAGGGGGGACCCTAAACCCCGGGACAGCACCTGCATCACCCGGTGCCCGCCCCCCAATCCAGGGGATGCTCCCCGCGTTGTCCGCGCATCCCGGTGTCGCCGCGCCGCTCTCTCTGCCGGCGGGGAGCAGACAAAGGGCGGCCCCGCCACAAAGGCGCTGCCGGTACCGGAACGGGCGATGCCCCGCCTCGAGCCCCCCTTCCCTCCATCCCCCCCCATCCTTACCGGTGGGGCGCCCCGGCGCGCCCCGGGCTCGGCGGCAGAGGAGCGGCCGCCCGCCCCGCCGGGCTCATCCCGCGGCCGCCGGAGGAGCGGGGGGAGCGGGGGGGAGGAAGAGCGGGGGGGGCGGCACCGAACGCGGCACCGAGCCCCGCCCCGCGCCCCGCCCGCACCGAGGAGGGAGGGGGGGGGGGAATCAGCTCCCGGTCCCCTCGGTGCTGCTGGGGATGCGGGAGCTGCACATCCCGACACCCCCCCACGCATCTCGGGGAGGGGGGGCTGCCCTTCCCTTACCCCCCCGCATCCTCCAGGAGGGGAGGCTGCCCATCCCGACCCCCTCGCATCCCGGGGAGGGGGGAGGGAGAGGAGGGGTAATCAGATCTCGCTCCCCCCGGTGCTGGTGGGGATGCAGGAGCACCTCATCCCGACCCCCCGCATCCCCGGGAGGACAGGGGGTGCTGCCCATCCTGACTCCCCCTCATCCCGGGAAGTGGGGGTAGGGAGGATCCGCTCCGTGTCCCCCGGTGCTGCTGGGCATGAGGGAGCTGCCTATCCCTAAACCCCCGCATCCCGGGGAGGGAGTGATGTGGATGGAGGGGTGTCCGCTGAGGGTGACGCGGGACGCCCCCCATACCATTCCCCCCGCATTCCCGAGGAGGCAGGATCCGCTGCCGTTTCCCCCGGCGCTGGTGGGGATGTAGGGCACTCCCCATTTCGTTCCCCCCGCAGCCCCGGGAAGGGGGGGGTACGCCCGTACCCCCCACATCGCCGGGAGGGAGCGATGGCGGATGGGGGGGGGGCTCCGCCGGTGAGGATGCGAGACGCGGCCCATCCCATTCCCCCCGCATCCCGGGCAGAGGGGGCTCTCCATCCCGCCCCTCGGCCGGTGGCCCCACATCCCGGGGAGGGAGCGATAGGGGAAGGGGAATCTGCTCCCCCTCGGCGCTGATGGGGATGCGAAGCTCTCCCCATCCTGTTCCCCTCTCATCCCAAGGAAGTAGGGTGGATGTGGGGCGCTGCCCATCTTGCTCCTCGGTGCACCCCGCACCCCGAGGAGGAAAGAGTGGAGACTCTGCTGCTGCTCGCCCTGACACCGATGGGGATGCAGGCGCTCCCCATCCCGTTCCCCTGCACCCACCATGGCACAGGGAGCACCCAGCGCACCCCTTCAAAATGCCACCCCTAAACATGTGCTGGAATGTGGCTTCCCAACACGCACCCAGGAATAATGGGGCCATTTGGATGGAGAAGGGAAATCCAGCCGAGGTGGGCACCACGCAGGCTTCCCTTCATGTTTGCATTTCATTTTATTCCTGGTTGAAGTTTGGCAATGCATTCAACAAGTGATGCCAGACCTGGGCACCAGGATCTCCTGGGCACCTCCAGCCCATGCCATTGCATCTCTCCTGGAGGAGGATGAGGAGGACCAGGGAAGTGATTGTGCCCCTGTGCTCAGCGCTGGTCAGGGCACACCTTCAATCCTGAGTTCAGTTTTGGGTCCTTCAGTACAAGAAAGACCTTGAGGGGCTGGAACGCATCCGGAGAAGGGAACGGAGGGGTAGGGTCTGGAGAACAGGGGTTGTGGGGCTGTTTAGCCTGGAGAAGAGGAGACTGAGGGGAGACCTCATCGCTCTCTGCAGCTCCCAGAAAGGAGGCTGGAGCCAGGAGGGTGCTGGGCTCTTGTCCCAGATGACAAGTGATGGGACCAGAGCAAACGGCCTTACGTTGCACCAGGGAAGGTTCAGATTAGACATTAGGAAAAATTACTTCACGGAAATGTTTCTTGGGCACTGGCAGAGGTTGCCTGGGGAGGTGCACCATCCCTGCACCATCCCTGGAGGTCTTTAAAAGACGGGCAGATGAAGTGCTTGGGGATCTGGTTTCATAGTGGACAAGGACTGTTGGACTCAATGATCTCAAAGATCTTTTCCAACCAAGCAATTCTATGAGGATCCTCCTTGGAGCATCGCTGGGCATGTCCAGCCTTTCCCTATTTCCTCCTGCACTCACCGGAGCTGAGCGGAGATGTTTTAGCACCAGCCACGATTCAGTGTGGGGCTCCCTTGGCTCTCAGATGGGCACTGGGTCCCTTCACTTCCATGATGCTGCTTTGAGCTGACCCCCAGCCATGGGGCTGCCCTGTGCTCCGAGGGGTGATGGAGCCATCCCCACTGCCTCACTGGCAGCTCTAATCCGTTCCCAGTTTAGCACGTAGAGTAATTACTCTTTTTTTATGAATGACTTCAAAGCGAGAGGCTGAATCACACTCTGACACTTCTCTTTAATTCCACAGCTGTGACATTGCCACCCTTTTCCCACCCAGCAGCCACACGGGACATCACCAGCCTCAGTTCTGGGCAGCAGGAGAGGTGGCTTGTGAATGCTTGCCATCCCCTCGATCCCTGCTCTGCTCACTGGTCCAGGTCACAGCACCGAGGACCCATGGCTCAGGTGCTCTGAGTATAGACAATCCCCACTGGGATGGGGGCATCCGAATGGCGTGAGAGGAGAAATCATAGAACCGTTTGGTTGGAAAAGACCTTTGAGATCATCGAGTCCAACCATCCCTGTCCACTACTGAACCAGATCCCTAAGCACCTCATATACCCATCTTTTAAATCCCTTCAGGGATGTGATTCCTCCACCTCCCTGGGAGCCTTTGACAGTGCCTGAGAACCCTTTCAGTGAAGAAATTTTTCCTGATGTCTAATCTGAACCTCTCCTGATGCAAATGCCATCCCCTCTGTCACTGGAGCCCAGTAAGCCGGGCTGGATGGGGATTGGATGGGGGCTGGATGGGCGCTGGGCTGCTGTGGGGCTGGGAAAGGAGTGGTGCAGCGCAGGAGAGGACCCTAGGGATGCTGGGAACGGGCACGGTGTGGGAGATGAGGCAGAGCTGGTGTGCTCCCTGTGTGGCCACATAAACAGGATATGGATTCATGAAAGCCACCAGAGCCTTCCTCACACCCCCCACTCCATCGCCGTGTCCCCTGCCTGCCCTTGCCACACTGTCCCCTGGCTCCCGCAGCCTCCTGCTTGCGGCGTTCCGAGCTGCGCATTCCGAGCTCTCCTTCGCTCACCCTATTTATATCTCGGGGCTGTTTCTAGGTCAGGTGTGAGGCACTGGTGCCAGGGGAGCCCGCCTGGGGTCCCTGGGGGGCTGCAGGGCCAGTGTCACCTGCCCCACACGTGGCTCGGCTCCAGGTGTCACCACCCTGGTGCTGTAGGATGGGGCTGTGCCTGGACCCAGGTACAAAGAGGCTGAGGTGTCTGTGAGGAATCAGCCGGGCTCTGTGGGGCTCCTTGGGGCTCTGCGGGGCTCCATGGGGCTCAGCACGGCTCTGTGGAGCTCCGTGGGGCTCAGCAGGGCTCCATGCTGCTCCGTGGGGCTGCATGGGGCTCAACAGTGTTCCGTGGAGCTCTGTGGGGCTCCATGGGGCTTGGCAGCTGATTCTGGAGCTGCCAGGCTGCAGACGGGCACATCGCCAGCGCGTGGGTCACACACGGATCGAAGGATAGTAACACCCACAGCACCAGTTCGTGTTTGCGTCGAGCCCGTGGTCTTCAAAGCACTTAGAGAATATTAATCACTAATTAAGATTAGCGAGATGAAAGCAGCCGGATCAAACATGTTTATCACCTCGCTCCATCCCAAACCATGCGATGAGCCCACAGCTCCTAAGGGATTGTGAATGCTCCCAGGATTTCTGCTCAAGAAGGGAACATCCCAGGGGATGCGATGCGCTAGGACAGGGCGGGCAGCACGGAAATGACCTGAAAAGCCCAAAATATTCCTAGCAAGCCCAGTGCCCTCCAAGGTCAGTGAGAAGGTCACTGGTCCCTTTGCCATCACTTGGTCCCCCCCGGCAGAGCGGGAGCCGGGGGTGGCAGAGCATGAGGTTGGGGTGCCACGGCCACCCGCAGCCTGTCACGCTCCGGTGACATGAGCTAAAGCCTGCCTGGAGACGCTGGCAGGGATGCTGGGAAGGAGCAGGCGGGGAGGGAAGGAGGGAGGGTGACGCGGGAGTGAAGCACTCTGGGAGCCGCAGTGCCAGCGGAGAGGACGCATGGAGCCCTGAGAGCTGCCAGTGGTGTCTCCCAGCTGTTCTTGGATGTTTCCCCTCACCCCAGAGTACCCACCAAGCTCTGAAACCTCCTGCCCTGCTCCTACAGTCAGACTGGTCTTTGTTCAGCCTCAATTGGCACAACCTTTGTGGCCTATTCTCACCCATCATCCCTTGTCCGGGATGCATAACCCATGTCGGGGGCCTGGGTGCCCCCTCAATCCCAAGAACAGTGCCCAGCCAGGGGGATTTCAGGGAAAAGGGCCAGTAGGAGCTGGTTCCCAGAGTGCCTCCCACCACAGCGGCCACCCCGAGCAGTGTGCTGCCAGGATGAGATTCCCAACGCATGCTCCCAAGGTCAGGGAGGAGATGCAGCCCAGGCACCACGGGGCACAACCTGCATGGTAGGGATGCCCCAAGCTGCTCCCAGCAGCTGTTGGGGTGCTGCCTCCCCTCCTGCAGCTCCCTATGCTCCTGGGGGGCATAGGATAGGTGGGGGGCACAGTGTCCTGCATGCTGGCCACCCAGTGCAGGCTGGGTCAGGATCTGCAACAGGTGCCTGCAGCGCCTTGCGTGGTGCTTGGACAGGACGTTCACTCTGGAGCTTAACGATGGCCATAGATCTACTGGGCTGAAAGGAAACAGAACGGGTTTCTTTTGAATGGGTTTCCTCTGAAAAGCAGCAGAACGGGTTTCTTCACAGAGGAGGTGGGATTTAGGGGGGTGGCGAGGTCACAACACTGTCCTGCCTCCATCCCCCATCCAGGTCTGAAGCTGCAGATGCCGACTAAATCCTCGCCTGGGGCCACAACACAGCTGTGTCCACAGCTCCCACTTCCAGCATTTCCCGTCTCATCCCCAACCGGGGCCAGAGCAGCAAGTGGGACTGAACTGGGAGTACAGGGAGGGCTGTGGGGTCTGCCCTGGCTCCCCAGCCAGCTTGGCACCACCTGGCACCACCGGGCCCGCACAGCCGCCGGCCGCCTCCGCTCGCAGCCCGTTCTCCTGGCACCATCTAGCGAGGCTGCGAGGACAGGCACGCTGCCTCCGGCACCCACGCGTGGACCCACGCGTCCCTCCGGCACCGGGTGACAGGCGCAGGGACAGGCGGCGGGGCGATGGTGGAGCGGGGGGCACCCAGCCGGTCCCTCTGCCAGCACCCTCCCACCGCCACCCAGGGAGCCCACCCTGGACCTGCTGTGCTGGCGGTGGCAGGCGATGATAGCCCTGTCCCCACGCACATAGGGAAAGGCAGTTGGGGACAGGCTGGTGACAACTGGGGGGTATTTAGGGATGAGGAGTCCTCCCAGCACAGCTCCCATTGAAGTAGGGCAGGACAGTGAGAGGTCTATGGGGACAACCCCCATAGACACCCTTTTTGCTGTCCCCCCGTGCAGGGGTGGTCCCCATGGCCACCACGCAGGACCCCAGGCCACCACGCTGCCACGTTGGGTGCTCCCCTCCCTGGTTGAGAACTCCAAACCCGTGCTCCCCTCCCTGGCTGAGAACGCCAAACTCGTGCCACCTGTGGCTCAGCACAGCCTGGGTGCAGCCACTTGGCTCAGACCCCAGGTCAGGCTGTGAGCCCCGGGGTGCTCTGTGCCCTTCTCCAACCAGCAGGATCCACACCCCTCTCCCACCCCCAGCTCCCCAGTCCCTCCCCAACTCCTGGCACCTTCCCAGCCAGCACCAAGCTCACACGCAACAGCTCACGGGAATCAAGGCTCCAAAAAAACGTGATGTACACCAAAACAAATCCCACGGATTCCTGCCTGCTGGGAGGAAGGACAGACTGCCTGGACTGGCACGCACCCACAGCCCGGCCAACAGTCCTGCGGGGCCACCAGACCAGCCTGGACCTCAAACCAGTGCTCACAGGGGGGTCCTGGCCGTGGTGGGGTGGGAGCTTTGTCCCACGGGACGGGAGCAGGCAGTGGCTCTGTGCCATGGAGGAGCAGTTGGGCATGGCATGTGCCAGTGTTCACACCTCGCATCCCTGCCGGCTGCCTGGCTCATTCCGGCACAGGCGCGTTCGCCTTGGCTGCTGCTCAGCAGCGCGGATGGGAGAGCAGCTCTTGGGAAGGGGGAGAAGCAAACACTGCTGTCACTGCCAGGATTTAGGCCCTTCGTGTGGCCCTCCTTGGGGACCCCCAGCTGCCCTGACTCCCTGTCCCCCAGCCAGCCCCTGCTCCCAAGTTCCTGGGAGCAAAGTCCAGCAAAGAACCACTTTCAGGTGAGCAGGAGCAGGCAGGATGGCACTGGGATGCTGTGGATTCACACACTAATGCCGAGAGCGCCGCTCCCGTGGGCACACTGGCATCCCTCAGCATGGCATAGGATGCCCACACCATGCCCTGGAGAGCTGCACGTGCCAGATGCTCACACACATGTGGTGCATGCAGCCTCTCCTTGGCACAGCACGGTATGGCACAGCACCCGGTCTCCTCCGGCCAGGAGAGGATGTGCCTGCTCCAAGGGAAACTTTGGCAGGGAGCGCTGATGCCAGGCACCATCCCCAGCCCAACTCAGTGCTGTGTTCCCTTGGTTGTCACAGGGATGTCCCCACTACGGCGTGCCAGCCAGCACTCACCTGCGCAGGTGCAGGGGCTGCAGCTCCTCTTTCTGGAAGCAGACGAAGCAAAAGGAATCCATCGCTCTGCTCCTGCAGCCGCTGTGCCCGGGTGAAGGGGACCACAGGCCAGGCAGCAGTGAAAAGGTGTTGGCATCTTCCTCCTCTCACCAGTTTCAATGGTGGCCAGAGGCTCATGCTTGCCCACCGGGGGCCATGGCGTCGGGGAGCCCTTCAGGCAGCCGGGCTGAGTGCTGGGACCGACCGCTCGCCGTGCACCAAGGCAGCGCCAGGCTGTGCCATGTCCCACGGCACCCTCGCTGTGGGGCCAGCGATGCCCAACACCAGCTCAGCACCCATCACTCAGCCTGGCTGGAGGTGGTATCAGTCCTCAGCAGGTCTGAGCAGGGACCAGGGACAGCATCGCCCAAGCCGAGGAGTCCCGCAGAGCAGGATGAGACCCTGGCCAAGCCTTGTGGTGCTTCAGATCCTGGGAGAAGTTGCTGCTGCTCTCTGGCACCCGGCGCCCATGTGGCACCGGACGGTGGCAGGCGCAGAGGATGGTGCCCACAGCACTGCTGGAGAAAGTGTCCCCTCTGGTGGGCTCTGGCAGCATCCAGCAGGATGTGGCAAGCTCCAGCAGGGTCTGGCAGGGTTTGCCAGTGTCCAGCAGGGTCCGGCAGGGTCCGGCAGGGTCCGGCAGGCTGGTGGCCGGGCAGGGAGCCCCGTGCGCTCACGGAGGAAAGTTGTGTCGTCGTTGAGCTGTGGCTCCGCGGGGCTCGTCTCACCGGCAGAGCAGCCGCTCGCTCTGACAGCTGAACCAGCCTGTGAGTATTAATAGCTCCAGATTCATGCGGTGAGGCTGGGAAGTTAACTCCTCGGCTGCCGCTGCCAGCCCTGCCCAGGCTCCAGCCGCCCTCTCTTGGATCCAGGCTGCTGCCTCGGGGCTCACCAGAGCCAAAGCTGAGACCTGGTGAACTCAGCTCACCCACCTCGTGCACAGGGTGTCACTGAGAGACCCTGGCACCCCATCCTTCCCCCTCGCCGTGCTCTGTGCTGGCCGGTCCTTGGCACAGGGCGCATGGCACAACCTGCTCATCTCAGCCTGGGTGCCCATGGGTGCCCTGAGCCACGATGGTGGTGGAGAAGCTGAGCTGGAAGCCGTTCCTGGGGTTGCTCCCCACTGCCCAGCCAGACATGACAGGGCATGGCAGGAGCATCATGGTGCTCCAGGAGGAGTGTCCCTGCCCCACAATGGATATTCCTGCCCCACGAGTGGCATTTTTGCCCCACCACTGGCATCTTTGACCCATGACTGGCATCTTTGCCACACGAGAGATGGTTCTATGCCACCAGTCCAAGCCAAGGCAGCCGTGCCACTGCTGTCCAGCTATTCCCAGGGGTTAAGCCAGGCCATCTCAGGGGCAGCATGCTGGGCCAGGAGCCCCCTCGCCCATGTGGCCACATGCCCTGGTCAAGCAGCTCTGGAGTCTATTGTTCCTCATCTGTTGGGACCAACTCAGGGACCAGTGTGGGCACCTCAGCTTCCCAAGACCAAGAGTGGTCTCCCCAGCCCACATCCAACACCCTCGGGCAGAAGCAAAGGCCACGTCCTTGGGAGGCAGCAGCGGGAGGACACAGAGAGGTTTTCCCAGCCTGGCCTTGGCTCGCCATGAATTATTCAGAGAGTGGCTCTGCTCGCAGCTCTGCTCCAGCCGCACCCCTGCTAATGGCAAATATCGATGGATTTTTAATTTCTCAAGGACAGAAAGTTCCGGCCGTGCTGCTTAGGGGACCCAACCTGGAGGGTGGTTTATCCCAAACTCATTTCCATCTCCTTCTTCCACTTATCTAGAAGGGTGCGGGACCAGATGGTCCCACACAGGAGGCTGTGAGGTGCCCACGCTTTAGAGCTCTGGTGGGGTTCAGCCACCCTCGCTCATCCCGATCTGGGATGGAGATGGGGGCTCAGTGCAGACCCCAGCCCCACAGCCAAGTCATAGAATCATAGAATGGTTTGGTTTGGAAGGGACCATAAAAATCATCCAGTTCCAACCCCCAAGCCATGGACAGGGACACCTCTCACTAGATCAGGCTGCTCAAGACCCCATCTAACCTGACCTTGAACACTTCTAGGGAGGGGGCATCCACAAATCCTCAAGCTCTGCCTCCAGTGGACCTGCCTCCAGCACTTGTGGCTGTCTGGGATGGGGTAGCCAGGTCCCCCAGGGGTGCAAGGAGGAAGCCTGACTGCTTGTGTTCTCTTGCCACAGCTGTGAGTGTGCTTACGTGGGACTGCTTGTGGGGCTGGTGCATGTCTGCCCATGGACGTGACTCTACTCATCGTGTGGGCACGTGCCTGGCTGAGCTCTGCATGCCCAAAAGTGTGTGTCCAGAGAAGGGCAGCGTGTCCAGAGAAGGGAATGGACCTGGGGAAGGGTCTGGAGCCCAGGAGTTCTGGGAGCAGCTGAGGGACCTGTCTGGAGAAGAGGAGGCTGAGGGGAGACTTCATCACTCTCTGCAGCTCCCAGAAAGGATGTTGGAGCGAGGTGGATGCTGGGCTCTGCTCCCAAGTAAGAAGTCATAGGACAAGAGGAAACAGCTTTAAGTTGCACCAGGGGAGGATTAGATTGGATATCAGGAAAAATTTCTTCACAGGAAGGGTTGTCAAGCACTGGCAGAGGCTGCCCAGGGAGGTGGTGGAGTCCCCACCCCTGGAGGGTTTTAAAGTGGATGTGACACTTAGGGACATGGTTTAGTGCTGGACTTGGTAGTGTTAGGTTAAGGATCGGACCTGATGATCCTAAAGGTATTTTCCAACCTAAATGATTCCATTCCATGAATCTATGCCTCTACATGTGTGTGCACAGCTGTGCTGGGCAAGCAAATGTTGCCCAAGGCCAGGAGTGGCAGGAGCTTCATGATCAGAGTAGGCTGAAGCCATCCACTTCCATCAGCTATTTTGAGCCTGAGCATTTTTCCTGCCATTAAGCCGAGTCCATTACCCCAAGGCCCTTCAAGGACTTGTGTTCTCCTTGAAACTGTCCATGGCGAGCGGAGCTCAACCCGCAGGGTGCTTGTTGGAGACCTATGGCAAGTTGAGGCTGGGGGATGTGGGCTGTGGAGAGCAGGTACCCTCTGCAAACTCTTTGGTGTAGTTTGCACGGCAGGAGCCTCTTGAGAACAGCAGCCATGGGCTGTGCCTGCGAGCAGAGCTTGCTGTTTACTGATTTCCTATCTACAGAGGGTATTTTTTGAGGGCTGGGGGATCAGAAGGGGCATGGGATGAAGCTGGTAGGCAGTCAGGGGAAGGGACTGCTCCTGCAGGGCACAGGGAATTGCAGGGCTGGGCAACAGGATGGTTGCCCATCCCAGAGTTGATGTGGGAGCAGGCAGGGTTGCAGACAGCAGCGACCATGGACCAACCACGCTGTGGGCTCTGGACACCCTTGCCAGCTGGACTGATGGGGGCTTGGCACCCTCTTGTCATCCCCTGCCAACGTGGGGAGCGGGCAGGGCCGTCTGTGGGGCACGATGGGGCTGTGCAGTGTGCTTGTGGTAATGCTGCTGCCGTGCCGGTCCTTGGGAGCTGGGAGAAGCATCAGCATCCCAGAGGCTTCCGGCACGGGTGGAGCAGGCAGTTCCCACCACCACAACCAGACTCCCACAGTCCCCCAGGTCCCTCAGGCGCCGGGTCCCTGGCTCCCACCCAGGCACCCACTCACCAGGAACAACAAGGAGCAACAAAAAATGTTAAAATTTAATGCTTTGGCTAATGGGCCGAGCGGAGAGGAGCAGAAACCCAGAGAAAAAAAGGGCTGCTCTCCCGTGGAAGAGAAGAGCTAAGCGTGCCCAGCCCCAGGGAGCCCCTAATGGCTTCTGGCTTCACAGCCCCCTCCACTCCACACTTCCTGAAGATGGGCAGACCTTGCTGGTCCTTGGTGGCCCTCAGCTGATGGGACTCCGCTCCCTGCACCCAACTCAATACAAACCCATCAGCTGCCTCCCAGTGCCTGCCAAGCCACCAGATCAAGGGGCAGGTCCCAAAGCTCCTGGTGGGTGCCCTGCAGCTGCTTGCATTGGGTGATGGACCTCTCAGGTCATAGAAGTGCAAGGTCCCCCATCCTCCTCGGCCACCACCAGCACCTCTGCAGGTCCCTTCCCAAAGTCCTGGGAGGCTGAGAACAGTGAAAGGCACAGAATGGCAGGTCAGGAAGTCTTGTTGCAACACCAGGGTGGTTTTTGGGGGGTCAAGGAAGAAGGTAGGGACAGACTCTGAACTCTGTGCCTGAAACCAGTCCTGTTTCCACTCCCTATAGCACATGTGGAGTCTCTTATTGGAGAGAGCGAGCGGCCTTGGCTGCCACTCCCACCCTGTGCCTCTGGGTCTGAGGCTGTTGGAAGGAGGGAATTTGGACACTGGGATGAATTTCCAGGCCTCCACTCAAATATAAACAAAACATTGGACCTTCAAAGCCCCTCTGAAGCATGTGTTTGCCTGCACACCCCCCCTGCTTGCTTATTTGCGAACCTCCTGTCGTGTCCCAGCCCCTGGCTCTGAGCTTTTTCATCCCAACCAAAAGCAGCTGCTCTTCCATGGAAATGGGGAAGACATTCCCCATGATATAATCATAGAACCACAGAATGGTTTGGGTTGGAAGAAACCTTAAAGCCCATTCAGTTTCAACCCCCTACCATGGGCAGGGACACCTCCCACAAGATCAGGGGCTCAAAGCCCCATCCATCCTGACCTTGAACACCTCCAAGAATGGGGCAGCCACCACTGCTCTGGGAAACCTGGGCCAGGGCCTCCCCACCCTCACAGGAAAACTTTTCTCCCTAAGATCTTATCTCAATCTCTCCTCTTGCAGCTGAAAACCATTCCCCCTCATCCTATTCCCACACTCCCTCATCAAGAGCCCCTCCCCAGCTTTCCTGGAGCCCTTTTCAGTACTGGGAGGCTGCTCTAAGGTCTCCCCACAGCCTTCTCTTCTCCAGGCTGAGAGTGTTGGCCTCCTAGGAGATGCTCAAGCCCTCAGATCATCTCTGTGGCCTCCTCTGAAGTCACTCCAACAACTCCAGGTCCTTCCTGTGCTTAGGACTCCAGAACTGGACACAGGGCTCCAGGTGGGGTCTCCCCAGAGCAGAGCAGAGGGGCAGAATCCCCTCCCTCACTCTGCTGGTCCCACTGCTCTGGATGCAGCCCAGGACACAGGCAGCTTTCTGAGCTGTGAACACACATTGCTGGCTCCTGTTGGGCTTCTCACTCACCGTGAGAGCGGTGGGGACAGTGATAACGAGCGTGCCAAAAGAAACAGCACCAGAGAACTCATTTAGTCCCAGATGAATCCTTACAGGGTGCAGAGCAGAGCAGTGCAGAGCAGAGCAGGAGCAGAGGCAGGAACTCCTGGCTGGGAGCCATGGTGGTCATGGAAGATCCTTCCCGGGAGCAGTGGGCTGTGATGGTTTTTTTGAATTACTGACACACATCTTTACTTCCCACAGGTATTTGTACTTGAGGCTTTTACCTGCTCTGTTTTTTTATACCTTGCTAAATAAGCAAACTTACTGCCAAGCCACTTGTGAGACACACAGAGCGACTGGGGTTTGCAGCACGAAACTTCCCCTTGCATTTCAAAGCCTTTTTATTGTACTTCTAAACTACAGTTTAACCCTTTTCAGCAAATTATTTTATATCAGGTGGCAGGGCAGTAAGATGCTCTTTTATACATTGCATTCAGAATGAGTTACAGCTCAATTTGTGGTAGGAACAATAAAAGGAGATGGAAGCAGCCACGTGGCAGGATGAGAAGGGAAGCGTTGCCAGCTGCTGGGCTGGCGTTTGGCTCAGAAGAACCCTGGGGGCAAAACCCAAACGCTGCAAAACCGGAATAAAGCAATTAAATGTGGTGAATATTTGAATGTGTGATTGAACAGGCTGGAGCTGTGCACGAGGCTTTAATAAATAGGCTTCAAATCACATTCCAGTGCATTTCTGTGTCTGTTTACAATAAAAACTGGGGGATAAACCAGTAAGGAATGATTTTCACAAATCCTGCTCCTTTTGTCTCCCAACACAGCCATTCAGCTCCACGGTATTGCCCTTCCTTCCATTTTATTAAAACATCAGGTTACAAAACTTACAACCAAAAAGGCTGATGGTATCTCTCATCCCAAGGCTGTTCCGGGCACAGCACAGGCTGGTCCTTGCTGCCTCCCTCATCAGGAAACAAGCAGAGGAGCCCCAAATTAGAGGAGCCCTCGAATCCTGGTTTCCATTCTGGGCCCCTCACTACAAGAAGGACATCAAGATGCTGGAGTGCATCCAGAGAAGGGAAAGGGGCTGGAGAACAAGTCTTATGAGGAGCAGCTGAGGGAGCTGGGATTCTTTAGTCTGGAGAAAAGGAGACTGAGGGGAGACCTCATCATTCTCCACAACTGCCTGGAAGGTGGTTGTAGTGAAGTGGGGGTGGTCTCTTCTGTGACAGGACAGGACAAGGGGAAATGGCCTCAGGATGCTCCAGGGGAGATTTAGGTTGAATATTAGGAAGAATTTCTTTACCAAAAAGGTGGTCAGGCCCTGGCAGAGGCCGCCCAGGGAGGTGTTGAGTCACCATCCCTGGAGGGGTTTAAAAGATGAGTAGATGTTGTACTTGGGGACACGGTCTCATGGTGGACTTAGCAGGGCTGGATCGATGGTTGCACTCGATGATCTTGAAGGTCTTTTCCAACTGAAATCATTCTGTGATTCTATGATTCTAAATTAAAGCACGAGGGCTGCAGGCGGGCAGTGGTCAGGGTGACTGTGTTTGTCTTTGGCAACCGGCCATTCCAGAAACCGGCAGAGCCCCAGGAATGGGCTGAAGGATGCCCGGGGTCCAGCACAGCAGCACCCATGGGACACATTCTGCCATACGCTCCCAGTGATGCTTGCAGCAGCCACAGTCCTCGCACCTGGTTTTCTCCCAGCTCAACACCACCACGAGGTCCCAGCTGGCTGTGTGAGATCTGTTCTTTCCTTCCAGGCACGCAAACACTTCCCTTTGCTTTGGGGCAGATGTTTCTAAAGCAGGGACAAAGGCTTGGAGAGCTCAGTGTTCACCATCAATGCCAAACTTGGTGCTAAATGGTGTTGTATCCCCTTGGATTTTGAAGGAGAAACAGGAATAGAGAAGCAAAGCACCCTGGAAGGATCCGTCAGTTTGGTGGAAGGTTTCTCCTCCTCCTTTTGCTAAGAATCAGCTTGCCCTGTGCCTGCAGCACTCCAGGTCCCTTCCACCCCAGCCTAGGGAGCGGCAGCTACTTCTGTTTGGGAGAGCTGAAAAATGCCCACCCAGAAAAACACAGCGGTGGCAGGAACAGGTCTCCACAGCTTCGGAGGCAAGGTGTGTGCAAGGCTGAGCAGATCCGTGCCCAGCAATGTGCACCTTGGAGCACGTGTCTACAAACAGCTCTGCAGGAATAACAAACGGTGATAATAAGATTATCCTTTTAATGGTCACCATGGGAACCTGCCCTCTGCCAGTGCAGCTGCAGGATCTTGATGTAACCATCGCTGAGGTGGTGTCTCAAGGCAGTTCCGGCCTCTGTGAAACACAAGCTCGGCTCTGTGCAGTGGTTTGGTGGTGTTGGAAGGGGACTGGAGGTGTCAGAGGGGTTTTGGAGGTGTCAGAGGGTTTGGGGAGGTGTCAGAGGGGTTTGTTGGAGGGGAATTGAAGGTGTCAGAAGAGTCTTGGAGGGATTTTGAAAACATTGGGGGCATTGGAGGTGTTGGAAGTGTTGGAGAGGTTCTGTAGTTATTAGAGAAATTTGGGAGAGTTTGGAGGGGGGTTGAAGGTGTTGCAGGGGTTTTGGAGGTGTTGGAGAGATTTTGGAGGTGTCAGACAGGTTTCATAGGAGTCGGAGAGGCAGGTTTTGGAGTCAGTGCTCTGCCTGGGGGTGCATACGGTGCATCCATCAGCAAACAGTTGTCACCTCCTGTGCGACCAGGCCACGTCTGCTCGGCTACAAGCCCCACGTTGCCTTCTTGATGTGTTTTTATTGGTCTGTGTGGCCAGGAACAGCATTTCCACCCACAGAGAAATGCTGATCAGAGTGAGCAGGACATGAACCTGTGGCTGGAAGTGTGGACATGGAAGAAAATCTACCATGGAAAAGACACGGGACCATAATCCTTTTGCTGAGCCTCGTGGTTAGTCACAGCCTACGGAGGCATCCTCTCTTCCCTCTCCAGTTTGGTTTAATCCTCTAATATAACTGCAAGCCTTGGCAGTATCTCCACATGTATTTTGTCCCCTCTTAAGCCTATTAAGTCGCCGGTTCCAGCACCCCCTTGTAACACAGGAGAGTTTGGGAGCTGTAGGAAGCATTTTCATCTGTATTAACTTCACTGTTCCGGAGCTTCAGTTGGCACCGGCTCCTTGATTTTGTCAGGCAGCAGTTAGGGGCTGTATTATCCTTTTCTAAAATTCACCCACTATTTTGGATCTCTCCATTAATATCTTCTGCAGCTACATCAGGCACTGGAATACTGAGGGCCATGAAGAACACCAGGCTGAGTGGGAATAGGTGTTTATCGTAGAATCATGGAATGGTTTGGGAAGGAACCTTAAAGCCCAACCAGTTCCAACCCCCTACCATGGACACCCCCACTGGATCAGGGGGCTCAAAGCCCCACCCAACCTGGCCTTCAACACCTCCAGGGATGGAGCAGCCACCACTTTTCTGGGAAACCCAGGCCAGGGCCTCCCCACCCTCACAGCAAAACATTTCTTCCCAAGATCTCATCTCAATCTCCCCTCTTGCAGTTGAAGATCATTCGCCCTTGTGCTATCCCTGCACTCCCTGATCAAGAGCCCCTCCCCAGCTTTCCTGGAGCCCCTTTCAGTACTGGGAAGCTGCTCTAAGGTCTCCCCACAGCCTTCTCTTCTCCAGGCTGAAGCCCAACTCTCTCAGCCTGTTCTTGTATAGGAGATGCTCAAGTTCTGAGACCATCTCCGTGGCCTCCTCTGGAGTCACTCCAACAACTCCAGGTCCTTCCTCTGCTGAGGACTCCAGAACTGGATGTAGAACTCCAGGTGGGGTCTCCCCAGAGCAGAGCAGAGGGGCAGAATCCCCTCCCTCACTCTGCTGGTCCCAGTGCTCTGGATGCAGCTCAGGGCACGGTTGGCTTTCTGGGTTATAAGTGCAAGCTGCTGCACCATGGAGCTTCATTATCACTGCTGACAAGGCCTTGCAGGGCTGGGGCTTCCCCCACAGTTCAGATTAGTTACATGGGCACAAAGCCAGTAAACGCAGGCAGTGTCTTTGGATGCAATGCTCCAGGCTTGGGGAAGAGAGGCTGGAAAGCTGCCCGGCGGAAAAGGCCCTGGGGGTGCTGTATACAGGAGGCAGCAGTGGCCCAGGTGGCCAGGAAGGCCAACAGCATCCTGGCTTGTCTCAGACAAGATGTGACCAGCAGGAGCAGGGCAGGGATCGTCCCCCTGGACTCAGCGCTGGTGAGGCTGCACCTCGAATCGTGGGCTGAGTTTGAAGATGTGCTTTAGCACGCATGGTCAGGCTGGGCTGACGGCTGGACTGCATGAGCTTTTCCAGCCTCAATAACCCCATGATTCCATGATTCTGTGTCTGTGACCCCTTGGGAGGCAGCAGGGACGGCCCTGATGGGCGGGGCGTTGCCGGGCAACGCGCGCCCCTCTCCCTCGCCTTTAAGAGGCGTGGCCAATCCGTGCCCCGCCCACAGGATCAACAACCCCCTCTGACATGCGCGCTCACTTCCCTCCGCCGCTTCCCGCGCCCGTTGCGCATGCGCAGTGTCCTCGGGGCGGGGCCGGGCGCACCTCTACCTTCCCCCCCCCCCCCGCACCGCGAGGCGCAGCGCCCTTCTCCAAGATGGCGGAAGACGGCGTCGCAGCGCCGAGATGCCCATGCGCCGGGCGCCTCTTCCTCTCCTGTGATTGGCTGCGGCG